>CM077924.1:6234595-6642095 GCA_039797435.1 Crotalus adamanteus
TAGCAAGATTCCGTTAATGTAACCCGATCACAAAGATCATGCTAGTGCTTCTTCCTAGTTGTCATTTTTCTCTGGACAATCCCACATTGTGGGTTCAAGGAAATGCAACACAATGTGAGCAGTTCTGAAGGTTTTGCAGTGGAGGCTCTAGATCAGCGGTTCTCAACCTGTGGGTCGCGACCCCATTTGGGGTCGATCGACCATTTCACGGGGGTCGCCAAACAACGCAGTCCGCCATTTTTTTCCCCCTTTTCCTTAGCTGTGCTACTCCCTTTTATTCTATCGGCTTTTTGAAAGCCAATAGAATAGACTCTCTTGAATAGAGTCTAATTCTATCGGCTTTCAAAAGCCAATAGGAATTGTCCAGGCTGTCTCTGCCCTGCTGAGCCCACCAAAAGTCCCATTCTGCAAACGGTGTCCTCGACTTATGACCGGTTGAATAGTCCTCGACTTACGGCCGGTTGGGGGGGTCGCGGCATTAAAAAGGTTGAGAACCACTGCTCTAGATCAGCGGTTCTCAACCTATGGGTCACGACTGTCTGCAAGGCTGTCTGCCATTTTTTCCCCCCTTTCCAGCAAGTGCCTTACCTCCCTTGGGCTGGGCCAGCTGGTGGCCTAGCCGGTGGTCGGCCTGCTCCGTCTCTGCCGCTTGCCAACTACGCTTTGGCCGGCGCAGGGGGTGGCACTACGCATGCGCAATGCTCCCGGGCAGGGAAAGTCCTCGACTTACGACCGGTTGGGTAGTCTTCGACTTACGACCGGTTTAGTCCTCGACTTACGATCGGTTTAGTCCTCAACTTACGACTGGTTGGGGGTGGCATTAAAAAAGGTTGAGAACCACTGCTCTAGATAAACTGGGATGATTTACTGCATTCCTACTCTGAGTAAGGAGTTAGACCTCATGATTTGAAGATGTCCTTCTGACTCATACCTTCGGTGATTCTCTGACCCATCGCAATTTATTTATTTATTTTATTTATTTATGAGACTTATATACCGCTTTAAGTGCAAGCACTCTCTAAGCGGTGTACACCAGTAAGCAATGTATATATATATATATTTTACATTGCCCCCAACAATCTGGGTCCTCATTTTACCTACCCCGGAAGGATGGAAGGCTGAGTCAACCTTGAGCCGGTGAGATTTGAACCGCTGACCTGCTGAACACAGTCAGCTAAAGTGGCCTGCAGTACTGCACTCTCTAACTGCTGCGCCACCTTGGCTCTTACCTGATATCAATCAATCAATCAATGATTTATGGAGGCACCTTTGACCAGAACAGCCTTCTCTTTGGTATCTTCCTGAAATATAGGTTCAACTGTCCCAGAACCCTTTCAGACAACAAAATATCACCGAGAATGTCAATACTTCTTCTCAGTAGTTCAATTAAAAATATTGAACTCCACCTGAATACAGAAGAACGGAATTGGAAGGGACCTTGGAGGTCCTCTAGTCCAACCCCCCGCTCAAGCAGGAGACCTTATATCATTTCAGAGAGATGGCTGTCCAATCTCTTCTTAAAAACCTCCAGTGATAGATCATCACAGCTTAGGGAGGCAAGCCATTCCACTGGCTAATTGTTCTCACTAATAGGAAATGTCTCTGTAATTGGAGGTTGCTTCTCTCTGTGATAAGCTTCCATCTGTTACTTCTTGTCTGCTCTCAGGTGCTTTAAAGAAGAGGTCAACCCCCTCTTCTTTGTGGCAGCCCCTTGGAAGACTGCCATCATGTCACCCCTCGTCCTTCTCTTTGATATACTAGACCAGTGATGGCGAACCTTTTAGAGGCCGAGTGCCCAAACTGCAACCCAAAACCCACTTATTTATTGCTGAGTGCCTGGTGGGCGTGGCCCACTGGGTGGGCATGACTGTGGTGGTCATGGCAGACTGGGTGGGTGTGGCCAAGGTGGGCGTGGTCACCTCGATGTTGCTCGTGGGGAGGGATGCCTGTGGGGGCCGGGCAGGGTTGGGGGAGATCCAGGGGGTCTCTGGCAGGTGGGGTGGTGGGCAGTAGGCTCATCCTGTGGAGTTAGGTGAGGCAAGGTGAGGCAGGGCGGTGGTGCCATTGTCGCAGGGCAAGGCGAGGCTGGGGCGGCTGCTGCCTGACACCATCGGCCCGTGCACACAGTGAGCGCAAGGGGGCTGACAGTGTCCGTCAGCAGCCACAGCCTGCTGGCCCCTTGACCGGCACACTCTGGGGCTCTGCAGACCACCACCAGCAGTTCACAGAAGCCACCTGTGAGCTGGACGGATGGCTGACAGCTGAGGAGGCGATGCAGTGGGTCGTGCCCGGGGAAAAGGAGAACATGCAAGGCCAGGAGGGATGGGACGAGAGGGAGGGAGGGAAACCAGCCGTGCTGGGATGCATCCGGCCACGTGGGACCTCAGAGAGTTAGTGGGCGGCTGGTTGAAGAGGGATGGTTGCCATCTCTGGGGCATGGATCAGGTGCCCAAAGAAAGGGCTCTGAGTGCTGCCTCTGGCACACATGCCATAAGTTCGCCACCACTGTACTAGACATACCCAGTTCCCACAACAGTTCCTTGTATGGCTTAGCCTTCAGTCCCCTAATCATCTTAGTTGCTCTTCTCTGCACTCTTTCTACAGTCTCAACATCTTTTTTGTATGAGAGTGACCAAAAACATGGACACAGTATTCTACATTTGATCTTACCAATGCAATATAAAATTATACTCACACTTCATATGATCCTGATATTCCTCTGTTGATGCAGCCATTTATTCATCTACTTATTTATCTATTTAGAGCAGCGGTTCTCAACCTGTGGGTCGTGACCCCATTTGGGGTCGAACGACCATTTCACGGGGGTCACCAAACAACGCAGTCCGCCATTTTTTTCCCCCTTTTCCTTAGCTGTGCTACTCCCTTTTATTCTGTTGGCTTTTGAAAGCCAATAGAATAGACTCTCTTGAATAGAGTCTAATTCTATTGGCTTTTCAAAGCCAATAGGAATTGTCCAGGCTGTCTCTGCCCTGCTGAGCCTGCCAAAAGTCCCATTCTGCAAACGGTGCTGCAAGTTGTCTCCAGCGAAGGCGAGCTGTCTGGAAGTTTCCACCCCTCCCTGCTGAGCAACTACTAAAAATGTAAGTAAAAGAGGGCCAGGGGTGGGAGGTGGGAGGCCAGCGGGCGCAGGGAGGGTTGCTGGCGCGCGTGGAGCCTGGCGGGTACCTTACCTCCCTTGGGCTAGGCCAGCTGATGGCCCAGCCAGTGGTCACCCTGCGCCGTCTCTGCTGCTTGCCAGCTACGCTTCGGCCGGCGCAGGGGGCGGCACCACGCATGTGCGGTGCTCCCAGGTAGGGAAAGTCCTCAACTTATGACTGGTTGGGTAGTCCCCATCTTACGACCAGTTTAGTCCTCGACTTATGACCGGTTTAGTCCTCAACGTACGACCGGTTGGGTAGTCCTTGACTTACGACTGGTTGAGTAGTCCTCGACTTATGACTGGTTGGGGGTCGCGGCATTAAAAAGATTTAGAACCACTGATTTAGAGAATGCCAAGTTTAGAAAAGTTAACCATCGAGTCACAGTTAGTGCCATGTAAGATCACAGCAGGCTACAAAAGAAGAGGAAAAAAAGAAATCTTTGTTACTTATCCTTTCAATGTCTAAACCAGTATTGAATACAGGTTGTAGTCCTCAACTTACGATCACAACTCAGCCCCAAATTTCCGTTGCTGAGACGGTTGTCAAATGAATTTTGCCCCATTTTAGGACAGTGCTTGCCACAGTTGTTAAGGGAATCACGGCAGTTGTTCAATTAAGAACTTGATTGCTTAAAGAATCGGGCTTTCCCCCTTGCTTGTCAGAAGGTCGCAAAAGGAGATCCCATGACCCCAGGACACTGCAGCTGTCATAAATATGAGTCAGTTACCAAGTGTTGTGATTCCTTGCCAGCGAGTGGATCCAGCAGCTGAGTCTGAGGAATCAGGTGAGGAGGAGGGCCTGGAATGACATCAGAGGAAGGCTCTGAGGAGCTCCAAGACTTACAGTTGGACGAGGAGCCTGGCCCCTCTACTCACGCTCAGGCTGAGACACAGCTGTGCTGGGAGTCTGACTTGGACAGGGGTGAATCACAGCTGGGAGATATCCAGGATGCACGAAAACGCCGGCAGGCAAAGAGAGTAGGACAGAGGAATGCAATGGGGTGGCTCCAAAGGCAAAGGAGAAGGCATTAGGAAGCCATGCCTTGGGCCGCATAATGAAAGGGAAGGTGTGGGAGGTGCTGGCTGCCGAAAGCAACCATTCGTGTTGAGGATCAAGTTTCTGTGAACTGTGTTTGTTTGCCTTGGACATCGACTCAGGTCTGTGAATAATAAAAAGGGGTTAGTTTTTCTTGCGGTTCCTGCCTGCTTGTTTGAAAGAGGGGTTTCTCCTTCTGAGCATAACAAGAACTCACGTAGGCTGGGACAGAACACCAAGTGTCTGAATTTTGATCATGTGGACCTGGGGATCTGTGATGATCATAAGTCAGCAGGTTGAAAAAAGGGGGATCATATAACTCCGGGACATTGCAACTGTCATAACCGTGAGTCAGTTGTATCCGAATGTAAATCATGTGACCATGGGGATGCTGCACTGGTCATAAGTGTGAAACATGGTCGTAAGTCACTTTTTTCCAGTGCTGCAGCGATTTCAAGCTGAGGGCTATCTGTATTTGCCGAGAGTTTCCTTCTCCACCCAGTCCTCCAAAAGTCAGAACAGTTTCCATTCGCGGATGACGAGGGAAGAGATATTTTGCACCGGCATTATTAAAACATATTCCAAAAATTGTCCCTGGGACATTTGCCTTACAAAACAAGCTTGGCTCATCAGTATGAAAGAGGGATAGAGGAATTTATGGACAACTGGTTCTTCATTTTAAGAAGAAAAAAATCCCTATTGTGTTTGGCCAATTTTGCTATTTCAGTTCTTGCTGTCATCCACTGTGCCCCCTAATTAACGTCTCATTCTCTTTCTGTAACCGAGAACATGAACATCCCCTGAAAGACAAGTGGCTGATTTCTGCCAGATAAAAGAACCAAAAGCCCAGCAGTCCTCCCCCGTCATTATGTCTGAATGAGTTTGAGAACTTGCCATGACTTTGCCTCCTGCTTAAAATGCATCATTGTCTTCCCGGCTGTGCTTTTTAAAAAGAGAAGATGAGACCGGGAAAGGCATAATTAAGTATGGAGGACCTTAGGTCCAACCTACAAGGGCAGGCAATAGAGACGTTGCTGTGAAATTGCCGTATCCAAACTCTAGTGAAATTATGGTGGCGGCTTGACTTCCAGAGGCGTATAAATGAATTGTCTCGGGAGACTAGAGAGAGGCAATACAGTGGGGTGGTTAAGATGCTGAATGAGGATTGGGGTGATCAGTCTTTGGCAATGAAAGTCTATTGCCTAACTCTTAAACCCCTTGTATCTCGTGGGGTCATTTTGGTGAAAATTGGAAGAAGGAGCATATGGCATGACCCGCTTGAACTTTTACAGCATAGGCAGAAGTGATAGATGGTAGATAGATAGATAGATAGATAGATAGATAGATAGATAGATAGATAGATAGATAGATAGATAGACAGATAGATGATAGATACATGGTAGATAGATGATAGATACATGATTGATAGAAAGACATAGATAACAGACAGATGAGAGAAAGATGATAGACAGACAGATAGATAACATGATAGATACATGATTGATAGAAAGACATAGATAACAGACAGATGAGAGAGAGAGAGATGATAGACAGACAGATAGATAAGCTGATAAATACATGATTGATAGATAGATGATAGATACATAATTGATAGAAATATATAGATAGATAAATATAGATAGATAGACAGAGAGACAGATAGACAGACAGACAGATATAGAAGACAGACAGACAGATAGACACATAGATATAAATGGAAGATACATAGATATTCTGTCTTCATTGATTTAATTGTTTTTCTGTTTTATGATGTATGCTATCCAGAGTCACTGGCTGAGATGGGTGGCTATGGAAATCAAATAAATAAATAAAATTGACAGTTCGACAATGGAAATAGATTCTCCATACCTTTATTATTGCCAAGAGGATAATTCTTCAACATTAAAAAGACAAATTTATGTCCCCAATTATCCAGTGGACTGAAGATCTCATATTAACATGTTATTTATCAATGAGTTGTCTGTAGGTATAATTGATGCACGTACAGTTATATTGAAATATGGCTATCCTCAAATAAAAAGGTCTTATGCATGCTGTTTATTTTTGTTGTAATTGTATGGTTTCTGCTTTATTGTTATTCCTTTTTCATCTATTATTCTTTTTCTCTCTCGTATTTTTTTCTCTTTTCTTGAATTAAAGAGATGGAGAAGAAAGAAAAGGAGGAGAGGGATGAAAAGAAGATGGAGAAAAGAGGTAAAGAGGAGACCGAGAAGGAAAATAAGAAGAAGGAGAAAGAGATAAAGGAGAAGAAGGAAAAAGAGGAGAAGGAGAAGGAAGAGGAGGAGGAGGAGGAGAGAAAAGAGACAGAGGAGGAGGAGGAGAAGAGGAGTGAGAAAGAGAAGGATGAAGAGTCAGAGAAGAAGAAAAATGGGAGGAAGGAAAGGTAGAGGAGGAGGAGAGGGAGGAGGAGGAGAAGGAGAAGAGGAATGAAGAAAGAGAAGTAGAAGAAGGAGATAGAGGGAAGAAGAGGAAAGATGAGAAGATGGAGAAGAAGGATGAAGAGGAGATAGAGGAGGAGGAGGAGACGAGTGAGAAAGAGAAGGATTAAGAGAGAAGAAAAAGAAGAGGAAGGAAAAGAAGAGAGAGAAGAGAGAGGAGGAGGAGGAGAGAAGAGGGATAAAGGGGAGATAGAGAAGGAGAAGGAGTAGAAGGAGATCGAGGGAAAGAGGAAGGATGAGAAGACGGAGAAGAAGGATGAAGAGGAGATAGAGAAGAAGGAGGAGAAGGAGATAGAGGAGAAGGAGGGGACAGAGGGGACACAGGAATGAGAGAGCAATAAAAGGAGTGTAGCCAGCTCAGAAAAAAAGTCACCTGTTCCATATCTGTTCCTTTTGTGGGATTAGAAAGCCCAATAGAATACCGTGAGAATATTGGCTTTGTGAAGGTGATAGTGAATCTAGAAAAAAAAAACCAGGCTCTTGAAACATGCTGTTCCACAGCTCCAGAATTCATCCAAGCAGATCCTGACCTTACAGCCAGAGAGTTGAGGCAGCTGCACATGAAAAGGCCAGTATACTGATTCAAACCTAGTTGGGAAGTGTCCCTTTAATGGTCTTTGCAAGTGCAGCTTTGATAAATGAGGCCATTTGCTTCCAGCATTTAAAGACATTTCTTCTCAGATGCAGCAAAATGCATTTATCTTGCCGGATCTCAAGAAAAGTCTGTTTCTGTTGTCTGTTAGTAACCTGCAGGGTTTTAAGTACAATCCAAGCAGCAGAATAAATCTTTGTCTTTCTGAGCACGGGAAAAACCACCAGATCGGTTAGGTTGCTAGGGTATATAAAAGCCAGAAAATGATGGGAAAATATTGCTTCGAAGAGAATTTTGTTCCCGACAAAGGAGAATATTTGTAGCTCAGGATTAATGTGAGGGTCCTTGGTGCTCTCTGAGTTCGATTGTTTTCGTGCAGACATTTCATTACCAGACTAGGTAACATCATCAGTGCTAAAGGTCATCAGTCTACATCATTCTACCTAGTTTGGGTTTCTGCAAGAAAACAGGACTTGCCCAGGCTATGTAAGAGAAGACAAAAAGAACACACACACACACACAAACACACAAAATAACATTTAGGCTCTGTTAGGTTATCTCCTGTTGTTAATTAAAGTTGTTATATTTAATTTAGGAATTACATGACAGAGCCTGTATTTTTTTTCACTTCAGAATGACAGGAAATTAAATCATTAAAGTTTGGCTTTAGGATTTGAGAAGTATCTGGGAGCTGAGAGAGAGGTTGTAGGAGAAGAAGGGGCAGAGCGGGAGGGGGTGGAGTTAAGCATATCATCAGTTTAGAATCATTGTGTTCCCACAAGTGATCCAAGTCCCACTCCTCCTGAATTCTGTTGATGCTTATCTGGCCCCAGTTTAGTGCTGAACTGTAGGGAGTCAGTACCCGGTCCCAGAGAATGAAATATTTTGGGGGGAATAAAAATAAAAAGGCCGGATAGAATATTTCCTCTGAAGGAGAAATGGAGGTAGAAACCAGCCCGAGTCTCCCTCAAGCAGAAACTGAGGAGGAGGAGGCCACCTTTTATAAATGCAGATTTGGTAATCCATTCAGAAAGACTAGGACAGTCTATTCACCAACAAAGAGCAAGCAGAGACTGCAGATAAGCAACACAATTAGGCAAGCCAAAAGTTGACAAGAGTAGCTCAGACAAACACCTAGGATTTGCATTTCCCCTTTTGCCTAGAGAGCCAGCCATGACCCCTACATGACTCCACAGGAATTCAGAAGGTATAAAAATCCACCCACTCTCAACTCTAACTAGTCCGCTGTCCCAGAACTGCATGCTGTTGCTGGTTCTGCTCAGTGGCGGGATTCAGCCAGTTCGCACCACTTCGGCAGAACCGGTAGCTAATTGTTTTATTGACCAGGCCCAGAATGGACTTCCAGAAGTAGCATCCACATGAAGAACCGGTTGTTCACATATTTGAATCCCACCACTAGTTCTGTTCATCATTAAATCTTCTTTCTAAACAGGCAGCCTCCATTTTATTTCCAGCATCTTAGCTCCCATTTCATTTACTTTCGGATTGGAACTGGATCTGATAGTTTTTCTTTCAACAGAACTTGAGTTGACCAGATTCTGGTGTAAAAGCTTGAATCTTCTATGGTGCAGCCTTAGAACTTTAGAGAGAGGTATGATGAAAAGGCTAGAAACATAGGTTATGCATCCTGGTCAACATTACCAGGGATTCCATATCTGTACACACACAGGGAGAGAGAGAGAGAGAGAGAGAGAGAGAGAGAGAGAGAGAGAGAGAGAGGGAGGGAGGGAGGGAGGGAGAGAGAGAGAGAGAGAGAGAGAGAGAGAGAGAGACTCTTAATTTATTATGACTTTAGTTTCTTGACAGAGAAGACCAAAATCAAATCTGAAGGTTTTTTTTAAAAGAATTAGCAAAATACATTGCATTGGCTTTCAGTTTGACATATAGTCTACATACTGTATATTGCCATGAAGTTGCCTCAGAGAAACACAGATCTATGGACTTTATTTAGCCGTCTTTTCAACGGCTGGCAAATGGAACAAAGCTTGTAAGAAACGAAGATGGTTATCCAAAAAGACGAGAGAGATTTACAAGTCAAGCAACAGATAGAACTCTTCAAGTATTCGATAGGACATGATGTGGAAGAGAACAACTTTTGGTAGCTGTTGTCCCAGATATCACCAACAAAACAAGAAGAAGGTAGGTCTTAACTGAATGCCACGGGAACTGTCTGATGCTAAATATGGTTTGACCTTGGAACTAATGAGCCAGAAGTTTGGTATTGTTGATGGTTACTAAGTAGAACTAAGAACTGAACTAAGCAATTTAAGAAGGAGAGAAGGACAGATTGAAGGGCTACCAATTTTCCCCAATCCGTTTGTGTACTGCAAAAGATTGAGGAAGGGTACCTGGCACTATAAATTATTGATTGTTCCTCATCGATAGCTCCTGCTTTGCTCTCCATCCTGCAACTTCTAAAGTAGTCAACAACACAAGAATTTCAGAAAAAAAATGAGTGAGCAATTTTGGGGGGGAAAAAACGATGAAGTGAACCAACTTTGTTTGATGCTTTGATTCAGGATACTGCGCAGGTCCAGTTGAGTCAGATTGAAAGCATCCTATTTGACAGACGATTCAACCTGACATCTGGAATGGTAGAGGGAGGTTGGACTAGAAGTCCTCCAAGGTTCCCTTTCAACCCCATTGTTCTATGTTCTAAGATGATAGTCATCTACCAAAGGTTAGATGGCTGTAATGACCTCAGTCAAACCTTTGATTCTCTGTTTTCATCTGTAGTGGCGTCACAGTAGAGCATGATTATAGCTTGCTAGTCCTTCTTAATGTAGAAAATATATTTTGCACTCCTGGTTTTATAAGCTGGATATTAAAGTTATTTTAAAAAACCTGGTCGAAGGAAGTTGAATGAATAAGAACAGAATGGACGCAGAAGTTCTTAGCAGATACTTCCCAATGTTTATATAGAGTCTACTCTTTAAATCTTGCACATTTTCCAAACATTTATCACCTGCAGTCTCTAATGAGCAAACATAAGCAGTGTACCTTATGTAATGTGGACAAATAGCCATTGTCTGGGTGACAATCGATATTCTGTACAACTATGTATCATTTTGTAATAGGGACTGGAAATTGAGGTTATATCACATAACCACATATCCTTTTCCCTCCTTCCCTCCTTCCCTCCCTCCCTCCCTCCCTCCCTCCCTCCCTCCCTCCTTCCTTCCTTCCTTCTTTTTTTCCTTTCCTTTCCTTTTTTGCTCCCTCCCTCCCTTCCTTCCTCCCTCCCTCCCTTTTTTCCTCCCTCCCTCCCTCCCTCCCTCATTCACTCATCACACTTCTTTCTTTCTTTCTTTCTCTCCTTCCTTCCTTCCTTCTTTCTTTCTTTCTTTCTTTTTCTCTTTCTTTCTTTCTTTCTTTCCCTTCAAGTCTATTGACTATTGACACCTGGTGACTGTTTGGACAAGCAATTTTCTTAGCAAGGTTTTTCAGAAGTAGTTTGCCATTGGCTCCTGCCTAGGGCTGAGAGAGAATGAGTAGCCCAAGGTCACCCATCCGGATTTGGGTCTAAGGCAGTACTAAACTGAGTAACAGCATAACAGAATGTCATGGTTCCGACAGATGAATCTCTTCCAAAGAACTTCGAGGCATTGTTTTCCTTAAAGAATCTTTTATTCGAGAAACAAAGTATCGGCACTACATAGTTGAAGCCAAAAAACTGAATTCCCCTCCCCTGGGCATAAAGTATCAAAGCGCGATTCCCTCCTCCAATTAACAGTCATAAACCACATTCCCCAATTAATTTGAAGTGCGGGCTTTCTCCCCATCTCTCCTGCCTGCTAAATTTCTATCAACTCTGGGCCCAATGACCTTGGGTTCCCACGGCTGAGTTACTATTGTTATGACTAGCTGGACTCATCCCTATTCCCCCTCCCAGCATCAACAAACTCTAAAAGCGATAGAGAAAAGATGGCTACATCTGTTGTCAAAGCAAGAATATTCAAAGTTAGGAGTCTTGACACAGAGTAGGAAATGGACCTTGGAGGTCATGTAGTCCAACCCCTAGCTCAGGCAGGAAACCCTATACCATTTCAGACAAATGGCTGTCTAGTCTCTTCTTAAAAACCTCCAGTGTTGGCACATCCACATAGGACTAGAACACACAGTTTCCCAATTTCTAGCCTGGTGACTTAACTGCTGCTACCCATTACACCAAACTGGATCTGGTATGGAATTGCATATGCAAAGATATGTTAGATGAGGACAAAATATATTTATATAGCTATAATGCAGGAAACGTACATCAAATTGAGTGTGCCATTGTAGAATGAATATTTTTCCTTGGGGAGTCAGGGAGTTCTCCAGCCAAAACTGATGAGATGGTCAGGAAAACAGGAATATCAAAATGGACACAGGAGCCTTAATCCAAACCTGCCAGAACTGCTGAATGACAGCAGCCCCTTCAGCCTTGCCATTTGCATAACGCAACTTGGGCCCGAGCAATTTTCTCTTGGTGCTTCTTGCCACTCGGCATGGGCGCCGTCTGCTATCTTTGGCACATGTTCCAACTACTTAATTCTCTTTGCTCTTTGCTGCTGACAGCCAGACCTTCTGGGATATGAACGTGCACCGTTACATTTCCTGTAACAGGTTTGTTCATCCCACGAGAAGCTCAGAAGCAGGTCCCCAAATTCCTTGGAATTTCCCCTCTGCAGCTTTTCTTGAAAGAGACTCTGTTCCTGTGCAGAAATCTTTTAATAGCACGGGCACTCCTGAACACATCTCCCTGGTTGCTGCAGCTTTTCAGGTTGTCACCAATTAGCACAACGGAGGAGAGAAGTCAGATTTTGTTTCAATGAGCTACTTCGTCACAAGGACAAAGCCGGGCCAATCTGCCTCAATTTGCTATTTTACGTATATAAAAGGGGTTCTGCCTATTTCTTGCAAGACACAGTAGCAATAGCAATGTCACTTTTTGGTCACCATAATGGAAAAAAGATGTTGAGATTCTAGAAAGAGTCCAGAGAAGAGCAACAAAGATGATTAGGGGACTGGAGGCTAAAACATATAAAGAACGGTTGCTAGAATTGGGTATGTCTAGTTTAATGAAGAGAAGGACGAGGGGGGACATGATAGCAGCGTTCCAATATTTGAAGAGCTGCAACAAAGAAGAGGGAGTCAAGCTATTCTCCAAAGAGCCTGAAGGCAGGACGAGAAGCAATGGATGGAAACTAATCAAGGAGAGAAGCAATGTAGAACTAAGGAAAAATTTCCTGACAGATAGAACAATTAATCAGTGGAATGACTTTCCTCCAGAAACGGTGAATTCTCGACACTGGAAGATTTTAAGAAGAGATTGGACATTCATTTGTCTGAAATGGTATACCATCTCAGACAAGTGACTGTCTAGTCTCTTGTTAAAAATCTCCAGTGATGGAGTGCCCACAATTTCTGAAGACAAGCTATTCCACTGATTAATTGTCCTCACTGTTAGGAAGCAATGGATGGAAACTAATCAAGGAAAGAGAAGCAACCTGGAACTAAGGAGAAATTTCCTGACAGTGAGAACAATTAATCAGAGGAACAACTTGCCACCAGAAATGGTGGGTGCTCCAACATTGGAGGTTTTCAAGAAGAGGTTGGACAGCCATTTTTCCAGAATTGTATACGGGTCCCTGCTTGTGTAGGAGAAGACCTCCACGGCCCGTTCCAACTCTGTTTTTCTCTGTTCTATTTTTTTCTTATTGCTCTCTGTTTTTTTAGGTGTAAGCCACCTAGATTTGATAATCATAATCATAATCATAAAGTTGGAAGCAACCTTGGAAGTCACCTAGTCCAACCCCCTGCTCAGGCAGGAAACCCTATACCATTTCAGACAAATGGCTGTCTAGTCTCTTCTTAAAAACTTCCAGTGTTGGAGCATTCACCACTTCTGGAGGCAGGTGGTTCCACCGGTTAATTGTTCTCACTGTCAGGAAGTTTCTCCTTAGTTCTAAGTTGCTTCTCTCCTTGATTAGTTTCCATCCATTGCTTCTTGTCCTGCCTTCAGATGCTTTGGAGAATAGCTTGACTCCCTCTTCTTTGGGGCAGCCCCTGAGATACTGGAAGACTGCTATCCTGTCCCCCCTCTTTCTTCTCTTCGTTAAACTAGACATACCCAATTCCAGCAACTGTTCTTTATATGCTTTAGCAAGAAGTGAAATATAAACTGACTAGTAAGATGTTTTGGATAGATGTTACGATAGATAAGTAGTATAGTATCTCTCTAATATATGAAAAATGAAAATACTGGGATGATACATTTAAATGGAAAATTTGGATATTTAGATGTTAAATACTGGGAAAAATATCATTAACAAGAATTGTTTGAATATTATGGAGAAGTTGAGCTTGAACAAGATTTATGAAAATAAGATATATGGTGAATCAATAAGACGACTCTTACAAAAATAACATAAGCTAAGAAGAAAAAAATGCTATATATGGACGCTACTATTGTGGGCATAAATATAATAATAATAATAATAATAATAATAATAATAATAATAATAATAATAATAATAATAATAATAATAGTAAAGTTGGAAGGAACCTTGGAGGTTATCTAGTCCAACCCCCTGCTCAGGCAGGAAATCCTACACCATTTCAGACAAATGGCTGTCCAGTCTCTTCTTAAAAACTTCCAGTGTTGGAGCATTTACTGCTTCTGGAGGCAGGCTGTTCCACTGATTAATTGTTCTCACTGTCAGGAAGTTTCTCCTTAGTTCTAGGTTGCTTCTCTCCTTGATTAGTTTCCACCCGTTGCTTCTTGTTCTGCCTTCAGGTGCTTTGGAAAATAGCTTGATTCCCTCTTCTTTATGGCAGCCCCTGAGATATTGGAATACTGCTATCATGTCCCCCCTTGTCCTTCTTTTCGTTAAACTAGACATACCCAATTCTAGCAACCGTTCCTTATATGTTTTAGCCTCCTAATCATCTTTGTTGCTCTTCTCTGTACTCTTTCTAGAGTCTCAACATCTTTTTTACATCGTGGTGACCAAAACTGGATGCAGGATTCCAAGTGTGGCCTTACATTGCATTGTAGAATGGCATTAATACTTCACATGATCTTGATTCTATCCCTCTGTTAATGCAGCCTAGCACTGTGTTGGCCTTTTTGGCAGCTGCAGCACACAGCTGGCTCATATTTGGGTGATTGTCTACTAGGACTCCGAGGTCCCTCTTACAGTTACTACTATTGAGCATGGTGCCACCTATGCTGTACTTGTGCATTTGGTTTTTCTTGCCTAAATGTAGAACCTTGCTTTTTTCACCATTGAATTTCATTTTGTTAGATAGTGCCCAGGGTTCAATTCTGTCCCGATCCTCCTGTATCCTAAGCCTGTCTTCTGGAGTGTTGTCTATTCCTTCCAACTTGGTGTCATCTGAAAGTTTGATGAGTTCCCCATCTATCCCTTCGTTCAAATCGTTGATGAAGATGTTGAAGAGTACTGGGCCCAGAACAGAGCCCTGGGGCACCCCACTACACACTTCCCTCCTTATAGATGCAGTTCCATATGGAAGAAAATGTTTTTATTTAATCATTTAAATATGGAAAATATCAAATATTAGAAATCATATTTGTTTAAAATAATGGATGTAATGGATACCACTTCCGGAAATCCGTTCTAGGCATTGGAGGCCTGGAGGAGCCCCCCCCCAGGCCTAGAATTGCCCACCGGAAGTGCATTGATGCCACTTCCAGAAGTCTGTTCTAGGCATTGGAGGCGTGTTGGAGGCCTCCCAGGCCTAGAACGGCCCACCGGAAGTCCATGGATACCACTTCTGGACATCTGTTCTAGGCATCGGAGGCCCAGGCCTGCATCACATAATGGAACCAGTTGTTCAGATATTTGAATCCCACCACTGATAAGAAGAGAAACATCTTCAAAAAAAAAAAGTCCAGTTACCTTTTGAAAAAGCATCTTTGGGACAAAAAGGTTGAACCCAGCTTTTATCTGAACCTTGTCACTGACCCATCCTTCTCTCAAATGCCAGACGTTGCCAAACAAGTTTTCTGTTTAAAAAGAAAGAAGCTTTTCTCGTTCTGGCATGCTTCTTCTAAATTCCTAACTATTCCCACCCAATGCTGTTTGTTGAAAATGAAAACACATCATTTCATTGTCAGGCTAAGGGGTATTTTTTTTTTAACAGTTCTGTAACCTGGGGGCAGGTGCTGTTTCAATTGCCTGAAAAAAGACATTTTTTCCCCTTCCTTTTGATTATAAATTTATAGGGAATCGAGTGGAAGGTTGATATTGAGAGGTTGGAAACAAAGAACCGAGAAGACCTTAAGCCCTTCGCATTGAGGTAAAAGATTCATGTGCAGTTGAAAAGAACCCCATATTTATACTGTTGTCAGATCTGGGCTGCCTTTTGCCAGCTTTCACTTCTGCACAAACCATCAGAGATTATCCAAAGTATCAGAATATTTATCTTGAATAACAGAACAGAATAACAGAGTTGGAAAGGACCTTGCAGGTTATCTAGTCTAACCCCCTGCTCAGGCAGGAAACCCTATACCAGGGATAGGCAACCTTGGCTTTTTTATGACTCGTGGACTTCAACTCTCAGAATTCCTGAACCAGCATGGCTCAGCTTGGAAACTCTCCTTTTCCCCTCAGCATGGCTGGCTCAGGAATTCTGGGAGTTGAAGTCCACGAGTCATAAAAGAGCCAAGGTTGCCTACCCATGCCCTATATCAGGGGTCCTCAATGTTGGCAACTTTATGACTTGTGGACTTCAACTCCCAGAATTCCTTAGCCAGCATGGCTCAGCTTGGAAACTCTCCCTTTCCCCTCAGCATGGCTGGCTTAGGAATTCTGGGGGAGTTGAAGTCCACTCATAAAAGAGTCAAGGTTGCCTACCCCTGCCCTATACCATTTCAGACAAATGGTTGTCCAATCTCTTCTTAAAGTTGTGATGGAGCACCCACAACTTCTATAGACAAGCCTTTCCACTGATTAATTGTTCTAAATGTCAGGAAGTTTCTCCTTAGTTCTAGGTTGCTTCTCTCCTTGATTAGTTTCCATCCGTTGCTTCTTGTCCTGCCTTCTGGTGCTTTGGAAGATAAATTGACTCCCACTTCTTTGGGGCAACCCCTTAAATATTGGAACACTGCTGTCATGTCACCCCTAGCCCTTCTTTTCAGGAAACTAGACATACCCAATTCCTGCAACCGTTCTATGCTTAGCAGCTTAGCAGTGTTTTAGCCTCCAGTCCCCTAATCATCTTTGTTGCTCTTCTTTTCCAAGTCTGCCCCCTGGCTTATTTACAAGTTGTTTTCTGTGCTCTTGGCCTTAGACTCAAAGCTTGAACTATCTCTTTAACCATCTTGTAGTCATACTCAGAATTGATACAGTAAAAGAGACTCACAAATGCTTCATATGCATTTTTTCAGCAATTCTTCCAACAACCTTTTCATTTTGCATTAGTACTGTGCCCGTGTGAAAAGAGGAATTGAAGGTGAGAGGTATACTGCATTTTTTCCCCCTCTTCTGCAATTCTTTGATTAGCCTTAGTCCCCTCTCTTGCGGTCTTTTGCAGATTTTCCTGCTCTTATTTGCATATGCCAATCATAGAACTTAAGATTTAAGCATGTAAAGCAGTGGTTCTCAACCTTTCTAATGCTGCAACCCCATAATACAGTTTCCCATGTTGTGGTGACCCCCAACCACTTATACATCACCGGGTGCCAGGGGCGTGGCCAAAGAAAAGGGGGAAAAAATGGCGGACAGCCTTGTTTGGCGACCCCTGTGAAATGGTCGTTCGACCCCAAATAGGGTCCCAACCCACAGGTTGAGAACCACTGATGTAAAGCATGCTCAAACATACAGCTAGGGCATGCATATTTCAAAGCGGCTCTTTCAAATATAGTCCCATTTATGATCCAACAGAACTAAGACCAAATATATTGACTTCAGACTGTTGATAACGCCTCCCTATGAAGAAGAAATATGTGTACTAGGTCAGAAACAAGAGCAACAAAGATGATTAGGGGACTGGAGGCTAAAATATATAAGGAACGGTTGCTGGAATTGGGTATGTCCAGTTTAATGAAGAGAAGGACGAGGGGGGACATGATAGCAGTGTTCCAATATCTCAGGGGCTGCCACAAAGAACAGGGAGTCAAGCTATTCTCCAAAGCGCCTGAAGGCAGGACAAGAAGCAACGGATGGAAACTAATCAAGGAGAGAAGCAACCTAAAACTAAGGAGAAATTTCCTGACAGTGAGAACAATTAACCAGTGGAACAACCTGTCTCCAGAAGTGGTGAATGCTCCAACACTGGAAGTTTTTAAGAAGAAACTGGACAGCCATTTGTCTGAAATGGTATAGAGTTTCCTGCCTGAACAGGGGGTTGGACTAGATGACCTCCAAGGTCCCTTCCAACTTTATTATTATTATTATTAAACTGTGCCCCACAGCCAGGAGTTTGATCCTGATGAAGCTCAAAGTTGACTCAAGATCCATCCTTCCGACTTCGGTAAAATGAGAAACCATAGACAATATGCTGACATTATAAATGCTTAGAGAGTGTTATGGGGCTGTATATAAGTCTAACTGCTACTGCTATTGCTATTCCTTCCTACGGCTGAAGTCCACCATAAGCTAACTGCAACGCAAGTTGCAAATGTGCAAGTTTCATTCTGAAGTTTCGGGCGATGTCCTTGGAACTCTTTCGTGATCATGCTGGTTGCGTGTCCATACGAATCTAGAGAGCTGCAGGGCAGCGCTTCTGTTCCAGCCTGTCATTAGGCTTTTAGTCAGCCTCATTTAACTTCAGCAATAAGCGCGATTTGAACAAGGGGGAAAAAAAAGTTAAATTGAAGAGCGAAAGGCATCCAAGAAAGAAAGAAAAGGACCAGCTTTTGAAAGAAAACGGGGGGGGGGGGGGAAGCACCACATAATTTTCAGCTGAGCAATGTGTCACGAGAAATGAAAGCTTTTCATGCTCTTTGATAGCGCATGACTAAGAGTTACACTGCGTAGTTTATCTAGGCCTGCTTGACAAATTTTGTCAGTGTTTCCAGAACACACCTTCTTCGTTTGCTTATCTAACAAAGAACAAGAAATCTCTGAAGCTGAAGCCATCGCCGCAATGCAACAGTTTTAAGAACCATCGGTTTCCTCCTTCCAAGAAGCCGGTGACAACAAATACAAGTCTTGAATTTAACAACACAGCGGGAGGCAACTTTCATTCAGACATAATTGGAATGTTAGAATTCCCAGCATCCTTCATCCCTGGCCGCGTCTGAAGTTTTGCAAGATCTGGCATTATGCATGCTGTTCACCCCTGAATCAGAGGAATCCATTTCAGGACCCGCTGAGAGGGACCACAGTTGCTTTCTTCCTAAATTTATGAGGATCCGGTCAAAGGAGAAAATATAGGAAGAATGCATTTTGAGTCAAGAATGCATTTGTTTCGCTATCTAGGCTTTGGGGCAGGGATATGAATTTCCGCATTCTTTGTAAAAGGATCTATAGTTTTTCAGCAACAGAACACAGGCTATGAGCCGAGATTGTGTCAATCTGCTAATTTTTAGTCACAGAGAGAGAAAAAAAATGTCTGTGGAGATTGTCAGTCACTCAGGTCATGGTTGCTAAGGTGCTTTTTCAAAAGGCAACTGGACTTTGTTTTTTTCCTTGCAGACGTTTCGCTTCTCATCCAAGAAGCTTCTTCAGTTCTGACTGAATGGTGCACGATGGAAGGATTTATATTCCTTGCAATCACGGTAGTTAGAATTCTTTCGGCGAGTCGTTGAGACCACTTGAAGATTTATCTGTGCCTTCAGAGTGGCCTGAATCGTGCAAATATTGCGAGGTCCACATTCTGGACAGAGAAGACCACTGATCTGAAAGAGGGGTCAAAGAGGCCATCTACATCAGTGGTTCTCAACCTTTTTAATGCCGCGACCCCCAACCGGTCGTAAGTCGAGGACTACTCAACTGGTGCAGCACCGTTTGCAGAATGGGACTTTTGGTGGGCTCAGCAGGGCAGAGACAGCCTGGACAATTCCTATTGGCTTTTGAAAGCCAATAGAATTAGACTCTATTCAAGAGAGTCTATTCTATTGGCTTTCAAAAGCCAATAGAATAAAAGGGAGTAGCACAGCTAAGGAAAAGGGGGAAAAAATGGTGGATTGCGTTGTTTGGCGACCCCCGTGAAATGGTCGTTCAACCCCAAATGGGGTCCCAACCCACAGGTTGAGAACCACTGATCTACATTAACAGCCCTCTTTCAACAGTGGGGGAGGGATATGACACCACTTGTCTCCTGTCTACAATACTGTCCTTTCAGCAGTTCCAAGAAGATTCTACACCTCCAATTGGCCTCAACAATTCTCAGAAAGAGTCCTAACGACCAGACGATTGCAAGGAATATAAATGCTCCCATCCTTCACCATTCGCTCAGCACTGAAGAAGCTTCTTGGATGGGAAGTAAAACATCTTCAAGGAAAAACAAAGTCCAGTTGCCTCAAAAACCAAGATCGTGGTCGTCAGCAAACAATCCGTTAATTTACCACCAATAAATTCAGAAGGAATACCACTAGAAAAAGTTGAAAGGATCGCACACCTCAGTTCCAATTTACATGAAAGCTGGGACACAATCACTGAAGCAAAGACAAGGACAGAGAAAGTTCAAACAGCATTCCTCAAAATGAAAAAGGTCTTCCGCAGTCACGACCTAAGCCTAAGATTGAAAATCAGGCTTGTCAGATGCTATGTTTTTTCTATCCTGCTCTATGGAGTAGAGAGTTGGTCTCTGACAGAAGGCCACCTGAAGAGACTAGAAGCATTTGAAAACGTGGATTTACAGGCGGCTGTTATGTATAAGCTGGGTTGACAAGATCAGAAATGACCTAGTGATTTCTATTTTAATATTTAAATGTACTATGTTAACTGAGGGGAATAGAGAGGGGATAGTGAAATTTATTGAGTTGTATTGTTTATATATATATTCACTTTTGAATGTTTGACCACCCAACCATCACGGTGGGTCTTGAGTACCTTTTGTTTAAAAATTTAAAAAAAAATGTCTTTTTTTAAAAAAAGAAATGAGCTGGTGATAAGGTGCCTGGGAAATCATCAAAACAATTAAAAAACGAAAATTAGAATATTTCGGACATGTGATGTGACACCCAGAAAAATACGGCATACTCCATTTAATCCTTCAGGGAAAGATTGAAGGCAAATGAGGTCCAGGCAGAAGAAGAACATCGTGGCTTCAAAATCTAAGAGACTGGTTTGGACGAAACTCAGCAGCACTTTTTCGTGCAGCTGCTGATAAAAACAACATCACCAACATGATCACCAACGTCCGATAATGGATATGGCACAAGAAGAAGAAGAAGAAGTTTGCTTTTGAAAAAGCATCTTTGGGACAAGAAGGAAAAAAGTCCATAGGTTTTTGAACTTAGGAGGATTCCCCCCCCCTTCATTTAAAATCGGGTCTTCGTACCTGATTTTAGGTAGACTTGGGGAAATTGTAAAATGTAAAGACTCGGCAAAAATTGGCTTTGTAATTCAGTTCTGAATTTTGGGTCCTGTTAGATTTGGAGGATTTCAAAGAGCTGGGCCAAATGAGTTCTAGCTGAATTCAAGGTGTTCAAACCGAACCAGTGAACTGGATCACCTCAGCTCAGTTTTCCAAATTGATTTGGAACGAGCCCTATTCTTCTGTAAAAACCATCTGAACTAATTTGGAGCCGTTTTGGCGATTCAGTGCCATCACCATCCGTTGACTCATTATACATATAGCCCTATTCAATGCCACCCATCTGTGCAATCAAGACAGAGTTTCATGCAATGATCTCTTTGGGACAGGGGTGGGGGGGGAGTTATTCTACAAGAAAATTCTTTCCTCTTCGTTTATTGATGGGAGAAAAAGAATCGCAATAACTCTTGTCTTGATAAGACTGAAGCATCTTGGGAGGATGAAGCGAAATCTTATGTATCTTTCTCCATAGCCAGTTCTTCTTGACCAAGTTGTCCGTCTTCTGCTTTATGCCAACGCTTTCCTTGGCAACGACAGTACCAATCTATGAGAGAATGAGAAATCCGTGAAGCTAATAACATAAGCACCATGAGATAGTTCTAACTACAGGGGTACCTTGGTACTCAGCTGCTTTGAAACGGGTCGAATTTGGTACTCGAAGAATTTTGACACAAAAATATTGTCCCAGTATTTGTCGTTTGTTTGGTGTAACCAGTGTGGTGTCCTAGAGTTGGAGATCTCGCCTCACAATCAGGAGGCTGTTAGTACAATCCTAGGTGGTGGCAGATATTTCTCTCTGTGGGTGCAATGAGTAATTGTCTGCTGTGAACATTGCATAGGCATCAGGAAGGGCATCTGGCAAGTGAACACTCAGCTCCATTCACTTGCCCTGACTCTTGCTACAATGGAATGGATTACAGAGTCAGAAGAAGAAGAAGAAGAAGAAGAAGAAGAAGAAGAAGAAGAAGAAGAAGAAGAAGAAGAAGAAGAAGAAGAAGAAGAAGAAGAAGAAGAAGAAGAAGAAGAAGAAGAAGAAGAAGAAGAAGAAGAAGAAGAAGAAGAAGAAGAAGAAGAAGAAGAAGAAGAAGAAGAAGAAGAAGAAACCTTGTCATTTGTTTGGCACTCAACATGCAAACTAGATCTTGTTGGTGTTGGCTGTCTCGTGACTTTTCAGCTGAAACAAAGGGTCACACGTTAGTCATGCAATAAATCTTGCCCTGTGCACATCCCTTGTGTTATCTTTACATGCTTCCTTATAGGGGAAAAATGTTTGGTACTTAGTATAGTATAGAATAACAGAGTTGGAAGGGGCTTTGGAGGTCTTCTAGTCCAACCCTCTGCTCAGGCAGGAAACCCTACACCATTTCGGACAGATGGCTGTCCAGTCTCTTCTTAAAAACTTCCAGTGTTGGAGCATTCACAATTCACAACCCCAACCCCAATCCCAATCCTAACCATAACCCAACCCCAACCCCAAACCCCAACTCTAGCCCTAGCCCTAACCCTAACCACAACCCCAGCCCCAACCCCAATCCCAATCCTAATCCTAACCCTAACCCCAATTCTAGCCCAAACCCTAACCACAACTACAACCACAACCCCAGCCCTAACCCCAATCCCAATCCCAATCCCAACTCTAACCCTAACCCTAACCCTAATCCTAATCCTAACTATAACCATAACCATAACCATAACCCTAAAACGAACCCTAACACAAACCCTAACCCCAATCACAACCCCAACTCTAACCCTAACACAAACCCTAACCCCAATCACAACCCCAACTCTAACCCTAACACTAATGCTAATGCTAACCCCAACCCCAACCCCAGATCTAATCCTAACCCTAACTGCAACACCAGAGCCAACCCCAATACCAAAAACAGCCCTAGCCCTAACCCTAACCCTAACCTCAACCCTAACCTCAACCTCAACCCCTATCCTAACCCTAACCCTAACCCAACTCAAAATATGGACACCCACTGCTCAACAAACATTCCACTGAAATGATAAACATTCCCTTCTTCCCTCTCCTTCCTAATTTTTTGGGTGCTACTGAAATTTCATTTAATTAACCTGATTTACAATGTGGTCGACTGAATTAAAGGAAGTTCAAGTAACACCAAGTGGGGAAAAAAAAAATCTCTCTATCCTGGGCTATTTCATGCTTCATAGAACCTTTGGCGCATTGTTTTTCAGTGCTGCTAAGCTAGGAAATGGAGCTAGTGGCTTTTCACAGGCAATAAGAAGAGCGATCTTGCAGGGCTTTACTAATAAGCCTCTTTGAAAAGACAGGTGCTTGAAAGTACACATGAATAAAAACATGAAGACAGCTTTTAAAAAAGAGACTGTCTCTTTGGGAGCCAGTGGGAGTTGAAATTGGGAAGGCAGGTTCAAAATCAAGTGTTATGGTGAGTTTGGGGTATTTGTGTGAAGCTTCAAAAGATACCTAGATAGTGATAGATGGATAGATGGGAGAGAGAGGGGGGGAGAGGGAGAGAGAGAGAGAGAGAGGGAGGGAGGGAGGGAGGGAGGGGGGCACGTGCTTCCTCTCTCTCTCTCTCTTTCTCTCCCTCCCTCTTTCTCTCTCTCTCTCTTCTCTCCCTCTCTCTCTTTCTCTCTCTCTTTCCCCTCTCCCCCTTTCTCTCCTCTCTCTTCTGTCTATCCATCTATCACTATTTAGGTATCTTTTGAAGCTTCACACAAATACCCCAAACTCACCATAACACTTGATTTTGTACCTGCCTTCCCAATTATATATCAATTACCAACTATATATATAGATATCAATTATCAATTATATATCAATCATCTATAGATATAGATGATTGATAGATGGGAGAGAGAGAGAGAGAAAGAGAGAGAGAGAGAAAGAGAGAGAGAAGACAGATATACACAGTAGATAGATAGATAGAGAGAGAGAGACAGACAGACAGACAGAATAGAAATAGATACAGAAATATAAGACAGATATACACAGTAGATAGATAGATAGAGAGAGAGAGAAACAGACAGACAGACAATAGAAATAGATACAGAGATATAAGATAGATATACACAGTAGATAGATAGAGAGAGAGACAGACAGACAGACAGACAGAATAGAAATAGATACAGAGATATAAGATAGATATAGACAGACAGATAGACAATAGAGATAGATAGATAGATAGATAGATAGATAGATAGATAGATAGATAGATAGATAGATAGATAGATAATGATAAATAGAGATAGATGATATATATAGATACAGATCAGACTGTGTGATAGAGATTCAGAAGTGACAAACTGTGTTTTTTTAAAGGTCAACTCAAACAAAGTGAAGAGGCTCTCTCTCTCTCTCGCTCTCTCTCTCTCTTTTTTCCCTTTGGCACACTGCGATTGCCCTGTGGGCTTCATTATGTGTTAACCGCAACAAAAAAAGGTAAATTGAAAGCTGCTGCATAAATCCGGGTTGCCTTCCCAGGCTGAGCGCTCCATAACATCCCTGTCGCTTTTCTATAAGGAGAATTCAGCGCTGTGTATCTGGCACTTCCCGTCAAGCTCTCCCCTGCTACGCCAGGAATAATGGAAGAGGGAGGCTTCCCAGCTATGCTTGAATGGATTTCATTTCCATCCTCTTTCAGCGCAATTGGCAGGTGTCTCTTTGGTTGCCTTCCCTGAAACGGGAGCTTAGTTAAAGGTAATCTCTTCTCCCGGCCTTGCTCTGAATGAAGACTGGCTGGGTTTGATTCTTATCCCTGGAAAGGGATAAAAGTGATTTCCCTGGATGGCTGTATGGGATGTTATTTTGTCTGTATTTGGACATGGCTTGAGGGGGGTCTCGCAGCCATATCAGGCTAAAAGCTTGGGACAACAGTGAGACCAAGCTAACAAAGTGTTATAACCCAGTGGTGGGATTCAAATAGGTGAACAACCAGTCCTCTGCATGGATGCCATTTCCGGAAGTCCATTCTGGGTCTGGGCCACAAAACAATTAGCTACCATTTCTGCCGAACTGCTGCGAACCGGCTGAATCCCACTACTGTTATAACCTCAGTTTATTGTCTGCTTGTGCACCCACAACCCCTGGAGGCAAGTAATCAGCAATTCCACTGATTAATTGTTCTAAATGTCAGGAAGTTTCTCCGTAGTTCTAGGTTGCTTCTCTCCTTGGTCAGTTTCCATCCGTTGCTTCTTGTCCTGCCTTCAGGCGCTTTGGAGAAGAGCTTGACTCCCTCTTCTTTGGGGCAGCCCCTGAGATATTGGAACACAGCTATCCTGTCCCCGCTTGTCCTTCTCTTCATTAAACTAGACATACCCAATTTCTGCAACCGTTCTATGCTTAGCAGCGTATCAGTGTTCTAGCCTCCAGTCCCCTGATTATCTTTGTTGCTCTTCTCTACACTCTTTCTAGAGTCTCAACATCTTTTTTACATCGTGGTGACCAAAACTGGATGCAGTATTCCAAGTGTAGCCTTACTGAGGCATTGTAAAGTAGTGTTAACGCTTCACATGATCTTGATTCTATCCCTCTGTTTATGCAGCCTAGCACTGTGTTGGCTTTTTTGGCAGTTGCAGCACACGGCTGGCTCCTATTTAAGTGATTGTCCACTAGGACTCCGAGATCCCTCTCACAGTTGCTACTATTGAGCAAGGTACCCCCTATACCAGTGACGGCGAATCTTTTAGAGACCGAGTGCCCAAACTGCAGCCCAAAACCCACTTATGCGTTGTCGAGTGCCAGGTGGGTGTGGCCTATTGGGTGGGTGTGGCCCATTGGGTGGGCGTGGCCCATTGGGTGGGCGTGGTTGCGGTGGTAACGGCAGACTAGGTGGGACTAAAAAGTTCAATCAATCAATTCCAACTTTGCAAGATCTTTTTTTTTTCCACGAGAAGTTGAAATTGACTAATTGAACCTTTTTTTTTTTTGCACACAGCAGTGGAGGTCTAAAGCGAAAAAGTTTTATAAAACCCAGCTGAAGGCCTAGGATTGGGGCAACAGCGTGCGTGCCCACAGAGAGAGCTCTGAGTGCCGCCTCTGGCATCCGTGCCATAGGTTCGTTACCACTGCCCTATAATATACCTGTGCATTTGATTTTTCTTTTTTCCTAATTGACCTTCTGATGTCAATTAAATGAGGACTCAGGTTGTTGGTGACAATATGCTGACTCGGTAAACCTCTTAGAGAAGGCTGTTAAACACCATGAAGTGGTATATAAGTCTAAGTGCTATTGCTATATCGGTTTGATGAATAAACAAATAGTAACCATTTTTGCAAAAATGCAAAATCTGACAGCATCAGCCATTGGTGACTCTACTTTTCCATGTCATCATGTGCCAGGCAATGGTCTGTATAAACCCCCATTCCTGAAAAATTGCTGTGGGTCAGCTTGTTCTTAGAACATTGATCTGCTACCTTTCTGTCAACTACTTCGTGGTCTGTATCTCAGACACCAGAATGTCTTGATTATTTAATACTCTCTTTTCATCCCTCTGACAGCCTTGTCTACCACTAATGAAACCGTGCTCAGAGGCTGTCACTATCTTTTTGTATTCTCCACTTCAAGTGGAGTGGAGAAGAAATAAACCCGTATCACTTTGAGGGCAATTCCCCCATCAGCTTGTTTGGCTGCCCAAGCTATTGAACGAGTCAAGAATCGCAAGGCTGAAGCTAAACAGTCCATCACGTATCGCAGTGATTCTCAACCTGTGGTCCACGGACCCCTGGGGGCCCCACAATATCACCCCACGAGGTCTGTGAAGGCTTGAAGAAATGTTATGATTTAAATCTTGAGTTAAATTTTGAGAGTCCATAGCCACAAAAGGTATTCAAAGGGGATCCCGTGGTGAAAAAAAAGGTGGAAAAGTGTCTATGGAGTTTCTCAGACATCAAGGTTGTCCCAAAGATGCTTTTTCAAGAGGCAATTGGACTTTCTTGTTTTTCTTTGAAGATGTTTCACTTCTCATCCAAGAAGCTTCTTCAGCTCTGACTGAATGGTGGGGAATGGAAGGATTTATACTCCTTGCAGACAGCTGGTCATTTGCATCCTTTTAGAGGGTCATTGAGGCCACGACATCATCTATCTCCAGTCTACAACACAGTCCTTTCAGCAGTTCCAACAAGGCTCCACACCCATTTGCACCACTCAAGTGACCCTGACGACACAGATAAATCTCCAGATGACCTCAATGACTCTCTAAAAGAAGGCAAATGACCAGCTGTTTGCAAGGAGTATAAATCCTTCCCTTCCCCACCATCCAGTCAGAGGTGAAGAAGCTTCTTGGGTGAGAAGCAAAACGTCTTCAAAGAAAAACAAAAAAGTCCAGTTGCCTCGTGAAAAAAAAAAAGCACCTTTGGAAAAGTGGAGAACCACTGATGAATTGAACTAGTCTGATTTTTTTTCTATTTTGAATAAAATGTACACAAAAGAAGGGAATAAATATTGTGGTTGGTCATGAGGGGTGGTGTAATATCTTAATATCCCCAACATAATATCCCCAACATGTAAAAAAGATGTTGAGACTCTGGAAAGAGTACAGAGAAGAGCAACAAAGGTGATTGGGGGACTGGAGGCTAAAACATATGCAGAACAGTTGCTGGAATTGGGTATGTCTAATTTAATGAAGAGAAGGGCAAGGGGGGACAGGATAGCAGTCTTCCAGTATCTCAGGGGCTGCCCCAAAGAAGAGGGAGTCAAGCTATTCTCCAAAGCGCTTGAAGGCCGGACGAGAAGCAACAGATGGAAACTAATCAAGGAGAGAAGCACCTGGAACTAAGGAGAAACTTCCTGACAGTTAGAACAATTAATCAGTGGAACAGCTTGCCTCCAGAAGTGGTGAATGCTCCAACACTGGAGGTTTTTAAGAAGAGACTGGACAGCCATTTGTCCGAAATGGTATAGGGTTTCCTGCCTGAGCAGGGGGTTGGACTAGATGACCTCCAAGGTCCCTTCCAATTTTATTATTATTATTATATGCTACCCCAATGAATGTTGTGCTCCTTAAACGTATGACCACAATTGGGATCAGAATTTCTGTGGCAAAGCAAGGCGATTGTTGAGTCACACTCAATTTTATGGCCTTTTTTTTGCCACGATTGTTAAGCATATCGCTGCAGTTGTTAAGTGACTCACAGGGTTGTTAACTAAATCTGGCTTCTTCCCTTAATTTGGCTTGTTGGAAGCCAGGTTGGGAAGATCCCAAATGGTGACGGCTTGATCTGGGAAACCGCAACCATTGTAAACCCATGCCAATTGCCAAATGCCCCAGTTTTGATCATGAGACTGTGGAGATGCTGTGATGGTCATAAGTGTGAGGACCAGTTATACGTCACTTTTCCAGTGCCATGGTTAAGAAGACTCCACAGCCTTAGGAGTGGGCTGGGGATGAAATGAAGGCAATATCAAAATGGCATGGCAGCCATTTGTCCAAAATGATATAGGGTCTCCTGCTTGAGCAGGGGGTTGGACTAGAACAGACATGTCAAACACAAGGCCCGGGGGCCAGATGTGGCCCGCAAAGTGGTTTCATGTGGCCCACGAAACAGTGAGGGAACGGCCCCCGCTGCCTTGGCCCTGGCCCAGGCCAGCTGGAGCCAATGTACAATTTTGTGGTGGCCATCTATGCTGAAACGCATTCAGTCTTAGCTCCACAAGGCCGTCTGGAAACAGCGAGGAACCGGCCCCTGCCGCGTCGGCACCGCCCCCTGGGTGCATGCTGGGAAGGGGTCACCCTTTGTGAGGAATGAAGAAATGCACCATCGCCTGGAAGCGGCCAGCAAATGGCCCTCGCCTGCTTCACATATCCGGCTTGATGGGCTCTGCCCTGGTTCCCCCCCCCTTCTGCCAGAGACCCTCAGATCTCTCCCACTCCTGCCCAGGCCCCCACAGGCCCCCTTGACGCGAACGATGTAGAGCTGGCCATGCCCACCCAGTAGGCCATACTGACTCCATCCATGCCTACCCAGTAGGCCGTGCCCACCCTGGTCACACACACCCCGGGGTCAACCACAACGCTGATGTGGCCCTCATTGAAATTGAGTTTGACACCCCTGGACTAGAAGATCTCCAAGGTTTTTTCAGAATACTCTGGTATTCTGTGTTCAAAAGAAAACCAGGCCATGTTCACATCACTCTTAGGAAGAATATCAGAATGACATGGTTCTGAAAGAAAGCAGATTTTCAAAGAATTTTGAGGCTTTTTCCTCTAAAAGAATCTTTTATTATTCTGCATAGCTTCAGCACTAACAAAGTTAAGCCAGAAACTGAATCCTCCCTCCCCCAAGCATCTGTAACAAAGCATAACTCACTCCTTCATTTTACAGTCATCAATCACATTCTCCAATTAATGTGAACCGTGAGGTGCCCCTCCCGGTGCAGCTGAGCTGACCTTGGCCACACTGTGCCCAGACATTGTTATGGTTGACTTGCATACTTTCCCACCCCTTAACCTACTGCTATCTGTCTTAACTCTAGAAATGCTGCTCGGCTAAGTAAAACAGGTTTGCTTCTTCATATATGGCAAGCAAGAACATACGATGTTAGCAGTCTTGACACAGAATGAATCTTGAGAATTCTCCACTTCTTCTTCCACCCTCCTCCACCGCCTCCAGTTCTGGGGGAAAATCATTTTGATTTTCTCTTCTCCGAATTGCTTCAAACGTTCTTCTGTGTCGTCTGTTGTTTGTCCTTACCTCCCAATGCAGCTAGGACTTTTTCAACCTCGAATGTGCAGGCGTATTTATTGGTTCCGAAAAAATTCATTTGGCGTTATTAGCAAGTCAGGCAAAAATGGAAGGAGGGAGGGAGGGAAGGGGGGAACCAATTTTTCATTGTTAGGTCAACGGAGCAGGAGCAAACAACTAATAATCCACTGTGTTGCACAAATCAAAAGGTCATTCATTAGTCATCCATATTAAACCGAGGTTGTGAAATGTTCTCTTGTGTTTAATAAAGGAGCCGGAATTAATCTTAACTTAGAAGAACAGAGAGAGCCCACGAGGCACACCCCCCCTCCGACCTCCTCCAGGCAAATACCCAAATCTTATAATATTCACTGAACTTTGACAACATGTTAAACATGGGGAAACAGGCAAAGAAAGGTGGACGTTTTTGTGCGGAACATTTTTAAAAGGACAAGTACAGATAATCCTCGACTTATGACCACAATTGAGCCTAACGTTTCTGTTGCTAAGCGAGACATTGAGTTAGTGAGTTTTCCCCAGTTTATGACCTTCCTTGTCACAATTATTAAGTGAACCACTGCACTTACTCAGTTACACAAAGTATTAGTACTGCTTTATGAAACCCTAGTGAGACCACACCTGGAATACCGCAGCCAATTTTGGTCACCGTATCACAGAAAAGATATTGAGGGTTTGGAAAAAAAATCAGAGAAGAGCAACTAAGATGATACGAGGCCTGGAGGCTAAAACATACGAAGAACGCCTGCGGGACTTGGGTCTGGCTAGTCTAAAGAAAAGAAGCAATAGGGGAGACATGATAGCAGCGTTCCAGTATCTGAGGGGCTGCCACAAAGAAGAGGGGGTCACGTTATTCTCCAAAGCACCAGAGGGAAGGACGAGAAACAATGGTTGGGAAACTGTTCAAGGAGAGAAGGAACCTGGAATTAAGGAGAAACTTCCTGACAGTGAGGAGAATCAACCAGGGGAACAGAAGTTGCTTTCAGAAATCATGGGCGCTCCATCACTGGAAGATTTTTAAGAAGTGACTAGACATTCATCTGTCTGAGATGGTATAGGCTCTTCTGCTTGAGCAGGGGGCTGGACTAGAAGATCTCCAAGGTCCCTTCTATTCTATTCCATTCCATTCCATTCCATTCCACTCCACTCCACTCCACTCCACTCTACTCTACTCTACTCTACTCTACTCTACTCTACTCTACTCTACTCTACTCTACTCTACTCTACTCTATTCTACCTCATTATTCTATTCTATTCTATTCTATTCTATTCTATTCTATTCTATTCTATTCTATTCTAAATCCTCTTCTGAGCAGTAGCGTGGTGTTCGCTAAGTCAAGAACCATGAATACAATCATCAATGGCATTCTCCAGCATCCATAAAACATTTGTTAAAAAGCATTTATGCACCAGAACTAACATAACTGTTGAAACAAGATGGGCTTTTAAGTAGGAACACAGCAATGCAGCGATGGCGTTTCAGTCAATTGGAATAGCAGGGACGTTCAATATTATTACCGTCTCAGAGGAAAGAGACTGATGAGGAGACTTGTTATTGACTGTCGTGTAAAAAGAGCAAAGGATCGTTCCCAGACTATTTTCAACTCAGTCTGGCAGTGCTACATTTATACAGATGCTTATATTTGTGCAGGAGCAAAGCAAAGACTGAGAAGGAATTCCTAACTTGGTTGCAAGGCATTCATTTAACCTGAAATTAACTCTCCCAGAATAACAGAATTGGAAGGGACCTTGGAGGTCTTCTAGTCCAACCCCCTGCTCAAGTAGGAAACCCTGTACCATTTCAGACAAATAGTTGGCCAATCTCTTCTTAAAAACTTCCAGTGATGGAGCACCCACAACTTATAAGCCGTTCCACCGATTAATTGTTCTAACTGTCGGGAAATTTCTCCCTAATTCTAGGTTGGATCTCTCTTTGATTAGTTGCTTGATTAGATGCCAGGCTCTTTATTTATTGCTCCTATACTTACAGTCCCTGAAACTCAGCTCTTGGGTTAGTAGGAGCCATTACAGGTAGTCCTCAACTCACAACCAAATTGTTGCAATTCATTGTTGGAATGAATTTCTATGCACTAACTATAGTAGTATTCAGCCAGTAGATAGCAGTGTTTACAAGTTTGGATCTATGATACATACTCTATGCTTTTTTGTTCTAAGTAGAAGTTTCTGTTTCTTGTTACAGTTAAAACAGTTGAGCAGTAAAGCACATGGTGACTGTACTCTTTGTTTGCTCTATGTGGTGCTTTATATAAACAGAATTTCTAACAGCAATTGAGCCCAAAGCAAGACATTTGTTAAGTGAATTTTGCCCCATTGTACGACCTTTCTTGCCACTGTTGTTAAGTGAATCACTGTAGCTGTTAAGTTAATAACAGTCATTAAGTGAATCTGGCTTCCCAAATTGACTTTGCTTGTCAGACGTTTGTGTGGGAAGTCACCGCCCCCAGAAAAGAAATATTCTTGGAAATATTTAAAAGGCAGAATATATTTCCTTAAAGGATTTTAAAGGCAGAAACCAATCCCACCCCAAGTCTTTCTGTCCCAAACAGAAACCAAGTCTGCAGAAATACAGATGTCATAATCTTGTCAGAAAGACTAGAGTCAGGAAACTGGGATTAGGAGGAAAGATTCCTAGAATCAACAGTCCTTCACACCCAAAAAAATCCAACAGTCATCAGCCACAGACCCAGGGAAGCAGGATATGACCTTTGGGACATAATAGGATTAACCCACCACCATCAGAATACCAGAAAGGCAAACTCAGACTCAGGTCAAAGTTCATACCACAGGAATAACTCCAAACAAAAGCCTCCAGAGCCTATAAAAACCCACTCCCTACATGTGCTCGCTCTCTCTTTTCTGCCAGAGCCACCTTTCTGTCTGGCTCTCCTCTTCAATAAACTGCAACCTTCTTTCTAAAGCAGTCGCCATGTTGTTTATTCCCAGCTTGGACTGGACCCTGATGAAGACTTTTCCTTCAACATTTGCAAAAGGTGATCACATGACCCCGGGACACTGCAACTGTCATAAATATGAATCAGCTGCCAAGCAGCCAAATTTTGACCACATGACTGTGTGGATGATGCTGTAATGGTTTCCCCACTGACTTTGCTCATCAGAAGGTCGCAAAAGGGGATCCCATGACCCCAGGACACTGCATGGGGATGATGCGACCGCTACAAGGGTGAAAAACAGTCATAAGCCATTTTTTTCCCCAGGGCCGCTGTAACTTTAAACGGTCGCTAAACGAATGGCTATAAGTCAGCAGTTCTCAACCTGTGGGTCGCGACCCCATTTGGGGTCGAATGACCATTTCACGGGGGTCACTAAACAACGCAGTCCGCCATTTTTTCCCCCTTTTCCTTAGCTGTGCTACTCCCTTTTATTCTATTTATTGGCTTTTGAAAGCCAATAGAATAGACTCTCTTGAATAGAGTCTAATTCTATTGGCTTTCAAAAGCCAATAGGAATTGTCCAGGCTGTCTCTGCCCTGCTGAGCCCGCCAAAAGCCCCAGTCTGCAAACGGTGCTGCAAGTTGTCTGCAGCGAAGGCGAGCTGTCTGGAAGCTTCCACCCCTCCCTGCTGAACAACTACTAAAAATGTAACTAAAAGAGGGCCAGGGGTGGGAGGTGGGAGGCCGGCAGGTGCAGGGAGGGTTGCTGGCGCGCGTGGGACCCAGCGGGTGCCTTACCTCCCTTGGGCTGGGCCAGTTGGTGGCCCAGCCAGTGGTCGGCCTGCTCTGTCGCTGCCCCTTGCCAGCTACACCTCGGCCGGCGCAGGGGGCGGCACTACACATGCGTGGCGCTCCCAGGCAGGGAAAGTCCTTGACTTATGACCGGTTGGGTAGTCCTCGACTTACGACCGGTTCGGGTTGCAGCATTAAAAAGGTTGAGAACCACTGCTATAAGTGAAGAAACTACCTATAACTGTCCCCGTGTTCTTTCAATTTGTCCAAAGGCAAGGATCGCTTCGAAGGTTTTTGTGTAATTCAATCCAGTTGGAGGTTTTGTAGAAAAAAAGCAAATTGAGATTTCAGGCATAATGGGGAAGAAGGAAATTCAGGATGTTGCTTCTCCAAACTATGTGATTTCCCCTGGTGAAAAAGTGAGAATGGGGCAGAACTTTTATCTTTTCATGAAATTACATTGTCACAAGCAACCAGAAGCCTTGGGCAGTCTCTAAGCATATGGCATCAATAACTTTGCTGAGGGGTTTCATCTCCAGCCATGGATCTGCATCTTGATAGGTACAGCTGCCAGGCTGGCCAGAAGCCAAGAGATCCTGAATTTCCTTAGAAGCAACAGGACATAAAAATTTCAGAAAACCACTCTCACAGCAACTACACTAGTCAAGCAATAATGTGATTGCTGTTTCAGGCATGCTTGCGAAGGAAAGATTGTGGTTAGGGTTGTAGAATGCACGAGACGTGAACAACTAAACTCAGTTTAGAAATGGCTACAAGCAAACCAGTACAAACTGTCACCTAGTAAGCTATAACAGGTAGTCCTTGGCTTACAACTATTTGTTTAGTGACCGTTCCAAGTTACAAAGGCATTGACATCCTTAAAGAAACACTGCTTTAATGTCCAGTTTGATATGATGGTTACGATGCTAGGCTAGAGGTCAGGAAATGGGGAGTTCTAGTTCCGCCTTAGGCGTGAAAGCTATCTGATGGCTTTGGACCAATCACCAGGAGTGACTTTGGGCTAATGACTAGGAGTCAGTGAGTTCTAGTCCCATCTTAGACATGAAAGCTATCTGATGGCTTTGGACCAATCACCAGGAGCCAGTGAGATTTAGTTCCGCCTTAGCCATTAAAGCCCTCGGGGTGACTTTGGGCCAATCACCAGGCATCAGTGAGTTCTAGTCCTGTCCTGGGTATGAAAGCTGGCTGGGTGACTTTGAGCCAGTCACTCCCTCTCTCAGTCCAAATGACTTCTCAGTGTTGTTGTTGTGGGGGAATATACAAGGAGGAAATAGCACAGTGCGTGTTCGCCACCTTGAGTTATTTATAAAGGGAAAGGAAGTGTTTGTGTATGTGTGTTTCTCTCTGTGTGTGTGTCTGTGTATGTGTGTTTGTGTGTGTATGTGTGTGAGAGAGAGCGAGACAGAGACACAGAAAGAGAGAGTGAGGGAGAAAAGAGAAAGAGAGCGAGAGAGAGAGAAAGAAAGAAAGAAAGAAAGAAAGAAAGAAAGAAAGAAAGAAAGAAAGAGAAAGAAAAAGAGAAAAACAGGAAGAGAGAAAAAAGAAAGAGAAAAAAGAGTGTAAGTGAGAGGGAAACAGGAAGGAAGAAATGAAGGATGGAAGGCAGGAACAAAAAAGAGAAGAAGAAATTTAGAGAAAGAAAGAAAGAAAGAAAGAAAGAAAGAAAGAAAGGAGGGAGGGAGGGAGGGAGGGAGGGAGGAAGGGAGGAAGGAAGGAAGGAAGGAAGGAAGGAAGGAAGGATAAAAAAAATTCTCAATCATGTCCAATTCTGATTGGAATAAATGTAATGCTAAACTGGAAGATTTTGAACTGCTAAGCAGGGGAAAGCAATTCTCGACACCAATTCAGGATAGGTCTCACCAAAACTAGCTTTACACATCCCTTCTTATAGAATTGCTTTAACCAGACACAATAAGGAGGTCATCCTGTCCTGTCCTAGTCTTCACAAATTGGGGGGGAAAAAATACTAAGCATAAATTCATCATTGTATCCCAGTAGGAAGAGCTTCAAAATACCCCAGCTAGACGTAAATACTTGTTATATTCTCTCTCCCAGCTGGATGTACATATGTTTTAATTCTGAAATTATCCGCGTGATTTCCCTTTTCTGCCCTTTTCTTTTCCAAGACTTCCCTTGGGTGGCTTCTATTTTAGTTTGAAAATCCGAGGTCTGAATCTCAGTGTTCTTCCAATGTATGCATCTTGTTCCCAACAGGTCCACAGATTACATTTTAATTCTTAGACATATCAATATTTAATTGCCTTTGGCAGACACATTTTGCCTAAAACTTTGGATATCTCTCTCAAGCTGATTGGAACTGTGCATTGCAGGAACAGTTATGTTGGAATTGGATATGTCTAGCTTAATGAAGAGAAGGATGAGGGGGGACAGGATAGCAGTCTTCCATTATCTCAGGGGCTGCCACAAAGTAGAGGGAGTCAAGCTATTGTCCAAGGTGCCTGAAGGCAGGACAAGAAGCAATGGATGGAAACTAATCAAGGAGAGAAGCAACCTGGAACTAAGGAGAAACTTCCTGACAGTGAGAACAATTAACCAGTGGAACAACCTGCCTCCAGAAGCTGTGAATGTTCCAACACTGGAAGTTTTTGAGGAGACACTGGACAGCTATTTGTCTGAAATGGTATAGGGTTTCCTGCCTGAGCAGGGGGTTGGACTAGAAGACCTCCAAGGTCCCTTCCAGCTCTGTTATTCTGTTGTTATTATTATTCTGTTGTTATTATTATTCTATTGTTGTTATGGATCATTGCACAGTCAGCCAGATGTTCAGACTCGATTTGGCATTTTGTCTACCTATCGAGTCCTTCCCAAGGACCTGGGATAGGCAGATGTGGATGTTTGATGGTATTACAGATATCGTCACAGGATGGAAGCAGTTCCTAGTAAGGCCGCCTTTTGCAATTGACTAATGGCGAATTTGTCAATGCTGATAATGTGTCCAAGTGGTGCTCCAGTTGTTTTGGGATTGCACCTAAGGCACCTATTACTATTGGTACTACCCTTGCTTGCTTTTGCCATAGTCTTTCTATTTCTATTTTTAGGTCTTTGTATTTTGTTATCTTCTCCAGTTCTTTATCATCTATTCTTTCTCGTCTATTCTTTCTCGTCTATTCTCCAGGCACTGCCATGTCCACTATCCAGACTTTTTTGTCTTTCTTAATTATTATTATTATTATTATTATTATTATTATTATTATTATTATTATTATTATTATTGTTGTTGTTGTTGTTGTTGTTGTTGTTGTTGTTGTTGTTGTTGTTGTGTTGATGTGCCTTCCCCTAAACAAGCCAGAGTTTAACTGAGCTTTGAACTAATTAGCCAATGTGAACACCAGAGCTTCTCACAATCTCAATTTACCTTATCTTTATCTGATCAGTTGAAGCCTCCTTTGGTGTATTGTGCAAACCCAGTCATTTTGTATCATTCGTTAGAATTATATCCTCTGATTTTCTTTTTTTAATTTGGGAGTTCAAAGTAGACGTCGTATTCCCATTTCCCCAGAATTACCTTGCTGATCCTCGGAACTTGAGTCATTGAAGATTTTTCAATCCCAGGCCAGGACTTTAACTACTGTGCTGTCCTGGTTCTCAGTTTTAGGAGACAGAAATGCTGGACTTCAGTCTAAGTACACACTCTCTAAGCTCACCGTAACTCTTCAACTTTTCGGCCTTCCACGATTACACGGTGGTGGGTGAAATCTGATCATAAAGTGTTGGGTATTCACTCCAATCTTCCCAATCCAATTTACAGTCACGTTACCCCCCACAGCAGTGTTTCTCAACCTGAGTGACTTTAAGATGTGTGGATTTCAAACCCCCCCCAGAATTCTGGGAGTTGAAGTCCACACTCCCTAACGTCTCCCCCGTTGAGAAAAAATGCCCTACAGTGCTCCTCCTGGTTCTGTGCGGTAGTGTAGTGGAATCTCCAGCTAGAGTAGGGAGCAGGGTAGAGCAAAGAGACTGGTGAGCTTGGACATTTATTTATTTATTTATTTATTTATTTATTTATTTATTTATTTATTTATTTATTTATGAGACTTATATACCACTTTAAGTGCAAGCACTCTCTAAGCGGTGTACACCAGTAAGCAATGTATATATATATTTACATTGCCCCCAACAATCTGGGTCCTCTTTTTACCTACCCCGGAAGAATGGAAGGCTGAGTCAACCTTGAGCCGGTGAGATTTGAACCGCTGACCTGCTGAACACAGTCAGCTAAAGTGGCCTGCAGTACTGCACTCTAACTGCTGCGCCACCTCGGCTCATCCTCCAGAGGAGGAAGTAGGAGTGACCAGACCATCCCCCACCAAAAAAAAAGCCTTTATCTGCCTGTTCCCAAGAAAATGCAGTTAGTCTGGTGAGATTCTTGTAAATAGGCAAGCAGCAATAAAGAAGCAACTCTGATCAGCTCGCTCTGTCGTTCTTGTTCCGTGGGTCTGACAGGTGGCTAAGCAGTGGTTGCCAACCCACAGCACCCATCACAGAAGTACCCACAGGTGGACTTTGTGGGTTGGCACTCACTGGCACCCGCAGGCTTTCACTGCTTCCGTCTAAAACGGGTAGGCAACCTTGGCTCTTTTATGACTCGTGGACTTCAACTCCCAGAATTCCTGAGCCAGAAGATCACATGACCCCGGGGCCAGTGGTGGGATTCAAAAGGTGAACAACTGATTCTCTGCGTGGATGCTGCTTCCGGATGTCCATTCTGGGCCTGGGCGACAAAAAAATTAGCTACCGGTTCTGCTGAACTGGTGCGAACTGTCTGAATCCCACCACTGACTATATCTACTTTCCTTTCTTGTTGATCTTGCCTTCTCCAGTTTCATGACAGAAAGAGAGAGAGAGAGAGAGAGAGAGAGAGAGAGAGAGAGAGAGAGAGAGAGAGAGAGAGAGAGAGAGATTCATATATTTTTTTCATTTGCAATAATTCCTGCTTAATTGCAATGCTGCCTCGGTCTTTAAAAAAAATGGCCTGTCATCTTCTTTCTATTTAATGTTCCTATTTGTCTGCTCAATGTGAACACACATAATTTTGCTAATAAATCTGATGTATCTATGAGAGTAGAGAGTAACTATTTCTAATTAGTTTGATCAAAGATTCCTTCTGTATTTGGTGAATAATAGGAGGTAGTCTAATAAAAATTTTTACAGTGTTTGAGGTAAGAGGGTCGTAAGCGGGAAAGGAATATTTACAAGGAAGACCAATATTTCTTTCTAAAATTATATTAATGTCAGATGCCTCATCTACCCTCTAAGGAATAAAGCTATTTTCTGAATTCTGATAGGATCTCTTCCCATTCTTAAACCGTAAGAAATTTTCAGCTGATGACTGGAGTAAAGTTGGCTTGGCTATTATGGGCTCTTGGCTACTTTTTTTTTTCTTTTCTTTTTTCAAAATTTTATTTATCATACAGTTAAAAGAAACACTGGATATAACGTGACATTCCAGTATATACATTCTTATCAAATTATTCCACATTTTACAATCGATTCTTCATCTCTGAATATGCATCTAAATTTTATATACAATACTTAATCTGTTTCTCTATTTGCTAACCTAAAATTACATATATTTCTATCTTAATGCTAGCCTATAATCCCAACTGTCCTCGAATCCCTCCAGCAGTAAAATTTATCCCAGGTTTCGAAATAAACTGATCTACATTTATAGACTCTTGGCTACTTTTCAATGGATTAGTTATAATACAACTGTACTAATGAGTCATTCCCCCCCCCCATTTTCCCTCCCCCAAAATATCCTTTCAATAAGATTTAGTCCTAGTTTCTCTGTGCAAAATCTAGCCCTTATTGTGCCCCCAAATCCTTGTGTTTCTTTCTGATCATTTGCACTCAGTTGGGAAGGAAATTGTTTTCCAATATTTTTTCCTTAAAGAGGAAGAGAATGTTGGAAGGAAAAAAGAAAACTGCAAAGAATTATGAACTGTCTCTCTATTGATGTAATGGAAAGACTGGTCCATATTATTTTAGGTGGCCAAGCTTTAATGAGTGTAACGAGGCCGAATCTATTATGTTTTTGTTGTGTCTGTTTCTTTGCTCCATCAGTGCAGGTATTTTATTTTTCTCTTTTCCCAAGAACCCATTTCATATTTTTATTTATTTATTTATATCCCCCGTTTAATATTTTTACAAATAACTCGGCTGCGAACACATCAGCACACCTTCCTTCGCCTATTTTCCTAACAACAATCCAGTGAGATGAGTTGGGCTGAGAAAGGAGGAGTGGTCCAGAGTCACCCAGCTGGCTTTCATGCCTAAGGCGGGACTAGAACTCACCATCTCCTGGCGATTGGCCCAAAGTCAACCAGCTGGCTTTCATGCCTAAGGCAGGATTAGAACTCACCATCTCCTGGTGATTGGCCCAGAGTCACCCAGCTGGCTTTCATGCCTAAAGTGAGATTAGAACTCACCGTCTCCTGGTGTTTGGCCCTGAAAGGGCAGGCTGAGAGAAAGTCACACAATTACAATTTTGCCAATGAAGACCAATCTTTAAAAGCGTACCATCATTTGCACACCTGTTCTGGAAATGTGTCTCTTTGGTTTACGTGTAATGGTCCCCTGAGGATTAAGTAAAGTGCTTCAGATTGGGAACCACGATTTTGCAAAAGCAGGGAAGTTATCGATACCTCACTAAGACACTATACAAGGAAGGAGGGGTTATTTTAGAATTCAGAGTCCTGCAGAGTGACACAGGAATAGAAAAAGAAGGAACCATTTTTAAAAAAACAAACAAACAAAAACAGGGAAGCTTACCATCTTTCAAAAAAATCCAATTCCACTTCACAATTCATTGATTAAGGAGTTTTCTTGAGTGCCCTGGCCCACTTCTGCTTATCCAACTGAGACAATGAATAAAGGAAACACTAAAAGGAATTTTTTTCCTAGCTGCTGTGTTGCTCACAATTAGGCCCCCTTAAGTTGGTTTTCCAAAAGTTAAGTACAGCAATTGAATTCCACTTTTGAACATACGACTTTTCCCTGGGCTTTTATCTTTCTAGCCCAGAAAAAAATTGGTCATCTTCTAGAAATACAAAGATAGTTCAATCTATTTTTCAACACCGTGTCATACCATGGTGCTTGGCTCAGCCTGGGAGTGTCCTTGGCTGATTTTGGACACTGCAACTCAGCAGCTGAAAACTGACATGGTATTTTACCATCAAGGAGAGCCAAGCAATAGGCTAGGCTAGGAAACTGAAAGCACACCCAAGAAAAAAGCACACAGGAAAAAAAAAATCATAGACCATATGAAATACATGCAACTATAGTTTCACCTGGGAAACTGTGAGCATCCTGGACCAAGTCAGGTCCAAAAACGCTAGATAATTCTTGGGAAACTAATTAAGGAGAGAAGCAACCTGGAATTAAGGAGAAACTTCCTAACACTGAGAACAGTTAACCAGTGGAACAGCTTGCCACCAGAAGTCGTGAGTGCTCCATCACTGGAGATTTTTAAGAAGAGTCTGGAGGGCCATTTGTCTGAAATGGTATAGGGTCTCCTGCTTGAGCAGGGGGCTGGACTAGAAGCTCTTCAAGCTCCCTTCCAGATCTATTCTGATTGATTGATTGATTGATTGATTGATTGATTGATTGAACTTAGCACTCACACAAATCAGCCATCAACCGGCACACAGAGATAAACAACATCTACATACTGTTCAGAAGAGACAATCAAAAAGGCCACAAGACCTTCTCACCAGCAATCAACACCCATATGAGCAGAAGATTAACATCAAGACTAACACTAGGCCAACAATTAAGAAGTAAACAATATCCCAATCAAGGAACTAGGGCAGCAATGGCAAACCTTTTAGAGACCCGAGTGCCCAAACTGCAACCCAAAACCCACTTATGTATCGTCGGGTGCTGGGTGGGTTTCGCCCATTGGGTGGGGGTGGCCCATTGGGTGGGGGTGGCCCGTTGGGTGGGGGTGGCTGCTGTGGTAACGGCAGACTGGGTGGGACTAAAAAGTTCAATCAATCAATTCCAACGTTGCGAGATCTTTTTTTTTTCCCGTGAGAAGTTGAAATTGATTGATTGAACCTTTGTTTTTTTTGCACATGGCGGTGGAGGCCTAAAGCGAAAAGGTTTTATAAAACCCAGCTGAAGGCCTAGGACTGGGGCGATGGCACACGTGCCCACAGAGAGGGCTCTGCGTGCCACCTGTGGCACGCATTCCATAGGTTCACCACCACAGAACTAGGGTCACCTTGAGGTAAGATGAGTGGACTACACATTTAATAAATAAATAAACAAACAAATAAATAAATAAATAAATAAATAACAAGCCACCAGTGCACACAAACAAGCTGCCAATAAGTCACAGCCTAATCAAGGAACCATCAAGAATGTCCCCACCGTCCCTGACAGGGCAACCCACCAGTATATAAATAGAGAACAAACCCCACTCTCTTCTAGCACTGATCACGTTACCTAGTTGGGTAATAAAACATCTGCAAGAAAACAACCAAGCTCGGAGAGCACCAAGGACCCCACATGAAGTATTCATTTTGGCTACATAGTCCTTGACGGCTTTATTAATGGAGTTGACTTTAAAAAAATGGCCAAATGTCAAAAAAAAAAGAACCATGAACGCTACCTAGACTTAAAAAGTAGCCCCAAAATGTCATTTCAGCAAAAAAAAAAAAAATATTCCAGGGAGAAGATAAACCCTTCTCTTTCTTTAATTAAAAAAAATAGACTGCACAAATCTGGTTCAGCCCTATCGGTTTTTGTTGACTGTAACTTTACCTTGGTTCACTGGCGTTTGTCTTGTCACCTTTGAATGTGGCCCCAGCTGTCTGTAGTTTTAACTACTGTTTGTGCATGCAGCCTTTTATCTTTTGCATTCGTGCAGAATAAACATCTGCTCTCAGCTTGAAAGGATTTCACTTTAGGTTAATTAAAGGAACACGAGATGATCAAACTCCAAGGCGTGAATCCTCCTCCTACGATGTCTTGATAAAGCTGCTTTAGAAGTTGGAAGAATAGGAAGAATCGCTACTTTGAGGGCTCCAAATTGCTTGGGTTTTTCAAGTTCTCAGTTCCAAATATTCTTTCCTCTTCCTCCACTATTAGAGAATGGAAGATGTGGAGATAAAAGGACAGTGTATTGTAGAAAGAAAAATCTTCATCAGGGTCCAGTCCAAGCTGGGAATAAACAACATGGAGACTGCTTTAGAAAGAAGGTTGTAATTTATTGAAGAGCAGAGCCAGACAGAAAGATGGCTCTGGAAAAAAGCGACCGCATGGAGCAGAGTGATGGGCTTTTATACCTTCTGGGGCTCTTGAGATTGTTTCCTGTTCCTGTTTGAGGCTTTGTATTTCCTGTGTCATGTACTTTGACCTGAGTCTGAGTGTGCTCTTTTGGTATTGGTGGATTAATCCTATTATGTCCCCAAAGGTCATGTCTTTTAGAGTTTGGATGGGGTATGTAGATTTAGGGGTATTTGTCTTCCTAATCTCATCTTCTTCTAGCTTCCTGGCTCCAACCTTTCTGAATGGATTATTACATCTGCATTTCTAAAAGATGGCTTCTGCTTGGGGCTATTAAGAAAAACTGGGAATGCTTTTCTGCCTTTTTAAAGATCTTCTCCATTATTCCTTTGGGGAAATATATTCTGCCTTTTTAATATTTCCCAAAATATTTCTTTCTCTGGATTCTTCCCACAGTATGATGGATCCAACCCTTGTGGCTTATTTACTTACTGAGCCCTGCTTCCATTAATGGAGCTGTCACTGTGCCATTTTGGAGCTGGTTAGGTGGGAAGTAAGGAAGAAACTTAATGCTATGCTTTTTGTCAGATAAATCATTCTGTTACTTCGCTGTAGGGTTTACCATGTGCCCCTCCCACCCTATTACTGTGGTTATTAAGATTCAAATTGAGGTCCTATGTTTCCTCCAGGTGCCCAAGAAAGACAGAGAGAGACAGACAGAGACAGAGACAGAGATAGGGACAAAGGGGCGGAGACAGAGATCTGGAGAAGGCTGGGAAAGATGGAAGGAAAGAGAATTAGAGGATCAAAAGTCAGATGGATGGACTCAGTGGCAATGGGTGCATTGTTGGAAGACCTGAAGGACCAGCAAGAAACAGATCATCCTGGAAAAGTCTATATGTTGTTGATAAAATTGGTCACTGACTTGATGGTGTATTATGAATCAATCATTTTTTTAAAAAGGGCCAGTCTGATTTAACAGTTAAGGTCCAAGCTAGAAGCTAAGGGATTGTGAGTTCTAGTTCCATCTTAGTTATGAAAGTTGGCTGGGTAACTTTGAGACAATCATTAGGAGACCGTGAGTTCTAGTCCCACCTTAGCCATGAAAAACTGACTGGGTGATTTTGGGGCCTGTCCCTCTCTCTCTCTCAGTGCAACTCACTTCACATCGGGTTGTTTTGGGGAAAAATAGAAGGAGGAAGGAATATTAGAAATATTTGTTACCTTGAGTTATTTATAAAAATAATAAAGATGGGAATTTTTTAAAAAATCAGTCAATCAATGGAAAGACCAAGCTATCTTGAGAAGGCTCTAAGGCTGGGAAAATATATATTTCTAAGTATTAGACCACTTCAACATGTTTTCTGTAAATTTGTATGTTTAATTGCCAAAGGAGGGGGAAAAAAATCACTGTCCACCTGTTTACAAATCTTTTCATATATAACAATCAGACCAAATCCAGTTGAAGCAGAAGGACAAGTTCCATATACATGTAGTCCTCAACTTACAACAGTTTTTTAGTGACCTTTTGAAGTTACAACAGCATTGAAAAAAAGGACTTACTGTATATGCTGGCGTATAAGGCAACTTCCGCAAGTGCTAAAATTGGCGACAAAGACGGGGGTCGTCTTATATGCCGGGTCGCCTTATACACCGGCATATACGGTATGATTGTTTTTCACACTTATGACCCTTGTGGCATCTCCATGGTCACATGATCAAAATTCAGACGCTTGGCAACTGACTCGTACTTACGACAGTTGCAATGTCCCAGGATCATGTGATCAACATTTGTGACCTTCTGACAAGCAAAGTCAGTGAGGGAAGACAGATTCACTTAACAGCTATCGTATATGCCGGTGTATAAGGCGACTTCTTCAAGCGTTAAGATCGGCACCAAAGACGGTCGTCTTATACGCCGAGTCGTCTTATACGCCAGAAATACTGGTAGTTTCCGGCGTATAAGATGACGTTCTAGGAATGCGGCTCGGCGATAAAGACGGGGGTCGTCTTATACGCCGGGTCGCCTTGTACGCTGGCATATATGGTATGTTGCAGACTTAACAACTGCAGTGATTCCTGCAGTTGTTAAACTGCAGGACAGTGATTCCTGCAGTGATTCCTGCAGTTGTTAAACTCTGCCAAGACAGAGTTGCAAAGTGGGGTGAAATTCACTTAACAAATGTCTCACTTAACATAAATGTTGGACTCAGTTGTGGCCGTAAGTCAAAGACTACCTGTAAATTCTTTTCTGTGATTTCCAGAATTCTCTGCCAGTGCTGAAATTGATGGCTCAGGGATCCTGAGTGCGAAAATTCCCATATCTGGTAACTCTCCTAAAATCCGAAAGAAAAATTTCTGCTGTTCTAAAGCAGGAAAGACGTAAACGCCAGAGCTACATAAATCTCCAAGGAGAATCACTTAATCTTCTTCTTAGTAAAGAGAATTATGTTGCTCCATAGCACGAAACCTGGTAAGACACAAATCCATGCTATCTTTTGCACGGGTCATAAAATAGGGTGTAAATCCAAAATTGGTATAATTCAATTAAATTTTCATATGTATACATTGACGGACAAGAGAATAAAAAACAGATTGCTGAACAAAGGAAACCAGAGTTCTCACTTGAGGCACAAACATCCAGGCTCAAATTATCCTACTATTCAGGTCATCCTTGACTTACATCAGTTCATTTAGTGACTGTTTGAAATTACGACAGCGTTGAAAAAAGTGACTTATGACTGTTTTTCACGCAACCTGTGATGACCCAGGGCACAGCACAGAGGCAATGCAGTCAGCTGGCAATTCAAACAGTTCTTTTATTGCTCCAACTTCTCCCCAAATGCTCCCACTTTTGCTGGCAAGCCTCTAACAAAAGAACACACACACTCCTGACTCTGGATGAAAGTAGGTTCAAATACAGTCTGGGTAGCATAAGAAAGTACTCGAGGCCATACAGATAACAAGAAAGAAAACATAAACTTAAGGAGTCTGTTTGAATCCTAGTTTGCCTGAGCAGTTTTCAAAAGAGAAAAATCCGAAATACAGTCCGAGGTCTTTAAACATTCAAGTAATGTGGTCGGTCAATCCAATAGTTCGAGTTTCCAGGTTCCCAAACAGAAGACACATAACAATACACAGCACTCCAAGAATCAGCGTTTATTCCCGACAAATGCCTCTCCACACAGCGTCTCCTTAAATCTCATTCTCCAGGTGTGCCTTGTGGAGAGGGGCGGGATGCTCTCCTCCCGAGTAATTGAGCCTGCCTGCGTTGTTCCCTCCTTCTCTCCACTCTCCATGCTCTAGGATCAGGTGGGGTGGCCCTTGCTCATCGCCTGAACTCTGCCTCTCCTGTTCCTCCTGTCCCAATCCTGAAGGGCCCTGGCCCGCCTTGGCCTGCACTTCCCCACATTCCTCTGGAGCCACAGACCCCTCTTCCTCGGCCCCCATTGGGTCCCGTTCCAGCTTATTTTCCTCCGCAGATTCAGGTCCGACGGAGGCATGACAGTAACATTGCAGCATCCCCATGGTCACATGATCAGACATTTGGCAGCTGATTCGTATTTATGATGGTCGCAGTATCTCGGGATTGTGAGATCTCCTTTTGCAACCTTCTGACAAACAAAAGTCAATGGAGAAGCTAGATTCACTTAACACCCGTGTTACTCATTTAATAACTGCAGTGGTTCACTTAACAAGTTTGGCAAGAAAGGTCATAAAATGGGGTGAAACTCACTTAAGAACTGTCTTGCTTCACAGCAGAAACGTTGGGCTCAATTGTGGCCGTAAGTCAAGGACTACCTCTATATTGTCAGAAGACTGAGATCTTTGGAGAAGGTTAGAAAAGGTGGGAAAGAGAATGTTCAACAGGAAGATAGATGGATTCCATTACAATAGCACTAGAAGACCTGAAGGACCAAGTTTGGGTCAGTTCATCATAGAGAACATCTATCAGTGTGGTGACGAAGAATCTACATCAACCTGATGTCACATAAACAATCATGAATATAAAAGTATAGATTGTGATGATAAACATAGATATAGGTACAGTTGATGTTTCCAGGAGTAATGTAGGGCTGTGAGATTTGGATCATAAGGAAGATTGAGTGTCAGAGAACTGACGCTTTCAAATTGTGGTGCTGGGGAAGACTCTTGATAATCTCTTGGACTGCGAGGCAATCCAATCCGTTGAATCTAAAGGAAGCCAATCATGGACTGGTCTTTGGAAGGACAGATCCTGAAATTGAAGCTCAAATACTTTGGCCACCAAAGGAGAAGAAGGGACTTCTTAGAAAAGATCTCGATGTTGGGAAAGACGGAAGGCAAAAGGAGAAGGGGATGAAAGAGGATCAGATGGTTAGATAGTGTCATTGACACGATGAACATGAATTTAGGCAAACTCCAGAAGATAATGGAGGACAGGGAGGCCTGGTGTGCTGAGGTCCACGGGGCCCCGAAAAATCAGACAAGACTTAGCAACTGAACAACAACAAAAGTTGATATAGATTGTTGTTGTTATTTGCGAAGTCGTGTCTGATCCATCACGATCCCATGGGCAACGTTCCTCCAGGCCTTCCTGTCCTCTACCATCTTCTGGAGTCCATTTAAGCTCACGCCTGCTGCTTCCGTGACTCCATCCAGCCACTTCATTCTCTGTCGTCCCCTTCTCCTATTGCCCTCAATCTTTCTCAGCATTAGGCTCTTCTCCAGTGAGTCCTTCCTTCTCATTAGGTGGCCAAAGTACTTGAGTTTCAACTTCAGGATCTGGCCTTCTAAAGAGCAGTGGGGGTTGATCTCCTCTAGGACTGACCGGTTTGATCACCTTGCAGTCCAGGGGACTCACAGGAGTCTTCTCCAGCACCATAGTTCAAAGGCCTCAATTCTTTGGTGCTCAGCCTTTCTTATGGTCCAACTTTCACAGCCATACACTGCAACTGGGAAAACCATGGCCTTGACTTTACATACTTTTGCTGGCAGGGTGATGTCCCTGCTTTTTAGTATGCTGTCTAGAAAGAACAGGTTTAAAAATAAAGCCAGTATTATTAATCTGATATTTACCCTGCCTTCATTTTTGTTTAGAAATAATTGATAGTGGTGAACATACCTAACACACCTTGTTCCTCCTGTTTTCTCCACAACAACAACCCTGGGTTATGATATGAGGCCAAGAAATGAACTTTTTAAAAAGTTCTGTGCTGATTTGCATCTCCATTGTGCAAAAGCACTTTAGTGTACTTCTTTATTTATTATATTTATTTAGCAAATGTTTATACCACCCATCTCACCTGCGTGATCCTGGGCAGCTTACAAATAAAACCATACAAGCATATAAAAGATATAGGTTAAAAAAAAAATCCAGAGTTAAAAACTTAATTAAAACGAAATGTATGTCCCTGATTGGATATAATGTTGCATGATAAAATACAGAAAAGAAAATGCTTTATTATGCATTTGATACAGTTCATTTATTTTAGCACAAGATCACCAGGGATCTATGAAAACAAGGTATAGACATATTTCAGAATAAATAATAAGACACTGTCTTACTTTTCTAGAACTGTAGTATCCCCATTTGAAAGCTAAATGTTGTGTGCCGGTTTGGTTTAGTTATTGAGGCACCAGGCTAGAAAGAAAAGATCACAAGTTCAAGTTCTACCTTAACTATTAAAGCTGACTGGGTGACTTTGGGCCAATCACCAGGAGACACTGAATTCTAGTCCCACCTTAGGCATGAAAACTGGCTGGGTACAGTAACTTTGGGACAATCACCAGGAGATGGTGACTTCTAGTCCCGTCTTAGGAATGAAAGCCAGGTGGGTGACTTTACGCCTATTACTAAGAGATGGTGACTTTGGGACAATCACCAGGAGATGGTGAGTAATAATAATAATAATAATAATAATAATAATAATGGGATTTCAGAATTCAAACAGACAAGCACCTGCAACATAACACCCCAGACTTAACAATTGTTGATAAGAAAGACAAAAAAGTCTGGATAGTGGACATGGCAGTGCCTGGAGACAGCAGAATAGATGAGAAAGAACTGGAGAAGATAACAAAATACAAAGACCTACAAATAGAAATAGAAAAATTGTGGCAAAAGCAAGCAAGGGTAGTACCAATAGTCATAGGCGCCTTGGGTGAAATCCCAAAACAACTGGAGCACCACTTGAACACCATTGGCATTGACAAATTCGCTATTAGTCAATTGCAAAAGGCGGCCTTACTAGGAACTGCTTCCATCCTGCGACGATATCTGTAATACCATCAAACATCCACATCTGCCTATCCCAGGTCCTGGGTAAGGACTCGATAGGTAGACAAAATGCCAAATCTAGTCTGAACATCTGGCTGACTGTGCGATGATCGATAATAATAATGGGATTTCAGAATTCAAACAGACAAGCACCTGCAACATAACACCCCAGACTTAACAATTGTTGATAAGAAAGACAAAAAAGTCTGGATAGTGGACAGAATATAAAGAAGAAAAAATGGCTTTGGAAGAATATCTGGAGAACAATGATGAAGATGCACTGAAATTAGTATATCAGGAAGGCTTACTAACTACTGGAGAGACCAAACTGGCCTACAAGAAAGACCAAATGAAGAACAGAATAGAGGCATGGGAAGACAAAGCACTACATGGCCAATACATGAAAAAAATAGCTGGGAAAGCAGATAATAATAAAACCTGGCAATGGCTAAGAGCAGGAAAATTGAAGAAAGAGACCGAGGGACTAATTCTGGCTGCACAAGACCAAGCCTTAAGGACAAATGCATACAAAGTCAAAATTGAGAAGACAGCAACAGACAGTAAGTGCCGCCTATGCAAAGAAGCTGAAGAAACAGTGGACCACTTGGTAAGCTGTTGCAAGAAGATTGCACAGACTGATTACAAGCAGCGGCATGACAAAGTAGCAACAATGGTACATTGGAAGATCTGCAAAAAATATCATTTGCCTGTAAGCAAAAACTGGTGGGATCATAAAATAGAGAAAGTCATAGAAAATGATAAAATTAAACTGCTCTGGGACTTCAGAATTCAAACAGACAAGCACCTGCAACATAACACCCCAGACTTAACAATTGTCGATAAGAAAGACAAAAAAGTCTGGATAGTGGACGTGGCAGTGCCTGGAGATAGCAGAATAGAAGAGAAAGAACTGGAGAAGATAACAAAATACAAAGACCTACAAATAGAAATAGAAAGACTGTGGCAAAAGCAAGCAAGGGTAGTACCAATAGTCATAGGCTCCTTGGGTGCAATCCCAAAACAACTGGAGCACCACTTGAACACCATTGGCATTGACAAATTCGCTATTAGTCAATTGCAAAAGGCGGCTTTATTAGGAACTGCTTCCATCCTGCGACGATATCTGTAATACCATCAAACATCCACATCTGCCTATCCCAGGTCCTGGGTAAGGACTCGATAGGTAGACAAAATGCCAAATCTAGTCTGAACATCTGGCTGACTGTGCGATGATCTATTATTATTATTATTATTATTATTATTATTATTAGAACTCACCATCTCCTGGAGATTGTGACTTTGGGACAATCACCAGGATATGGTGAGTTCGTCCCATCTTAGGAATGAAAGCCAGCTGGATGACTTTAGGCCTATCACCAGATGGTGAGTTCAAGTCCCACCTTAGGCATGAAAGCCAGCTGGGTGATTTTGGAACAATCACCAGGAGATGGTGAGTTCTAGTCCTGCCTTAGCCATGAAAGTCGGCAGGGTGACCTTGGGCCAATCATTCTCTCGCAGACCGGCTCACCTCACAGGAATGTTGTTAACGGAAAAAGTGGAGGAGAGAAGTGGGTTGGATATGTTCACCACCTTGAATTATTGGTTTAAAAAAAGGGCAGGATACAAATAAATAAATAATATCTTATAACTAAGATAACATACTATAGTCAGCGAACTTCTTTTACCTGAACTAAAACAGGACAATGACCGTGGATTTTATGACATGGTGGGGGAGGGGGGGGAAACCTGCTTCAATATTTAGATCAGAATGAAAAAGTGGCCGTTTAAGCAGTCAACAAAAGACTGAACAAATCTTTAGGAAGCGATCACATCAATTTGGGGCAGACTGGAAGAAACTGAGTTAAAGTTGAAATCAAGTGCATCAATCGAAACTGTCTCATAAGTTCCCATTGTTGTTTTTTTAAATCGCACAACAGCACAGCTTGTGGTAAAGAACTTCAAGTCAAACTTTACTGTTAGCAGTATAATGCAATAAAAAGTATTACGTTAGGAAGGAATGCTAAGTAGCTTGAGAGCTAGATGAAGCCAACAGCCTTGAAAATGGATTTTGAAACACATTCGAAAAGATATATATATATATATATATATATATATATATATATATATATATATATATATATATATATATATATATATATATATATATATATATATATATATATATATATATATATATATATATATATGGTGAAAATATAAAATATAAAAGGCGCTTTTTAAAACTTTTATAGTTTTAATTTATTAAAAACTTTTACAGTTTTTATTACCCTGGTGTTCATTTTATATTTTCACCATGAATATTCCCAGGGTTCATATTTTTAACTTTTTTAATCGCGAATATATATATATATATATATATATATATATATATATGTGTGTGTGTGTGTGTGTGTGTGTGTGTGTGTGTGTGTGTGTGTGTGTGTGTTTTCTGAGGTTTTCGCGGGTATTTGTATGTAGGTCTTTGGTTGTTCGGGTTTTCTCCCGCGTAAAATTGGAAGTGTCTTGGCGACGTTTCGACGAAGTCCCATTCGTCATCTTCAGGCTGGTGTTTTCAGCTTCGTGCTTTGAGCAGCAATGTGTGGTCTTAGCTGTTTCTTCCTTTTAACTGCCAGTGGGGGTATGAACTGATTGGGTGGGAGCTTGGCTGTGTTCTGATTGGGTGGAGGTGTGTTCTGAATGGTTAGGGGCTTGGCTGTGCTCTGATTGGCTCCACGCAAAAAACAAACCCAAAGCCACACCGATGACGAGGCACGACCACAAACCAGAAGCCAGACCACAGCTGCATCATTAGCCACTTTAAACCCCTCCAATCCATACATGAAGCAAAATGACACCCTCCATGAAGAGGAAGCACGACCACGAACGCGAAGCCAAAAAATAGCAAGGCAGCCCAAAATCTCAAACCCCTCTGCAACTCAGACTAACCTGAGCACAACCAAACAGAACACTCCCCCAGCCAATCAGAGCACAGCCAAGCCCCTAACCATTCAGAACACACCTCCACCCAATCAGAACACAGCCAAGCTCCCACCCAATCAGTTCATACCCCCACTGGCAGTTAAAAGGAAGAAACAGCTAAGACCACACATTGCTGCTCAAAGCACAAAGCTGAAAACACCAGCCTGAAGATGACGAATGGGACTTCGTCGAAACGTCGCCAAGACACTTCCAATTTTACGTGGGAGAAAACCCAAACAACCAAAGACCTACATACAAATACCCGCGAAAACCTCAGAAAACAAATATCAAACCTCTACGGGGAGGAAATCCACCATCTGACCAGGACCTATGAAAAACGTGAAGTCCAAAGAGCTTCCATTTTATGCGACCTCGCATTCCTACGCAACTGCCGAGATCAAAATCTAATCCCCACATGTTTCCAACTGAAATTCCACTCCAACTCTGCAGCCACCAAACGGATCCTGAAAAGAACAGAATTGGCCCTAATCAGAAATGAACTTCACACAAAAAGATTCCTCCTAGACCGAATTAACAAAGATCTCCTCACACTCCACCTCAAACTCAGCAACAAGATCCACCCCGCACTTTGGGACAAATCCAAACAACTCGCCGTCTGGAGAGCCGAAACACAGACCACCCTCAAGACAGATACACACACCAACAAACTCCGAAGACTACAAGAACGCCAGAAACAAACCCCTCCTCCTTCACAGCCACACATGAAACAAACAGTGCATAACATCTCAGATAGGATCCTCACCAAAGCCGAAACCAATGTCCTTTCCAAAGGATTCAACTTTGCAGTCGCTCCCAAACACATCCCCACTGAAACCATTATATGTGGAGTTGAAACCAGCCTGACCAAAATCAACCCCGACGATGCTAACAGAATCAGACTCGAAATCACCAACATCCTCTGCACCAGCAAGCCACCCAAAAGCAACTTACCCAAAGAGGAACAGACAGCACTACGTAACCTGAAAGAAGATACCAGCATAATAATCCTACCAGCAGACAAGGGCAACGCCATGGTAGTTATGAACACATCTGACTACCAAACCAAATTAACCAACCTACTCCAAGACTCCACATATAAACCCCTAAATACAGATCCCACCACCTACCTGGAAAAAACCACCAGATCCAAAATAAAAGCCTCCCCCATTAGCGAAGAGATCCAGCAAAGAATCATTCCCAGAGAGAAATCATCCAGATGCCCCAAACTCTATGGTCTCCCCAAGATACACAAAGAAGGAACCCCACTCAGACCTATAGTCAGCTCCATAGGCTCACCTCTACAAAACCTAGCCAAATTTCCCGCCAAACAATTACAGCCCTATGCAGAATCCATCACCTCACACGTAAAAAACTCATTCCAGTTTATAGAGATCATAAAGAAACAAAACTTACAGCCCAGCGACCTACTAGTGAGCTTCGATGTCATATCCCTCTTCACCCAAGTGCCTATCAAAGAAGCCTTGAGGGCTTGGAGGTCGTGCAAGCTTGGTTGATTTCTCTCTTTCTTTCTTTTTCTTTTAGCAAGAGTCATTTTTCAGGAGAGCTGCCTTCTGTTGAATCACCTCATGGTGATTTTTGTGTCTGAGTCAGGGCAATTCCATAGATTGAGAGAGAAAAAGAGAAGAGACAGAGACAGAGAGGAAAGAGAAAGAAAAAGAGAAAGGGAGAGAGGGAGAAAGAGAAAGAGGAAGAGGAAGAAGGAGCGAGAAAGAGAAAGAAAAAGAAAAGAGAAAGAAAGGGAGAGGGAGAGAGAGAGAAAGGAAGAGGAAGAAGGAAAGAGAGAAAGAGAAGAGAAAGAAAGACAAAGACAAAGACAAAGAGAAAGAAAGGGAGCTGGAGAGAGAGAGAGAGGAAGGAAGAAGGAGTGAGAAAGAGAAAGAGAGGGAGAGGGAGAGAGAGAGAGGAAGAGGAAGAGGAAGAAGGAGTGAGAGAGAGAGAAAGACAAAGAGAAAGAGAACCTTTAGGACAACTGAATCAGAAAAAGGTAAACTTTATTGGATACACCATCTCGGAACTAAAGAAGCAAAACCAACCAACTTAAAACCTTCCAGTATTGGAGTATTCACCACTTCTGATGGCAGATTGTTCCTCTGATTGATTGTTCTAACTGTCAGGAAGTTTCTCCTTAGTTCTAGGTTGGTTCTGTCCTTGATTAGTTTCCATCCATTGCTTCTTGTCCTGCCTTCAGGTGCCTTGGAGAATAGCTTGACTCCCTCTTCTTTGGGACAGCCCCTGAGATATTGGAACACTGCTATCATGTCCCCCCTTGTCCTTCTCTTCATTAAACTAGACATACCCAATTCCAGCAACTGTTCCTTATATATTTTAGCCTCCATTCCCCTGATCATTTTGTTGCTCTTCTCTGCACTCTTTCTAGAGCCTCAACATCTTTTTTACATCATGGTGACCAAAACTGGATGCCGTATTCCAAGTGTGGCCTTGGATCTTCAGGATCTTGCAAAAGAGTGGTTGCAATCTTTATCTCTGTGGGCATGATGTTCCACAGGGAGGGAGCCACTGCAGACAAGGCTCTTCTTCTTGGTCTGACTGGAACAACCTCCATAAAACAAGGGACCCATAGCATACCTTGCCCTCCTGCTCTGGTGTGATTGAGCAGATGTAACAATGTTCCCGTGATGGCTGTTGGATTTTTGCAGCTCTTCAGGAGGTGAGTCCCTTCATTACTCTTCATCTACGTATGTATTTCACAGGGATGACCGTTGCTAATTCTGACATTATCAAGTGGAATCTGACACAGAAAGACCATTTAGGAAAGAAAGCATGGGGAGAAGAACCCATAGATGGTAGCAGAGGTGCGTGATTTTTCACTGTGATTTGACTTAATGGTGAAATTAATTGGCTAAAAAGGCAAGACTACACAATGACCTATGAAGATGAATTATAGCAAGGTCGTGACTGTTTTGTTTTTTCTAAAATGAATGCTGCCCTGGCAAATTGGAAAAAAATATAATAAATTACCAGGCTGATCAGATTCAGAGGAGGAACAGGAGAAAAGAGGCATTATTTTGTTCTTTGCTCTAGGTTGCTAAACCTCTTGAAAGGATATCCATCAAGGATAGAGAATAGAATAGAATAGAATAGAATAGAATAGAATAGAATAGAATAGAATAGAATAGAATAGAATAGAATGGAATAGAATAGAATAGAATAGAATAGAATTACAAGGAATAGAATAGAATAGAATAGAATAGAATAGAATAGAATAGAATAGAATAGAATAGAATAGAATAGAATAGAAAAGAAAAGAAAAAAGAATAGAATAGAATAGAATAGAATAGAATAGAATAGAATAGAATAGAATAGAATAGAAAAAAGAATAGAATAGAATAGAATAGAATAGAATAGAATAGAATAGAATAGAATAGAATAGAATAGAATAGAATAGAATTGCAAGGAATAGAACAGAATAGAACAGAACAGAACAGAACAGAATAGAATAGAATAGAATTGCAAGGAATGGAATGGAATGGAATGGAATGGAATGGAATGGAATGGAATAGAATAGAATAGAATAGAATAGAATAGAATAGAATAGAATAGAATAGAATAGAATAGAATAGAATAGAATAGAACATAACCTGAAATTGTCTCCAAGCATATTTTAAATTGTGAGTTCTAGTCCCCCCTTTGGGTCCAAAGCCAACTGGGTGACCTTGGGCCTGTCACTTTCTTTTATTTCAAGGAAAGAGGCCAAGGCAAACAACTTCTAGAAAACATTGTCATAACACTGTGGGGATTTGTCTAGGCCAGTGGTGGCGAACCTATGGCATGGGTGCCAGAGGTGGCACTCGGAGCTCTCTCTGTGGTCACACGCGCCCTTGCCTCTCCCCGTGAACCCCTCCTCACCAGCAGCCCCCCTGGAGGAGAATCACCCCCGAGTGTGGCCCACATGGAGCAGCACAGCCATGGACATGACAGCCAGGCAGCATAGACAAGACTCTGCCCTCACGCCCCATCACACTGGCAGAGGGCATGGCTGCCATGGCGCTGCTGGGCTGCCCGGGCAATCTGCGGCAGGCCCTGGAGGCGGTGAGTGGCCCTGCGGGCAGGCGGGGTGGGGGCGGGGCAGGGGGGGGAGCGGGGCGGGGCCAGTTTTGGGGTACTCGGTTTCTAAAAGGTTCGCCATCACTGGTCTAGGCGGTCTCCAAGAATTGGGCATAATTGAACAAAAGAGGGGAAAAGTGTCATAAGTTGGTCTAAAAAGACCAATCCTTCTATATATATGTTTCATTGAGAGATCTATCAGTAATTCAAGTCAGAACTCTTGTTTTTCTGTTCAAATGCAGTAGACATATAAGAGAAAAAGCAAATTAACACTGATAGCTGCAAAGTCTCCCATTTTTGCTGTTCAATCTCCCATTATTTGATATGCAGCTTCCAATACTCTGAGCCTCTAAGATATGCCTTCCCCTACCAGACGAGCAGTAACATCTGTCTGTTGGCTGCATCAAAATTATACTCATTTTTCAGGTATTGTTTTTATTGGTTTCAGAATCCTGAGTTAATATGACAAGTATATTTCTGCTCAGAGAGCTGTAATGAATTGCACGACGCTGTATTCTTTTTTTTTTTTTAATGTCCTGCTTGATCTCCTATCATTTGCAAGGGAATACGGAAAGAAATGTTGCAAGGAAGCTAATCTCGGGTATGGTGTTTGACTCCCTTTCATTAATGTCAGAAATTAATTGCAACATGGTCAAATACAACATAAGACAAGATCAATTACTCCAAAAAGCTAAGTAAAAATGGGCTAGAATGACTCTTGCTACATTACGCTCCGTGGAAACTGAGTTCAGCCAGCACCACTGAGATCCACAACCATCCTGGACACCCAAGTAACAAAAGGAGGAGGAGGAGGAGAAGGAGAAGGAGGAGACTTCTGATTTTGCGCTGTAGCGCACGGCCGCAGGATCGCGGAGCTCCACACCCCATGGCTAGTTTTGCCCTGCCGGGGGACCCTAAATGGTTGCCCTGGAGAGGCAATGAAGAAAAAGGGGTGCCATGATGATTGCGGAATGATGGCGGTCATTCCGCTCAATCCAGGGGAAGCCCTCTAACCTGACAGGAGAAAGGCTGGCCACACCTCAGTGACCAGCCCAAGCTACTTGCAGCCGATGTCCAAAGGCACTAACCAGAACAATGGTGAACAGCGTGCTTGAAACTGGGCGAGGAATTTGATCTTCTCTCGCCTATTTTATATCTGATTTCCTGGAAAAGTTCCCCAAGAAGCAAAAAGCTTCCCAAAGTGAGAAGGGAGGGAACTACACCCCCACCTTCCCATAGACAGAAGTGGCGAATTAAACTGTTACGGGGAACAAAAATATAAAATACTAGAGTCTGGATAAATTTGAAAACTAAGAAAATTGCTAAAACTTTAAACCTGAGAAAATATTGATGAAATTATAAAAAATAAAAATAACTCTTTGCTTTAAAAGTTGAAAAATGAACAGTGACATCTAGTGGAGGATTAGAGAAAACTATAGCTGCATTGACTCAGAATCTGGCAAGACGCCCAGAAATAGAAGGAAAAAAAAAAAAACAGCTTGGAACAAAGCATTGAGCTATCTACTGCTATAAGTAATTGATAAAAATTATTTCTTAGATAATAATTATTTCTTAGAAGGAATCTTTGCCTACTTTGCAAGAGTGGTTTCTTAAAGTTTCTTATTTGGCGGAAATGGCAAAGATTTCGGCTTTCTTGAAGGATCAATCGCAAGAGAAGTATGTTGCGGTATGGAAAAAATGGATAGATTTTATACAACATAAGTTGGATATAAAAAAATATTATTTAGTTTTTTAATAACTTATATTTAAAATTTAATATTTTTTATCTTTCTTCTTTTTTCCTTTTCTTTATTCTTTTCTTTTCTAAACATTTATTTTTTGTATTTATGTTTTTCATATACACACTATTGTTAATTATCTTATAATTTTCTTAAGTAATGTATTTAGATTTATTTATTGTTTATATCTTTTTAAAGATTTTTTGAAGAAACTTTAATTAAGCCTATATTCAGCTCTGGGAAGGTTGGGGGAGGGAATGGGAGGGTTGGGGAGGTTTGAGGAAAATTGTTTTGTTTTTGTAAAATTTTAAAAAAATTTCAATTAAAAAAAAATATTTCTTAGACAATAAAGTTAGGAATAAGTAGATTTCATTCAATCTGTTCCCTTTCCGGTTGTATGAATTCACTTGATTCTGTTTGTCTGTCTATCTAGCTGTTTGCCTGCCTGCCTGCCTACCTACCTACTGTCAGTTCTGAATGTATCTAGGGGAGAGCCATAAGCCCAACACATTTTCCCTTCTTTGCTCCTAGATTTTAGCTTGAAAAGCTCAGATAGGTTTTAAGTTGTTGACAGATCTGTCCACTATTGCATGGTTTTGCTCAGAAGTCCCTGAATTTTTAGTTTGATTTTTGTCTTTTCATATATGAACAAAATATGCTGGTCATTGCCATTCTGGCTTTGGAACTTTCCACCCTATTTACAGATATTTATCCCAGGCTTGCTGGCAAAGCCACTTCTTCAGGCTGAGAAATGGAAAACTTTGAGAATCAAGTCCAACAGATCCACTTATGTTTTTAAAACCGTTAGCCAAATATAGATCTGGGTGTATGTTGTTGTTGTTATTGTTTGTTTTTTAAACTTAGTCATTTCCTGGATGCATTTAATTTACCCACTGATTAAACATCTTTGGGGATTTATAGGACTGCCTGCATATCCAGCAGAATGCTTTTTCTTTTTCAAGTTATGACAAGAAGATAAATAACCTTTCTTAAGTGAAAATTGGGAGCTATTGGAAGGAAACGTGACAAATTCTTTGCCGCTCCCTCTTTTATTTGAATATTGTCTTATTTTTTTTTAGCCATGCTAATCAATGATGATGGTGATGATTTGCTAGACATATCATACAAATTCTTTATTGTCTCCTGATTCAAATACCTTGATAGACGTTAAAATTGAATGCTACTTCCTGTAGCTGAAAAGTAAATGACAAGCTGCCAGAAGAAATTGTGGAGGTCTTGATAATTTGGCTCCATTTTGCAATAATTCACTCTTCCATTCTCTCACTGTTGAAAAGTGCCTGAAGCCTTTCAAAGTATCACTGTTCTAACAACCAGCCTTCCTTCACATAATGAAAAAAAGGAGAGAAATATGTGAGCTATTTCAGACTTCAGGGTAGGGAATGGTGTCCATATACTTCACAGCTGCAAATGGATCTTCAGTCTGATTCGGTCCCTTTCATCCTTTCTCTTGTCATCACTGATGTTCAGATGAAAGTAATTCTGAAAGTTTCATTTCTCCCCTTTGATATATGAGAGAGAGAGAGAGAGATGGAGAGAAAGAGACAGAGAGACAGAGAGACAGAGAGATATGAGAGAGAGAGAGTAGAGAGAGAGAAAGAGAGAGAGAGAGAGAGAATGAGATATGGATGAATGAATGAAGAGAGAAAGAGATGGAAATAGAAACATAACAGAGAGGGAATACATAATAAACATGTGATAGATAGATAGATAGATAGATACAAAGAGACAAAAGATAGGTAGGTAGGTAGGTAGGTGGATAGATAGATAGATAGATAGATAGATAGATAGATAGATAGATAGATAGATAGATAGATAGATAGATAGATAGATAGATAGATAGATAGATAAGAGACAAAAGATAGGTAGGTAGGTAGGTAGGTAAGTAGGTAGGTAGGTAGTAGGTAGATAGGTAGACAAAGAGACAAAAGATAGGTAGGTAGGTAGATATAGATAGATAGATAGATAGATAGATAGATAGATAGATAGATAGATAGATAGATAGATAGATAGATAGATAGATAGATAGATAGATAGATAGATAGATAGATAGATAGATATAAAAGATAGGTAGGTAGGTAGGTAGGAAGGTAGGTAGGTAGGTAGGTAGTGAGGGAATTTAGCCCAGAGAAAGAAATATTAAAAAGGGCAGAAAAATATATTTTTCCTCAAAAGGACTTTTTAAAACCAAACCTGGCCCCAAATCTATCTCTCTGGCCCAAGCAAGACTTTAGCCCCATACAAATGCAGATGTAAAACCATCAGAGAATTGGAGCCAGAGCAATCAAGAAGACAAAAGAGAAGATCTGCATGCCCCACCCAAACTCTAGGAGTCATTAGCCCCATCACCTGGGAAGCAGGAGATGATAATAGGATTAAAGCACAGATATCAAGGCCTAGAAAACCACTCAGAAACAGCTTCAAGGTTCCTGCCACAGGAACAGGAAACTATTCCAAACAAGGCTAGAGGGAGTATAAAAGCCTACTACCCCATGCGCTCAGCCCCTTTCTCTCTTCCGCTCTTTCCTGAAGAACCATCTTTCTGCAATAAACTGTAACCTTCTTCCCAAAGCAGTCACCATGTTTGCTTATTTATTCCTGGCTTGGATGAACCAGGATGAAGACTTTACTTCTAACAGTAGATAGATAGATAGATATTTAGATATTTAGATAGATAGATAGATAGATAGATAGATAGATAGATAGATAGATAGATAGATAGATAGATAGATAGATAGATAGATGATAGGTAGGTAGGTAGGTAGGTAGGTAAGTAGAGAGACACAGACAGAGAACCCCTCTGGCTGGTCCCCTTTCCAATCTCAAAAAGGTCCCTGGGAGGAGTTCCTTCATGAGGTCTCCTCTTGGGCAGGATTGGATGGGTGGGAGGCTACAAAAAGGACTATCGAAAACAAGAAAAAGTTATTCAAACTCTCCGAAACTAGGTGTAAAACCAATCATTTCTGAAAAATCAAACAAAAAAAAAATCAAGAGTGGTTCCTTTGCCATTGGATATTGGAATGAGGATGGTTGATAACATGCAGAAAAAGAGAGAGAGGAAAAAAATGCATTTTCTATGCAACCGCCAGATGTAGCTCCTGAGGGGGGACAATTTCAGTCAAGGGTTGTTAACTATTTTCCTACCTGCTGAGCTCCCAAATGGAATTCTTCCTCCCTCCTCAACCGTTGTTATTTGCAGCAAAATATATGGGGAGGAATCGTGCAAGTATCCCATATGTTTTGCTTCAGGGGGGCCAGAAGCTCTTCTGAAGGCTTATTAACTTTTATCCCTCTTTATTATGTTTTGCTTCGAATGAGGCCACTCACCCCCTCCAATCCGCCCCTCTGACTTTGGAGGATGAATGTAAGGGAATAGATCTGTGTGAGTGTGAGTGTGTAAACAGACCCACATGCAGAGAGAGATTTCTAGCAAGACATATATGCCTTGTTGGCTTGGTGAAAAAATAACTTTCTGGGGCAGGAACAAGGCGCCGCTCACAAACAGAATATTAAAACGGTTGCTATCCTAACGTGCATGGATACATGGAGGTTTCGCAGGCACAAACCTGACGCAAAGGCGGAGCATCTGAGCAAAACAGAGTTAACACCTAGTCGGAGCACTGTCCTAATGGTCCTCAAACGTCTGTCCTTTCTGACAAATAGATAACATCTTCAGGCTGGTCCACCTCTCCTCTCCTCCTTCCCTTTCCCCCCTCCCGTATCCTCTCCTCTCCTCTCCCTTCTGCTTCATACTTCTTTCCTCCCCTCTCCGCTCCCCTCCCTTCTTCCCTCCATCTCCTATCCTATCTCCTAAGCTCCGCTCTGCTCCCCTCCCCTCTCTTTTCCTCCCCTCCCCTCTCCTCCCCTTCCCTCTTCTTCCCTCCCCTCCCTTATCACCTCTCTTCTCCCCTCCATCTCCTATCCCATCCTATCCCCTCCACTCCACTCTGCTCTGCTCTCATTTCCTTTCATCTCCTCCCTTCTCCTCCCCTCTTCTCCCTTCCCCTCTTCTCCCCTCCCCTCCCTTCTCCTCTCCATCTCCTATCCTATCCCTTCCTCTCCCCTCTCCTCTCCTCCTCTCCTCCCCTCCCCTCCCTTCTCCCCTCCATCTCCTACCCCATCCTATCCCCTTGGCTCCACTCCACTCTGCTCTGCTCTCCTTTCCTTTCATCTCCTCCCTTTTCCTCCTCCCCTCCCCTCCCCTGCCCTGCCCCTCTGTCTCCTATCCTATCCCCTCTGCTCCTTCCTCTCCTCCCCTCCCCTCTCTGTCTCGTATCCCCTCCACTCCCCTCTCCTCTCCTCCACTCCTCTCTCCTCTCCTTTCCTCTCCCTTAAAGTGAGTTACATCTCACTTTAAGACCAGTTTTACGCTATAGTTTGTTAATAAGGAGGAAGAGTATTTTGTCTATTTATTTACTTGTGTCCCAGCTTTATTATTTTTACAAATAACTTAAGACAGTGAACATATCCAACTCGGCTTCGTTCTCCTATTTTTCCCCACAACAACAACCCTGTGTGAGAAGGACTGGCCCAACAACAACCCTGTGTGAGAAGGACTGTCTTTCGTACATAAGGAGGGAGTGGAACTCACCATCTCCTGGTAATTGGCCCAAAAAACACCCAGCTGGCTTTCATGTCTAAGGCAGGACTTGAACTCACAATCTCCTGCTTTCTTGCCTGCTTCCTTGATGACTAGATCAAGCTGGCTCTATACAGGATCCGCTCCCAAAGAGATATTATTGAGATATTATCAGACGCTTCCTTGAAATCAATAAAGGCTACATACAGATGGAAGTCAGAGAGGCTTATATATTTGTCTGCCAGAGGTGGAAGCATTAGACAATAATTTACAGTAGGTTATCCTGCTTGGAATCCTGCTTTTAGGGTTAATTATTCCCTCCTCCATTATCCAAATTTGGAGTTTGGCAAACAAATACCTGTTATATAGTTGGCTATTGATGTTCAATAGACTAGTGTTTCCTATCATTAGCCGGATTATTCCTATTACCCCTTTTTATATAAGGAGACAAGAATGAGCGGTGTGCTAGCTTAGAGGTGAAGATATTTGTGAGTTCAATTCTTAGGCAGCGACGGATGTTTAACAGGGCACAAAGAGAAAATACCTGCTGTGAACTTTAGGTGGCATCAGGAAGGGCATCCGGCCAATAAATTCTCAGGTCCCTTCAGTCACCCCAACTACACTCCAAATTAAAGTGATAAAGAGAAGAAAAAAGGGAGACAAGAATATCTATATATATTACACTCCATTGAGGCTGACATTGAAGGAAGCAAAAATGAAGACATTTCTGCAGTGTGTAGGCAAAATTTTTTTAGCTGTGGTGCTCTCAGTTTGAATACACATACATTTACACACACACACACAGAGAGAGAGAGAGAGAGAGAGAGAGAGAGAGAGAGAGTCGCCACCAATCTGTCTCAGTTTACCTCTGGTGCAAAAAAAAAAAAACACATGAAAATGGATGTGCTGATGCTGCACAAACTTAAAGTGACTTTTCACAACATCTTTCCCCTTTGACCACTGACACTCAAGGCTCCTGGGGAAATTATTTTTGCTTGCATCTATACAGTGTGAATCACCATTTCTTGGTATTTGGAGTGAATCTGTGTCAGGTGATGCCATTTTATTTCTCCCTGGGCACTGAATGAAATAAACGCCACCAAATCTGTGTTCTGCTTTCAAGACATATCATAGCAATCAGTTCTAATTCTATTTTTAACACCAAGCGGTATGGGCAACATTGTTTTTCTCATCCTCTCACATTTCTAAAGCCACGTGAGTCACGGTTGCCTTCTCACCGCAGGTATGCATTAATGATTCACCTGTGGAGAAGGTTACCAGCATCAAATTCCTGGGTGTGCAGCTAACGAGTAGGCTGGCTTGGTTACTCAACAGCAAGACACCGGTGAAGCGGTCACAGCAGCGCCTGCATTTTCTGTGCCGCATGAGAAAAGCAAATCTTCCTTCCCCTGTCCTGACCACTTTCTACAGGGGGACGATCGAGAGCATCCTGTCATACAGCATCACAGTCTGGTTTGGAAGCATCCCTGCTTCAGACAGGAAGGTAGTGCAGAGAGTGGTGAGGACGGCCAAAAAGATCATTAGCAGTTCCCTCCCTCCCATTCAGGACATAGCACAGAAGCATTGCTTGAGCAGGGTCCTTAAGATTATCTGGGACACCACACGTCCTCTACACAACCTGTTTTCCTTGTTCCCTTCTGGGAGGAGGCTTTGTGGTATCCGCAGCAGAACATCCAGATTCAGCCATAGTTTCACTCCATACAGCATTAACCTTGTGAACTCTCAAGCCCTCCTTCTGTTATATATTCAAGATGGACAGTATTTAATATTTATTTGTTACGTATATGTAGGTGTGTGGGTCTATACATATGTTATATATAGTATGTTTAGGTGTGTGATATGTATGAGTTTCACTTTGAGAGTGGGCAACTAAATTTCATTTTTTGATGTGGGCCCTTGTGCCCACAGTAAAAAAAAAATGACAATAAAGGTTATCTTATCTCTTATCTATTTTCCATAGCCTATGGAGGAGAGAAATTATGATCTTTCAAGTAGGAGCCATTGAGAGACCACTCAAGACTTTGTTTTCTAGCTCCAGATTCATCTATAGATCAGCCCCATTAAAATCAGAAGAGCTACATCTGTTCAAAGTTTTAATCAAATGTCTGTAAGACAATCAAGTTAGGAAGATTTATTGGCAATTTTTCAGCTGTTCTATGCAACCCGAGGGACAGATCATAGGTTTGCAATAGTGCTGAATATCTGTACTTTGGGTGTACGATGAAGGTGAAGGTTCATCCTCTGAGCGTGTGGGTTGGTTTCCAAATGTTTCATTACCAGGCTAGGTAATGAATCTTCAGCAGAGCTTAGGGGATGTCAGTGTTCTTCTGCTTATAAGGACTTCAGGTGAAGGTGTGTCATGTGAGGGTGTCATGTTCAAAGCACGTTCTTGCTGGTCTGACAATTATTGCTTCTCGGCTTGCCAATGAAATTAGGGGGAGGGAAAGGGTTTGGAACACAGACTTCAAAAGACCAAGAAAGCAGACCGTGAGAACCAAGGACGGTTCACCAGGTGTCCAGCCAGACCCAGAGACACTTTCTTAAAACAATATTTTCCCATCTAATTGAGCAACATGACCTGACCAAGGAAGAGGAGGGGGGATTCTATACTGTACTTTTAAGATATGGGATTGGGTGGGGTTTTGCCAGAGCTGGTTTTGCTTGCATGCGTGCCAAAATGATGTACTCAATAAAGTTTTACATTAAGAGTTTGAAAAGCCTTGAAAGTGTTTACTTGGTTGGGTTTGTCAGTCAGAAAGTAGCTCGGGTGTATGATGAGGGTGAAGATTCATCTTCTGAGCTTGTGGGTTGGTTTACAAACATTTTGTTACTAGGCTAGGTAACACTTTAGTGGAATTTAGGGGATGTCAGAGTCAGTGTGTTCTTGTTTATAAACTGTGGGTGTGTCAAGTGAGGGTCTTGTGATGGGTCAGGTATGAATTATCAGTGAGTCTTGTGATGAATCTTGTGATGGGTCTTGTGATGGGGAGGCTACATCAGGTGAGGGTCATTGGGAGGTAAAGGGCTGGTTAGGGGGGCTTGCATGAGATGGTTGAGGGTCGGTGTGGTAGATTTGGATTCTGAGGGGTTGGTAGGCTGGTCATAGGCTGATGTGTCTGTTGATGGAATTGCTGGTGGGTTGACAGCCTTCACCCTCACAGATTATAGGTGTCTGTAGGATGGTGTCCAGAGTCAAAATGAAGAGTTGCTTTGAAACTTATATGGGTGGAAAATACTAATAATCCTCAACTTACAAGAATTGAGGCCTTTGAACTATGGTGCTGGAGAAGACTCCTGCAAGTCCCCTGGATTGCAAGGTGATCAAACCGGTTAGTCCTAGAGGAGGTCAACCCTGACTGCTCTTTAGAAGGCCAGATCCTGAAGTTGAAACTCAAGTACTTAGGCCACCTAATGAGAAGGAAGGACTCACTGGAGAAGAGCCTAATGCTGGGAAAGATGGAGAGCAAGAGAAGAAGGGGACGACAGAGAAGGAGGTAGCTGGATGGAGTCACTGGAGCAGTAGGCATGAGCTTAAATGGACTCCAGAAGATGATAGAGAACAGGAAGGCTTGGAGGAACGTTGTCAGACACAACTTTGCAACTAACAACAACAACAAAATGATGGCATTTATGAGCGTTTTTCACACTTAGGACCTTTGCACTGTCCCAAGAGTCATGTGATCAAAATTCAGACTCATATTTATGATGGTTGCAGTGTCCCAGAGTCATGTGATCACCTTTTGTGATCTTCCAATGAGCAAATTCCACAGGGAAGCCAGATTCACTAAAATACGGATCCCCAACCCCTGGTCTGTGGACCGGTACCGGTCCGTGGCATGTCAGCAATCTGTCCGCAGAAACAAGCAAAGCCCCATCCGTGGGATACAGGCAGCACACAAAACCACACACTCTCCGGTCTGTGCAAAAATCTTTCTCTATGGAACCAGTCCCTGATTCCCAAAAAGTTGGGGACCGTTTCACTAAAACAACCATGTTACAAACTTAACAACTTCAGTGATTAACAGCTATAGCAAGAAAGGTCATAAAATGGGGCAAAACTCACTTCACAAATGTCTTGTTTAGCAATGGAAATTTGGGGCTCAATTGAAGACTACCTCTAAATTTAATAGATAAAATAAAAATAAAATGGTGGCCAGCTGGTGAAATGGAAGCCTTACTAACTTTTTTATGTGCATCTCCTACCTATGTGCACATATCCTGCAGATGCTTCTGAGAATGAGAGAGATTGAAGCCCAGAGGTTTTTTTTTGCATGTGTAGATGTAAATCTGCCTTGCTGATTATGTCAGCTAATCAGCTTCGAAACCATGTTTTCCCTAGCTCGTTTATCTCACTCATCCTAAAATTTCAGATCCCTCACAATTCCAAATGGCCAGCTTCCATTCGAACTCTTAAAATGAAATTGTAGAAGTAAGACATCTACGAGAAAGAAAAGAGAACGCATTGAAAGGGGAAAGGGGAAAAAATAAAAGAAGAAAGAAAAATGAGTATCTAATAAAGAAAGAGTAACGTAGAAAGAAATATCTAAACTTCCCATCTTCATCCACCACATATAAACAAGGGTAATGATTCTACTTTCCTGATAAGGTTACATCCCATATCTTATCCCCTTTATTCTAATATTCTTAATTTTTTTTTACTTATGTGGGAAGTCAGCCCCCCCCCTCCAGAGAAGGAAATATTAAAAGGGCAGAAAAATATATTTCCTCAAAGGATCTTAAAAAGGCAGAAAAGCATGCCCAGTTTTTTTTAATAGCCCCAAGTCTCCCTCCCCCAAGCAGAAACCAGCTCTCTACAAATGCAGATGTAAATAATCCAGGAAGGTTGAAGCTAGAAGCTTAGGAAGACAAAGACACCTAAAATCTACATGCCCCACCCAAACTCTAAGACAGGACATAATAGGATTAACCCACAGATGCCAAAGGGCACACCCAGATTCGGGTCAGAATACATGACACAGGAAATACAAGGTCTCAAACAGGAATAGGAAACAACTCCAAACAAAAGCCCCAGAGGGTATAAAAACCCACTCCCTACATGTGCTCACTCTCTTTTCTTCCAGAGCCATCTCTCTGTCTGGCTCTCCTCTTCAATAAACTGCAACCTTGCCATGTTGTTTATTCCCGGCTTTGACTGAACCATGATGAAGACTTTTCCTTCAACACTTCATTCGAATAGGATCCAGTTTTTCTTAGTCCCACCATACAGATATCTTCAAGGTCTTCACAAGCCTGTAAATCCAATAAGAAAAAAAGTACCATTCAAACCAATTAGGAATCACATGATAGCAGCATTCCAATATCTGAGGGGCTGCTACAGGGAAGAGGAGGGTCAACCTAATTTCCAAAGCACCAGAAGGCAAGACAAGAGACAATGGATGAAAACTAATCAAGGAGAGAAGCAACCTTAAACAAAAGAGAAATTTCCTGACAGTGAGAACATCTTCAATCCGCCATTCCTCACCCGGAAGTCTCACCAATAAGATTTTTATTGTTTGTTTGTTTCCTATTTGATCCCCCTTTCCCGGATCCCAAGTATTGCCTCTCCCCTTTCAATGTTTAGTTGTTGGTATAAATTCAGCAGTGACAAATAGTTACTCCATCCCTGAAGGCACTATTTACTGTAATTAATAACAATGAAGCCAACGTGTGGGCCTTTTTAAAAAACTTTCAAAAAGCTTTGCAAACAAAGATTAAGTGCCTTTACTACAAGAGAAATAGATGATTTCTCCTAGGCTTATTTAACGGATCAACATGCGTTCCACCTTAGTGCACCTTGTCCTTTTTGTCTAGCAATTAACATACATTTACCAATGCAATTTAGCCATATAAAGAAAATGAATAAATATTTTCCCCAGCTATATGATTGGAACAAGCATTTAATTAAGCCTTATTAAGGTTCACCATATGTTTTGCATATGCTAAGTGCTGAAGTGTCTTCCCTCTTCTTAAGAATGCTTCAAACAAACTTGGGAGAAAATTACAGCACTCAACGCAGGCTACCCAATTTGCCACCGATACAAAATTGCAGATGCAAAGATGGCCATTATTAGGAAAACATTTGCATTCTAATGAGTGTTTGGACAATGTTAATGGTGACTAAAGAGACAGTGTGCATCTTAGCCTGCGTAAAAACTGTACTGCTGTGACCACATTTTTAATGTTACAAATAATGTAAGTTTCATTTGCTTTCGTCTAACCAGAACTATTTCCATCCGTCCTTCTAAGGTTCAGAGATGGTTTTAGAGGACTTCAAGGTGAGAATTGCAGTAGGATATCATAGGCTTTGCATTGTGTTGTAAAAGGGCTCTAATAACAAAGCAGGGGAAAGTAGCAAAGAGTTAGAATTTTGTTTCTTTTTGTTTTTTAGAGCTATTGGATCTGGGCGGTGATTCAATTAATAAGTGTGACAAGAAAGGCCATCAAATGGGGCAAAACTCACTTGACAGAAGTCTCACTTAGCGGGCTCAGTTGTGGTTCTGAGCTGAAAACTACCTGTACAATGTCAGCATATTTGCCCCCCAACAATCTGGCTCCTCATTTTACTGATTTGGAAGGATGGAAGGCTGAGTCAACCTTGAGCTGGTCAGGATCGAACTGCTGGCAGTGAGTTAGCCTGCGGCACTGCATTCTAACCACTGCACCACCATAATTCCTTCCTTCCTTCCTTCTTTCCTTCCTTCCTTCCTTCCTTCTTTCCCTCCTTCAACCTTCCTTCCTTCTTCTCACCCTCTTTCATTCCTTCTTTCCTTCTCCAACCTTCCTTCCTTCCTTCCTTCCTTCCTTCCTTCCTTCCTTCCTTCCTTCCTTCGCAATAGCACTTAGACTTCTATACTGCTTCACAATGCTTTACAGCCCTCTCTAAGCGGTTTACAGAACCAGCATTTTGCCCCCAACAATCTGGGTCCTCATTTTACTGACTTTGGAAGGATGGAAGGCTGAGTCAACCTTGAGCCGGTCAGGACTGAACTCCAGGCTGTGGGCAGAGTTTGCCTAGCATACTGCAGTTTAACCACTGTGCCACCAGGGGTCTCGGTTATCTTACACAAACCCAGGAAACTGATTAATTTAGCAACCAACCCAGGAATCTGATTAATTTAGTTTTATCTTCTGCAGATGGCACTTTATCTAGACCATACTTAGCTTTTCTCTATTTTCCTGTTTGTTTGGTTTTTTTGGAAACCGAATTGAGAGTTGAAACGCCTCGAAGTTTGTACAGCTTGTGAACGGGAGAGCTTTGGATAGGCTGCCAAGTGATGATTATCATCTTTCCTCATCTGGACCCATTACTGTATGCAGGAAAACAATGGCGACTAATGAGAACTAATGAATCACCCAAAAGCAGCACTTTGCTCCAACAAAAGGCTGAGCTGACAGTCTGAGAAGGCTGGCAAAAATAAATACCTGCTGAGCATCTGCAAATAGGCTGTAAATTACCTAGGATTCAGGTAAATGAGACAGCTCCCAGTGCAGAAGATCAAAAGAAATCATTAGCTGAATTGCTGCCCCCTTCTGAGGATTCTCGCTTCTCTCTTTTCCACCAGGATCCTCATTTACATTAAATCAGAATAGAGTTGGAAGGGACCTTGGAGGTCTTCTAGTCCAACCCCCTGCTCAAGCAGGAGACCCTATACCAGTAATGGTGAACCTTGTAGAGACCGAGTACCCAAAAACCAGCCCCACCTCTGCCCACCCCTGCTCCACCCCATGCCCTGCCCATCCCCACCCCCTGCCTACCCCTGCCTACATGACCACCCACCACCTCCAAGGCCCACTGCAGATCGCCATGGTGGCCCAGCAGCGCCATGGTGGCCACACCCTCTGCCCGTGCACCACAGCATCATCTGCATGCGACGGGGTGCGAGGGCAGAGTCTTGTCCCAGCTGCCCGGCTGCCATGTCCTTGGCTGCGCTGCTCCATGAGGGCCATGCTCGGGGGTGACTCTCCTCTGGGGGGCTGCTAGTGAGGAGGGGGCCACGTGGGGACAGCGCACGTGCTCACAGAGAGGGCTCTGAGTGCCGCCTCTGGCATGCGTGCTATAGGTTTGCCACCATTGCCCTATACCCATGGTAGGCAATTTTGGCTCTTTTATGACTCGTGGACTTCAACTCCCAGAATTCCTGAGCCAGCATGGCTCAGCTTGGAAACTCTCCCTTTCCCCTCAGCATGGCTGGCTCAGGAATTCTGGGAGTTGAAGTCCACGAGTCATAAAAGAGCCAAGATTGCCTACCTTTGGCCTAGGCCTAGGCTGCTTTATGACTCGTGGACTTCAACTCCCAGAATTCCTGAACCAGCATGACTCAGCTTGGAAACTCTCCCTTTCCCCTCAGCATGGCTGGCTCAGGAATTCTGGGAGTTGAAGTCCACGAGTCATAAAAGAGCCAAGGTTGCCTATCCCTGCCTTATACCATTTCAGACAAATGGTTGTCCAATCTCTTCTTAAAAACTTCCAGAAGCATTCACAACTTCTGGAGGCAGGTTGTTCCACTGGTTAATTGTTCTAACTGTCAGGAAATTTCTCCTTAGTTCTACTTTGCTTCTCTCCTTGATTAGTTTCCATCCGTTGCTTCTTCTCCTGCCTTCAGGCGCTCTGGAGAATAGATTGACTCCCTCTTCTTTGGGGCAGCCCCTCAAATACTGAAACGGTGTCATATTCCCCCCTAGTCCTTTTTTTCTCTAGGCTGGCCATACTCAAATCCTGCAACTGTTCTTCTGTTGTTTTACTCTCCAGGCCTTTAAAACTTCTTTTATCTTTTTTTAAAAAATCTTTTTAAAAAATCCATTATCCTCTGAGTCTCAAATTTCAGTCACTTTTCTGAAATGGCATGGGGGGTCTCCTGCTTGAGCAGGGGGTTGGACTAGAAGACCTCCAAGGTCCCTTCCAGCTTCATTCTGATTGATTGATCACATGCAAGCACAAACAGAGGTCACTTTGGTTGTACGTTTCATCCTTTGGGTTTCTTGCCCGCACTCTACAAACGGTCCAAAGCAGTGTGTGTGTGTTTTTCAAAAATTGCTGCTCAGATAAGGAAGACATGAGGAACAGCACAAAGCTGGCTTGAAGGATTGAGTCTCTGGAAAACGTCCAGTGATGAAGTATTCCACTGATTAATTGTCCTCACTGTTTAGAAAGTTTCTCCTTCATTCCAGGTTGCTTCTCTCCTTGATTAGTTTCCATCCATTGTTTCTTGTCCTGCCCTCTGGAGCTTTGGAGAATAATTTGACCCCCTCTTCTTTGTGACATGATAGCGGTCTTCCAATATTTGTGGGACTTTCACAAAGAAGAGTGGGGTCAACGTATTCTCCAAAGCACCTGAAGTCAGGAGAAGAAGCAACGGATGGAAACTAATCAGGGAGAGAAGCAACGTAGAAAGAACTAAGGATAAATTTCCAGAGAGTTAATCAGTGGAATGGCTTATCTTCAGAAGTTGTGGGTGTTTTTCATTATTTTAGTATTGTGAGTTGTAACCCAGAATCCCTACTTGAAGCACAAAATGACCAGGCTCAAATTATCCTACTTCAGACACATTCTATGAAGATCTAACCTTCTAGAGCAGTGGTTCTCAACCTGTGGGTCGGGACCCCATTTGGGGTCGAACGACCATTTCACGGGGGTCGCCAAACAAGGCTGTCCGCCATTTTTTTCCCCTTTTCTTTGGCCACGCCCCTGGCACCCGGTGATGTATAAGTGGTTGGGGGTCACCACAACATGGGGAATTGTATTATGGGGTCGCGGCATTAGAAAGGTTGAGAACCACTGTTCTAGAGAGGACTCTAAAGATGGGAAAGGTATAGAAGTAGAGAAAAAAAAGATAATCAGTAGCAAGGGGGGAGGTTTTAATTATAGCAGTGATGGGTACAAAATTGGAAGATCTGAATGTCCCAGATTAAGGACAGGTTGTCATATGGGGAAGAATAAAATAGAATGGAACAGAACAGAACAAAATAGAATAGCACAGTTGGAAGAGACCTTGGAGGTCTTCCAGTCCAACCCCCTGCTCAGGCAGGAAACCTTATACCATTTCAAACAAATGGTTGTCCAATCTCTTCTTAAAAACGTCCAGTGTTGGAGCATTCACAACTTCTGGAGGCAGGTAGTTCCACTGGTTCTAACTGTCAGGAAGTTTCTCCTTAGTTCTAGGTTGCTTCTCTCCTTGATTAGTTTCCATCCGTTGCTTCTTGTCCTGCCTTCAGGGGCTTTGGAGAATAGCTTGACTCCCTCTTCTTTGGGACAGCCCCTGAGATATTGGAACACTGCTATCATGTCCCCCCTTGTCCTTCTCTTTGTTAAACTAGACATACCCAATTCCAGCAACCGTTCCTTATATGTTTTATCCTCCAGTCCTCTGATCATCTTCGCTGCTCTTCTCTGCCCTCTTTGAACCCGATCTTTGCTAAGGTTCCAAAATGTTGGCGCATCATCAATCAACGCATTTATTTACTATTATTAACTTACACTGGAAATATTTGCCTCTAAGCGTCTATTGCCCATCTTTCTTCCTTTTTTCTTTTTTGCTTGCAACACACCGTAAGAGGGTGTTGTGATGTTCTTTTGCTGTGGAATTCGGTCCCAAGGATCAGCCCTTGCCTCAGCAGTTTGAGAACTCAAGAGACACAGCTGAGTCTGGCTCATACGCTCTTGCGCTTTGCACCGTGTGTGTATATTTTAGTGGCTCAAAGAAAAACTTCAATCAAAGGGGTTTGTTCAGTGTGCTGGCCTAAGGAAAAGGCCAGGATGCTTATTTATATGAGGCAATTGCAGGCTTGCACTGAATAGTCTATAATGAAAATGACCCATTTGGTCTTCCAAGACTGGACGTGAAAGATCAATTGAAGTTACCACTTCAGAGTTTTGCTTTGAGGAAAGGAAACAGCCTTAGATGCAAAGCTCCGGAAGCTGCAATCATTGGAGCTTTCCAAAGTTCTTGAAACTGTATAGTTCTCAACTTATGACCACAATTGAGCCCAGGATTTTTGTCCCTAAGCGAGACAGTCATTAAGTGACTTTTCTCCCATTTTACAACCTTTCTTGCCGCTGTTGTTAAATGAATCACTGCAGTTGATAAGTTAGTAAATTGGTTGACCTTGATTGCCAGAAAGTCACAAAGGGTGATCACATAACCTCGGGACACAGCGACCATCATAAATGTGAGTCAGTTGCCAAGCTGTCTGAATTTTGATCACGTGACTGTGGGGTATGCTGCAACGATTGTAACTGTGAAAAGTGGTCATAAGTCACTTTTTCCGTGCCAATCGGTCACTAAATGAACTATTATAAGTCAAGGAGTACCTGTAGCAATTTTATCACATGAATCTGATGTTGTGGGTTCAGTTTGGAGATGGTAGCAGACAAGGCAATTTCTGCAACCAAGTCTCTGAACAGAGGAAGTCCTCGACTTATGACAATGGAGCCCGAAATTTCTGTGGCTTAGCAAGGCCGTTGTTAAGTGAATTTTGCCCCATTTTATGACCTTTCTTGCCACATTTGTTAAGTGAATCACTGCAGTTGTTAATTTAGTAATACAGTTATTAATCAAATCTGGCTTCCCTCTTTGACTTTGCTTGCCAGAAGGTCACAAAATGGGATCACGTGACCCCCGGGACTGGTGGTGGGATTCAAATATGTGTTGTGATTCCTCTCCAGCCAGTGGACCCAGCAGCTGAGTCTGGGGAAGAGGAGGAGGAGGAGGAGGAGGAGGAGGAGGAGGAGGAGGAGGAGAAGGGGCCTGGAGTGACATCAGAGTCAGAGGAAGGCTCTGAGGAACTCCAAGACCTACAGTCAGACGAGGAGCTTGGCCCCTCTACTTGCACTCAGGCTGAGACACAGCTATGCTGGGAGCCTGAGTTGGACAGTGATGAAGAACAGTTGGGACAAATCCCAGATGCATGAATGCGCAGGAAATAGAAGCGAGTAGGACAGAGGAATGCAATGGAGTGGCTCCAAAGGCAAAGGAGAAGGCATTAGGAAGCCACACCTTGGCTGCATAATAAAAGGGAAGGTGTGGGAGGTGCTGGTTGCCAAAGGCAACCGTTCTGTTGAGGATCGAGTTTCTGTGAACTGTGTTTGTTTGCCTTGGACATTTTACTCAGGTCTGTGAATAATAAAAGGGGATTGTTTTTTTCCTGCGGTTCCAGCCTGCTTGTTGGAAGAAGGGTTTCTCCTTGTGAGCTTAACAAGGACTCATGTAGGCTGGGACAGAACATATGTGAACAACCGGTTCTCTGTGTGGATGCCACTTCCGGAAGTCCATTCTGGGTCTGGGCAACAAAAAATTAGCTCCCGTTTCTGCCGAAGTGGTGCGAACCGGCTGAATCCCACCACTGTCTGGGACACTGCAACTATCATAAATATGAGTCAGTTGCCAAGCATTTGAATTTTGATCACGTGGCCATGGGGATGCTGCAACGGTCGTAAGTGTGAAAAGCGGTCATATGTCACTTTTTTCCAGTGCTGTTGTAACTTTGAATAGTCACTAAACGAATGACCGCTATAAGTGAAGAACTTACATGTAAAGACTGTACCAAAAAGAAAAATCAATTGAAAAATGATTGGAAACAATAGACAAACAGATAACACATTGTAGAAAAATGGTGGAGGAAGAACTAAAATGAATTACATGTTTTATTTTTAAAAATAGGTTTCAGTGGAATAAAAGGGCTTACAGAAACTGAGATATAATTGACCACAATGGTTACCACATAATAAACAATCAAAAACTCATCAAATTTGATCAATGGAAAAAGGCATTTTAATTCAGATTGGGGGACGGTACATTAAAGCACCAAGCCCAGAATAAACAAGCTTAAATATTAAATATGGTTTATTATCTAAATCCGGAGTGGGGAACTATTGCCCTTTTATGACTTGTGGACTTCAACTCCCAGAATTCCTGAGACAGTCATGCTGGCTCAGGAATTCTGGGAGTTGAAGTCCACAAGTCATAAAGAGGCCATAGTTCTCCACTTCTGAATTAAATCATAGTTTTCAAACTCAGATTTAGGTGGGAAACATACAGGAAAGCAAACAAAGGGGAGAAAAATGTCTACTTTCAGCTAGAGAATGTTAATAAAGGTAGTCTTCAGAATACAACCGTAATAGAATCTGCCTATCATGGTCCTAACCTGGGACAGTCGTAAATTGGATCACAAAGTGATGGACCCACTTTTATAAACTCTTTTGTAGTGAATCATTAAGTAAATCAATGGTTCACTATGGGTATGGTTTCGCCAAAACCTGAGAGTAAATGCTGTTTTTCAGCAAAAACACCATAAAATGCAGTCACATGTCTGCAGGAAACAGCCATAAAATGTGGCCCAGTTGCCAAGTTCAAAAGTGTAATCACTTGACTGCAAATGGGGTTGACCGCCCTAAGTTCAAAACAAAGTCATAAGTACCTCTAGGGAGGTCTGTCGTAACATTGTGTTGAAAGAAAAGTCTTCATCATGGTTCAGTCCAAGCCGGGGATAAACAACATGGCAACTGCTTTAGAAAGAAGGTTGCTGTTTATTGAAGAGGAGAGCCAGATAGAAAGATGGCTCTGGCAGAAAAGAGAGAAAGAAAGGGCTGAGCACATGTAGGGAGTGGGTTTTATACCCTCTGGAGCCTTTTGCTTGGAGTTGTTTCCTATTCATGTTTTGAGGCTTTGTATTTCCTGTGTCATGTATTTTGACCTGTGTCCCTTTGGCATCTGTGAGTTAATCCTATTATGTTCTGTCTTAGACCTTGGGTGGGGTATGTAGATTTTGGGTGTCTTTATCTTTCTAAGCTTCTAGCTTCAACTTTCCTGATGGTTTACATCCGCATATCTATAGAGCTGGTTTCTGCTTGGGAAAGGGAGACTTGGAGCTATTAAGAAAAACTGGGCATGCTTTTCTGCCTCTTTAAGATCTTTTGAGGAAATATATTTTTCTGCCCCTTTAATATTTCCTTCTCTGGGGGGCTGACTTCCCACAGTTGAATGATTGGTAAATCCAGGATTATCTGTCTAGAATTCTCCTCCACCTTAGAAAAGAAGTTAATACCTCAGTGTTAGAAAGAATTCTGTGCATGCACATCCCAAAATGTACAAGATCAATATTTCAGGGGGTCCTTACAAAGATGAGAGGGTCAAACTATTTTCCAAAACACCTGAAGGCAGGACAAGAAACAATGGTTGGAAATTCACCAAGGAAGGAAGCAACTTAGAACTAAGGAGAAATTTTCTGAGAGTGAGGACAATCAACCAATGGAACAGGGCTTGCCTTCAGAAGTTGTGGGTGCTCCATCACTGAAGGATTTCAAAAAGAGATTGGACAACCTGTCTGAAATGATATAGGATCTCCTGCTTGAGCAAGTGGTTGGACTAGAACAGGGGTAGGCAACCTTGGCTCTTTTATGACTCATGGACTTAAACTCCCAGAATTCCTGAGCCAGCATAGCTGGCTCAGGAATTCTGGGAGTTGAAGTCCATGAGTGATAAAAGAAAGCCAAGGTTGCCTACCCCTGGACTAGAAGACTTCCAAGGTCCCTTCCAACTCTATTATTTTGCATTCTCTTTAGACAGCATTAATATTTTGGAGACATTTGCAATTCTTAATGCCATGAGCATCACATCTGATAATCTGGCTGACCACCCACCAAGCCTCCGATGTGACTTCCAAATTTCACACACAACTCTTTGGCTGTCAGTTAAGATCTAAGCTGCACAAATAAAATTGACTTTCAGTTGATGAATTGTTAGACCAAAGGCTTATTAATGTCTTTTATTCCATGTTTCTTAATTGGCTTTCTTGCATCTGAACTCTCCTACCAGTAATTGGGTGATAAATTCGTCTTTTACAAATGGTTTGTCCTTGGCAGCAAAATCTCCCTTCATCAGAGAACTTAAGTTGGACTCCACTTTTCAACTGCAGTTTCAGAAAGAAATTCTTGACTTCGGAGCAAAAATTATTATTATTTTTTAAAAAAAAAGCATTTAAGAAATATTCTGTAACATGACACTAAATGATTGTTTGTCTCTGATAAATAGCAAATCTAATAAAAGATAATGCCAAATGTTGAAGCTACATGAAATCACAACTGTATCTCTACAACCGGTTATAATAAAACTCATTTCTCTTGCAAAACCTTGCAATTTGTGGGGAGACAACCATGACCTGGATGATTGAGAATCTCCAGAGACTTTTAGCTAGAATTTTGGGATAAACATCTTCAAATAGTGCGAGGGTATGAACGGATATCCAGAAAAAGAATTGCAGACTGCAGGATTCAGCTGACCCTGAGGGTACAGATAAACGTCCAAGTGGCCTCAATAACTCTCAGAAAGAGGACTAAGGATCTGATGACTGCAATGAATATAAATCCTTCCATTTTCCACCTTTCAGTTAGAATGAAAGAAGCTTCGTGGATGAGAAGTGAAACATCTTCACTTTGAAAGTAAACACCTTTGAGACAACCATGACCTGGATGACTGAGAATCTCTGTAGACATTACCTAACTAAGTAATATACTAAGTAAGTACTGTATATCAGTGCTGTTGTTTATGCTAGCACTGATGATGTTACCTAGTTGAGTAATGAAACATCTGAAAGTAAACAATTCAAGCTCAGAGAGCATCAAGCACCACCCCAAAGATTTACCTTCCATGAGATAGTTTATATATATATACAAAATGTTGTGGCTGACAAAGAGTTAAAGGGAGACTAGTATAGCTATTTCAAGTTCTTTAGCTCTCATCAGCCAGTCATACCCCTCTGGGATTCGAACCTGCGCAGCTTACATGTTAGGCAGCTGTATTAACCTCTAGGCCACAGGTTCCCCTCACTCCTGTCAGCAGAAACCAGGGAGGATATATATCTACGTGTTGGGTGAAGCACCTGGTCTACAGGATAAAGCAATCTGTTCTGTGTTTTGTTCCAGTCTAGGAGCATTTTTGCAGACAGACGTCATTACTGTGATAAGTAGTAGTGACGTCTGCCTGCAAAAATGCTCCTACACTGGAGCGAAATGCAGAACAGATTGCTTTATCCTGTAGACTGGGTGCTTCACTCAACATATTAATCCCAGAAGGGTATGACTAGCTGATGAGAGCTAAAGAGCTTGAAATAGCTATACTAGTCTCCCACTAACTCTTTGTCAGCCACAAAAAAAATTGAATATATATACTGCTTCTTGATATGGGAGTTGAAAAGATTTGGGCTTCTTTCTTTGCTGTATTTCTCCCTGCTGAAAATATTCTGAGATGGTTCTGATGTAAGACATTTAACAGCCAATAATATAAGTGTAAATTGTTTATCACTGAGTTCTGCTCAGGTGCTGAGATTCACTTCTGTCTTATGAATGGGCAAATAAAAGCAGGGAGATACCTGGTCACCTTCCTTTCTATTTCACAGGAGGCTTAACCAGCACCAATGGCTTCTTTGGAATATAAGCAGAAGCCCCCGATGATCTATTGCTCTGGAAAATTACAATGCAAAGCCAAATCTACTCACCGAATTAGCAAATGTACCCATAATAATAATAATAATAATAATAATAATAGTAAAGTTGGAAGGGACCTTGGAGGTCATCTAGTCCAACCCCCTGCTCGGGCAGGAAACCCTACACCATTTCGGACAAATGGCTGTCCAGTCTCTTCTTAAAAACTTCCAGTGTTGGAGCATTTACTGCTTCTGGAGGCAAGCTGTTCCACTGATTAATTGTTCTAACTGTCAGGAAGTTTCTCCTTAGTTCTAGGTTGCTTCTCTCCTTGATTAGTTTCCACCCGTTGCTTCTTGTCCTGCCTTCAGGTGCTTTGGAGAATAGCTTAATTCCCTCTTCTTTATGGCAGCCCCTGAGATATTGGAACACTGCTATCATGTCCCCCCTTGTCCTTCTCTTCGTTAAACTAGACATACCCAATTCTAGCAACCGTTCCTTATATGTTTTAGCCTCCAGTCCCCTAATCATCTTTGTTGCTCTTCTCTGTACTCTTTCTAGAGTCTCAACATCTTTTTTACATCGTGGTGACCAAAACTGGATGCAGTATTCCAAGATCCATAGATCTTGCCAAAAGAAAAAGAACAGTTAACTTTGACTTCTTTCTATTACAATTTATCTTGTTCTTCTTCAGTGGAGTTTGTGGCAAGGTCCACAGAGTCTCTCCCTCTCTCTGCCCATTTATCCTTATAACCAATCTGTAAAATAGGTTACACAGAATGTCATTTATCTATCAAAATACATTGCCTGCCTTTGCCTGTTTGTTTTTTTCTTATCAGCTGTAACCAACGCTGCTCAATAGTGATTTTTTTTTTTAGATTTTTCCTCATCACACCGAGTCAGATAGTTTAACTGTGTTATTGTATGATCTTTGATTGTTTGGGATCACCCGTAAACCTCCTTCAGGAGTAAGAAAGAAAGCAACAGCTAAAAAGGCAGGAAACCTGTAGCAAATTAACAAAATGCAGCTTGGATATAAATACATCTTGGCATAGTAAATTCTGGTGAAATGTATTTTATTTATTGGTGCTGTGAGGGAGAAATAATATTCTATCTTTACATATATAATTCTGAGGTTCATGTTTATTTGTTTATGTATTTATATATTACTAGCTTTACCCGGCCACGCATTACTGTGGCTCAGTCTGGTGAAATGGAAAAGAAAGAAAAGAGAAAGTGCACGTTTGTAAGATGTTTAATTTCACAATGCTTGTGGGTATAAAATATTTTTTGTTTTTCATAAAAACACGTGCATATTCAAATGCAACGTTGTGTCAAAATTTCAAAGAATCAGTGAAGAACTTTCGGAGATTTAAGATTTTGAACAAACAAACATTTACACTTTTATTTATATAGATTGGATATGGATATGTAAATTCAAAATTTTGTGGCTGACAAAGAGTTAAAGGGAGACTAGTATAGCTATTTCAAGCTCTTTAACTCTCATCAGATAGTCATACCCCTCTAGGATTCGAACCTGGGTGGCTTGCATGTTAGGCAGATGTATTAACCTTTAGGCCACTGGCTCCCCCTCACTCTTGTCAGTAGAAACCAGGGAGGATATATCTATGTGTCTATAGATACATACTGTACATATACATACTGTATACATGCATACACATAGACATATGCATAAATACACATAGACACACATGCATACACATAGACATAGTCATAGATGTAAATATACACATACACACAAACATGCACACAAACATACACATACACATATACACGTACACATACATATACAAAGAGTTGGGGCTGTGGTGGCTCAGCAGTTAAAGATCGGAAAGCTGACAGACTGGGTTCAAGACCCAAGCGTTGCATGACTAGGTGAGCTCCCGTTACGTGCCTCAGCTCCTGCCCTCCTGGCAGTTCGGAAGGATGCAAGTGCGAGTGTCAACGCTGCTAACATTGGATGTTCTTGCTTTGACAATATATGAAGATGCAGCCATTTTCTCTTTAACCTGTGTATTACTTTTAGAGTTAGAATTAGATGATGCTGGGGAGGAGGGGAAAGAATGTGTATGGGGATTAGTTAGACATAACAGCATCGCAGCAGAGTGTTCTTCAAGGTTGTTTGAAATAAGAGATGATAAGAAATGGCTGGTTATAGAACTGGAGGGAAGGTTTGCATTTCAAACTAATTGGAGAATGTGATTTATGACTGTTAATTGGAGGAGGGAATTGTGCTTTGATACTATGTGTTTAGGGGAGGGGAATTCAGATTTTGGCTTCGACCATGTACGTGCCGATGACATGTTATTTGAATAAAGATTCTTTAAGGTAAACAATGCCCCAAAGTTCTTTGAAGAGTAACATCTGTCAGAACCATGACAGCGAGTAGATAAATGGGTACCACTTCGCTGGGAAGGCAACAGCATTCCATGCACCTCAGCATATAGTCATGCTCCATGGAAAGTGTCTTCAGACAATGCTGGCTCCCTTCACCAAGAAACAGAGATGATCCTCTCCTCCCTAGATTTGGAAGCGACTGGACAGGGGAAATGTTGACCTTTACTTTGATACAGAGACTCAGTTTGGTCTAGTGATTAAGGCATCAGGCTAGAAAGCAGGAGACCTGAATTCAAGTCCAACCTTAGGCGGCTTTGGCCAATCACCAGGAGACAGTGAGTTCTAGTCCTATGTTAGGCATGAAAGCCAGCTGGGTGACTTTGGGCCAATCACCAGGAGACGGTGAGTTCTAATCCCGCCTTAGGCATGAAAGCCACCTGGGTGACTTTGGGCCAATCACCAGGAGATTGTGAGTTCTAGTCCTACTTTAGTCGTGAAAGCCGGTTGGATGACTTTGGGCCAATCACCAGAAGATGGTGAGTTCCAGTCCCGCCTTAGGCATGAAAGCCAGCTGGGTGACTTTGGGCCAATCACCAGGAGATGGTGAATTCTAGTCCCGCCTTAGGCATGAAAGCTAGCTGGGTGACTTTGGGCCAATCACCAGGAGATGGTGAATTCTAGTCCCGCCTTAGGCATGAAAGCCAGCTGGGTGACTTTGGGCCAATCACCAGGAGATGGTGAATTCTAGTCCCGCCTTAGGCATGAAAGCCAGCTGGGTGACTTTGGGCCAATCACCAGGAGATGGTGAGTTCTAGTCCCGCCTTAGGCATGAAAGCCAGCTGGGTGACTTTGGGCCAATCACCAGGAGATGGAGAGTTCTAGTCCCGCCTTAGGCATGAAAGCCAGCTGGGTGACTTTGGGCCAATCACCAGGAGATGGTGAATTCTAGTCTCACTTGAGGCATGAAAGCCAGCTGGGTGACTTTGGACCAGTCCCTCTTTCCCAGCCCAGAAACTACCATGTCATGCACAAAACCTATTTAAATATTTGTTCATTCATCTGCAAACACGGTGGCAAAGATAAGGCTATCTGCTGGGCCAATAATTTCTTCACCGTAAAAAAAAAAAAAAGGTCAGTTTCAAAGAAGCAAAACATTCTGTGCAAAAGTTGATATTCTGTTCTTAGCGATGAAGTCTGGCTTGTAAGCTCCTGTCTTTGTTTTTCCCCAGATTAATCTTATGTATTATTTGCTTTCTCATTAAAGTGATATCCAGTCACTGAAGTATTTTTACAGTGCTGGTCATGCGTGGAATATTAGGAAGGACAGCAGCTTTGAGAGTCTTCGAGGCAAAAGGGATAAAATGGCACCAGGAAGAATATTATTCCCTATTACCAATGGTTTAGCTCTATCTACATGAATTTGCTTCTACTTTATAAAGAGTAAAGTGACAGCTTTGATCTCAGAATGCTTACAGTCTAATAGATGGGATGAATGAGAAAGGGGGAAAAAACTAAAAGGAGAATCTAAATTCAAGATAATTATGTACGTCTAGGTTTATGGGAGAGAGGTACGCAAATGTTAGAAGGGAAACAGAGGAATGGAAATGCAATTATTTTATATTGTCATGCAAATGCATTTAATTCTGAACCACCAGATCAATATATGAATTAAACTACAATTTCTTCTTTAAAATGCTCCTTTCCCCAAATTTTGTCGTATTGTTTTGTAACTATCAATTCCTAACAGAAATAGGCCCTTTGGGACAAATACATGCACTAATATATAACGTGAAGACTGTTTCAAGTGCATTATACTAAAAAAAAAAAAAAAGAAATTAGAAAAACAATGCCAACATAAAAAAAGATTAAAGGAAATGAGCACGTAAAAGAAGATGAATAAATTATTTCTTTGATGTATATCCTCACCCTTCTCTTCAGTGGGAAGCCTGGAGGAAGTTAATATTTAATAAAGGTTTTCAAAATTAGAATTAAAAACCTTAAGTTAAACAATAAGTAAATATGAGTGAATATTTATCCAAGTTACAGTTAATATATAAATGCAGGTAGTCTTTGACTTATGACCAAAATTTCTGTTGCTAAGCAAGAGAGTTGTTAACTAAGTTTTGTTCCATTTTATGACCTTTCTTGTCAGAATTGTTAAGCGAATCACGGCAGTTAAGTTAGTAACACGGTTGTTAAGTGAATCTGGCTTCCCCATTGACTTTGCTTGTCAGAAGGTTGCAAAAGGCGATCACGTGACCCAGGGACACTGCAAACCGTCATAAATGTGAGTCAGTGGCCAAGCATCCGAATTTTGGGCACGTGACCATGGAGATGTTGCAACAGTTGTGTGAAAAACGGCCATAAGTCACTTTTTCAGGGCTGTTGTAACTTTGAATGGTCACTAAAGTGATCATTGTAAGTCAAGGACTACCAGTATTTGTTAAACCTGAGGGAAGAAATGCCAAACGCCTGTGAAATATCATACCCCACACCTCCCTAAAAATAAAAAAAAACTTCAAAACCTTCAATTTGCAGCAATAAGTGATTGATTGATTGATTGATTGATTGATTGATTGATTGATTGATTGATTTTTGCTAAGTACTTCTCATTCATCTCATTCTGGATGAAACAAAATAAAAACGAAACCTGTTATTGCCCAGGAGACAAAATGGATGTCTCCTTGAAATCACCTCAGAATCACCTCAGCTGAAAGAACATTTCCTGTCAGGAGCTTCTAAGCGGTCCTAGACCTCTCTGTTGGTTTGAGTGGCTATTCATATGGCGATGCATTTGTCTCTTCTCATCCTCTTCCCTGTTCAGATTATTCAACCACCTGCAAGAATTTACAATGCTTATTAATCTCTGGTTCTACTCAACAACTGTCAGAGGACTGTGTCACTTCCAATCACGTCCTTTGTAAAAGTGTCAACCACATTGACGGCGCTCTATAAATAAGAGTTTTCTATTTTTCCCCAGAGAAGCAAAGCTAGAGTTTAATTGTCCCTTGGACTTAATTACAACATGCCCTTCTTTCCTGCTTGACCCATGCAAGCTGCTGGCAGAAAGATCAGATTTAATTTATGCCATTGTTTCTCAACTCTTCTCTTTTGACATTCCGGTGTTAAATTGAATATGTTATCTCAAAGATGTATTAACAATAGTTCCTCCCGTATAAGAAACTCTAGGGAATAATTGTATGCTACATGCTTACAAAATGAATACAAACCACAGCAAAGCACTGAAGCGGGACCCTGCCTGTTTTACTATCAACAACTCCCAATTTTAAAACCAAGGGTTCATTAAATGTCAAATCTAGTAAAAACGCCTGTAGCTTTCCTTTCATTAGAAGCTGGCTGAGGGCATACATTTTGTGCTGCCTTGGCTGGGTGAACAGAATTTGCAGAACGTGGCATTCTCCAAAAGCAAGTATGAATATATGTATTTTAAATCTGCTTTGGGGGAAACTCCTTTTTTTCTAGAGCTGGTCTGGGAAGAGAAATAAGACCATTAGTGGTATATGTTTCTCTCCAGATTCTGAAATCCTATTTAGATGCTGCATCTCCTGCCATTCTGGCTGAAGTTAAAAAAAACAAAACAAAACAAAAAAAGACAGCAAAAGGGAATTACAGGAAATGCTAAGTGAAGGAAAATAATTGAAGGCTGGACCGCCATCTGTCAGAAACATGAATAGTAGATTTGAAAAGCTAGATTAGATAATGTCTAATGTCCTTCCAGATCTCAAAGGAAGATGTGGTCTTTCATGACAATGAGTTTTGTCTAGTGGCTAAGGTGCTGGCTTAAAAACCAGGAGACTGTGAGTTCTGGTCCCACCTTAGGACTGAAAGATGGCTGAGTGACTTTGGGTCAATCACCCGGAGACAGTAAGTTCTAGTCCTGCTTTAGGTATAAAAGCCCTCTGGGTGATTTTGGACCAGTCACCGGGAGATTGTGTGTTCGTGTCACTATGGGGTGATATGATAACAGTCTTCCGATATTTGAAGGGTTGTCACAGAGAAAAGGGAGTCAAGCTATTCTCCAAAGCACCTGAAGGCAGGACAAGAAGCAACGGATGGAAACTAATCAAGGAGAGAAGCAACCTAGAACTAAGGAGAAACTTCCTGACAGTTAGAACAATTAACCAGTGGAACAACCTGCTTCCAGAAGCGGTGAATGCTCCAACACTGGAAGTTTTGAAGAAGAGATTGGACAACCATTTGTCTGAAATGGTATAGGGTTTCCTGCCTGAGCAGGGGGTTGGACTAGAAGACCTCCAAGGTCTCTTCCAACTGTGTTATTGTGTTATTAATCACACCTTAGGCATGAAGTTGGCTAGGTGACTCTAGAACAATCACCAGGAGCCTCTGAATTCTAGTCCTGCCTTAGGCACAAAAAACAGCTGAGTGAGTTTGGACCAGTCCCTCTCTTTCAGCCCAACCCATCTGTCACAACTGTTGTTGTGGAGAAAATAGAAGGAGGAAGCTGTGTTGGATATGTTCACCATCTTGAACTACTTATAAAAGTAATAAGGATGGAATACAAAAAAAAATCTAATAAATAAATAATGGCTTGCACACAGGAAACCTTGCATGTATCTCTAATTCAAAGCAGAACTATTTAGTTCTCTCAAGCTAAACTAAAATCTGGATCTATTTAAAAACTTGGAAAAAGCAAGGACCTAGAACTAACCTAGAACTAAGGAGAAATTCCCTGACAGTTACAACAACTAACCAGTGGAACTGCCTGCCTCCAGAAGCGGTGACTGCTTCAACACTGACAGTTTTTAAGAGGAGACTGGACAGCCATTTGTCTGAAATGGGACAGGGTTTCCTGCCTGAGCAGGGGGTTGGACTAGATGACCTCCAAGGTCCCTTCCAACTTTCTGTTATTTTGTTATTCTGTTAAGGAAAATGTGAATGTAGAAGCTTCAGGTTTCTGTTTAACAGCAGGACCAGAGAACCCTCATCCATCTCTTTAGAATACAGCTTTGCATCCTTTGGGATGAATTTGGAGAGATTAAAAGCGGATCCAAGCAGAACTTCTCTGAAGGCGTCAGAATGCAATCAGTTCAGAGCTTTGTGATTCAGAAATTTGAGAGAGAGAGAGAATTGGAGAGATAAACCCACAAATCCCTCAAGACTGACACATTTCTTCCTAAGTTTTTTATATGAGGAAACTGCTCAAATGGGGGGGAGGAGGGAGGGAAAAGAGGGTAGCTATTTGACTGACAGCCCGAACATTATGGCAATAAACTAGAAGGAGTACAAATATTTCTGTTTAAGGACTGATTCCTGGTGTTTCCCATACACAATTTAGAATATTAGAATTGGTCTTTTCAATGCCCCATAACCCAGATTCAGGCTACCCTTAAACCAGGGATAGCAAATCTTTTAGGCTCAGCATGTCAAAAAAAGTGGGAAAATACTTAACTTGACTCTGCCGGTGCATCTCACACACACACAAGGATACACCCCAAATAGATGAGAAAGAATTTTCAATCTCACCCCCATCCAGAGCAGCCTGAACAGTCTCATGTGATAACAGCAGCCCCATTTTATATTGCACTGGTGAGACCACAATTGGGATACTCAATCCAGTTCTGTTTACCATGATATAAAAGTGTTGAAAGAAAAATCTTCATCAGGGTCCAAGCTGGGAATAAGCAAAATGGAGACTGCTTTAGAAAGAAGGTTGTAGTTTATTGAAGAGGAGAGCCAGACAGAAATGTTGCTCTGGGAAAGCTGACCATATGTAGTAGGGAGTGGTGGGTTTTTATACCTTCTTGGGTTTTTGTGTTTGGAGTTGTTTCCTGTTCCTGTGGCATGAACTTTGACCTGAGCTTTTGAGCATGTCCTTTTAGTATTCTGATGATGGTGGGTTAATACTATTATGTCCTAAAAGTCATGTCTTTAGAGTTTGGGTGGGGGAATGTAGATTTTAGCGGTCTTTGTCTTTCTAATCTCATCAGCTCCAAGCTTTCTGGCCCCAGGCTTCCTGAATAGGATTATCAAATCTGCATTTCTACAGAGCTGGCCTCTGCCTAGTTTTTGCTTGAGGCTATTAAGAAAAACTGGGCCTGCTTTTCTGCCTTTAAGATCCTTTGGGGAAATATAATATTCTGTCTTTATAATACTCCCCAAAATATTTCTTTCTCGGGGGGGGGGGGAATGCTGTCCTCCCACAAAAGGGATGTCAAGACCCTAGAAAGAGTTCAGAGAAGAACAACAAAGGTAGCTAAAAGTCAAGGCTAAAACAAATGAAGAATGCTTGCAAAAACTGGGTATGTCTAGACCAGGGGTAGGCAACCTTGGCTCTTTTATGACTGGTGGACTTCAACTCCCAGAATTCCTGAGCCAGCCATGCTGAGGGGAAAGGGAGAGTTTCCAAGCTGAAACATGCTGGCTCAGGAATTCTGGGAGTTGAAGTCCATCAGTCATAAAAGAGCCAAGGTTACCTATCTCTGGCCTAGGCCTAGGCCACTTTATGACTCGTGGACTTCAACTCCCAGAATTCCTGAGCCAGCATGGCTCAGCTTGGAAACTCTCCCTTTCCCCTCAGCATGGCTAGCTCAGGAATTCTGGGAGTTGAAGTCCACCAGTCATAAAAGAGCCAAGGTTGCCTACCCTTGGTCTAGGCTAAGGATGAAGACTAGGGGTAATATAATAGCAGTCTTCCAATATTTGAGGGGCTGTCACAGAGAAAGAGGGGTTTGATCTATTTTCCAAAGCACCTGACAATGAGTAATGGAGGAAGCTTGTTAAAGAAAGTTCCAATTTAGAACTGAGAAATTATATATATATATGGAGTAATGCTATGGAGGTTAGCATTACTAACAAAGGGGAAGACACAAGAAATATATATTTCTAACACACTTATATAACTATGATGCTTCAATTTTTTAAGCTAATGTGTTAGGTTAAGATAGATGAGTGTGAGTGTGGGTGTGTGAGAGAGAGATGGATGGATGCATGCATGGATGGAAATAGATAAGAAAAAGAGGGAGAGGGGGAGAGAGATGGATGGATGGATGGAAATAGATGAGAAAAGGAGGGATATACATGGAGAAATAGAAAATAGATGGATGGATGGATGGATGGATGGATGGATGGATGGATGGATGTAAATAGATGAGAAAAGGAGGAAGAGAAGTGTATATGGAGAGAAAGAAAAGTAGGTGAGATAGATGGATAGATGGATGGGTGGAGATAGATGATAGATAAAGATGTATATGGAGACAGAGAGAGAGAGAGAGGGAGAGAGACAGAGAGAGAGACAGAGAGAGAGAGAGAGAGAGAGAGAGAGAGAGAGAGAGAGAGAATAGCAGATTGTCCTGCCAATCCTGGTTGAGACATAGTTTCTTCTTTGAAAGCTCTTTGATAAAGTTATTGCTTCTTCTCCGAATGCTTATTTGGTACTATTTTCTGCTTCTATGGATGTTAGTTACCCGGGAAGATTTCTCTCCTTGATTTTTGCCTATATGTTTCCAATGATAGTCTAGGAACCCTCGGAAGAAATTACATCCACCATATCCCAGCCTGGTAATGAACTGTCTGCAGAAAAGCCACCATTGTCAGCGAACACCAAGGATCTTAGCCGTTCATCCCTGAACTATCAATTTTTCTCTGGGTCTGGAACATTTTATATGCAAGAACAGGGGTCTTCAAACTTGGCCCTTTGATGACTTGTGGACTTCAACTCCCAGAATTCCTCAGCCAGGCATGCAAGTGCCTGGCTGAGGAATTCTGGGAGTTGAAGTCCACAAGTCATCAAAGGGCCAAGTTTGAAGACCCTTGCTCAAGAAGAAATAGAATCTGGATCAGGAAAAGTTTCCATAAATTCATTTCTTCAAATGTTCCGGGCTGAAGCAGTGGGACTATGCCAGCTGCCCAGTTTAAGGAAGGCAGAAGCATTCAGAAATTCCAAGCTGGATTTCCTGTTTGACAGGTCTTATTTTATTCCTTTTTTTTTTCTTTTATGGCTCCAAAGGGGAGCTATTGGAACACTGAGCTGGCAGGAGCAACAGCTGCTACTGTTTCCTTTCCCCTTTTCTATGAACCCCAAAGAACATATTTTTTTTTCTCCACACCTTTCTACAAAGCCTGTCATTTGTCCCACTGTGGAGGAGCAGGAATGTCTGTATTTACCAGATGCCAGTGCTATTTGTTAAAGGCCTTGGCAGGCTGAAGGGACCTGGAGATGTTTTGTGTTGTTTTGTTTTGTTTCTTTACATCATCAGTTCTCTCTTGGCTGATCGAGTGAAGCATGCTATGCAAATCTTCTCTACATTTCCGATAGTTTTTTTTAATTTGGTTGCATGCAAAAAGGTATTAGGGACAGAGGTGCAATATGACGGCAGTCCCATCCATGGGATAAAATCCCTGCCTGCTTTTTAAGGTGCATAGTAAGACTTGGACTGACTGTCTTGTTTAATGTCCTATGTAAGATTCTTGACTGCATGGATGTATATTCAGAATACAGAATAACAGATTTGGAAGGGACCTTGGAGGTCTTCTAGTCCAGCCCCCTGCTCAGGCAGGAAACCCTATACCATTTTGGACAAATGACTGTCCAGTCTCTTCTTAAAAACTTCCAGTGTTGGAGCATTTACTGCTTCTGGAGGCAGGCTATTCCACTGGTTAATTGTTCTAACTGTCAGGAAGTTTCTCCTTAGTTCTAGGTTGCTTCTCTCCTTGATTAGTTTCCATCCATTGCTTCTTGTCCTGCCTTCAGGCGCCTTGGAGAATAGCTTGACTCCCTCTTCTTTGGGGCATCCCCTGAGATATTGGAAGACTGCTAACCTGTCCCCCCTTGTCCTTCTCTTCATTAGACTAGACATACCCAATTCCACCAACCGTTTCTGATACGTTTTAGCCTCCAGTCCCCTGATCATCTTGGTTGCTCTTCTCTGCACTCTTTCTAGAGTGTGAACATCTTTTTTACATCGTGGTGACCAAAACTAGATGCGGTATTCTGCAGTATATCTATGTATGCACAATTATTGGGCAACTATTAGTGGGCAGAATTATCATGCAACGAAATGAAAAAATGAAAATTTGCCCATCTTGCTCATTCGTTTGCATCTGTTAGCAGTGTTTCTCAACCTTGACAATTTTAAGGCATGTGGACTTCAACTCCCAGAATTCCACAGCCAGCATTGCTGGCTGTGGAATTCTGGGAGTTGAAGTCCACATGCTTTAAAATTGTCAAGGTTGAGAAACACTGTGTTAAAGTGAGAATAATAAACAAACAACTCAAAATGTACAAATAAACGTTTCTGACCTTTCAGAAAAAATCATCAGTGACCCATATAGCCACCCTTCTTTTCAACTACAGTCATAAGCCTTCTATTCATGGCATCTGGCAGTTTATGGATCTGTTGACCATCAACACTTTGCATCTGCAGCTTCCCAGACATTGTTCAGAGAAGTGTGCTGTTTTCCTTCACCATAAATCTCCCATTTGAGAAGGGCCCACAAGTTCTCCATAGAGTTTAGATCAGGGGAAGAAATGGGCCATGTCTTTATTCTTTCATCTTTACTGTAGATGAAAGGCTAGAATTAAATTTCCCACGCTCAAAAGATATAGAAAGTTTCCCCACATCCCAACCCTCCCCTCATGTCCAGTCCATCTTCAGCCAATAAGAGTCTGCCTAGGACTCAGTGTTTCTCAACCTTGACAATTTTAAGGCATGTGGACATCAACTCCCAGAATTCCACAGCCAGCAATGCTGGCTGTGGAATTCTGGGAGTTGAAGTCCACATGCCTTAAAATTGTCAAGGTTGAGAAACACTGGCCTAGGTGCTTTGAGAAATGCTGAAATGTTTAGGATAATCCACATTTTTTTCAGGGTGTGTGGCCTTGAGTGCTGGCACAAACGGGTTCCAGCTTCCCTGCTCTTCCTCAAGCTGTCATTTCCCCCCCTCCCAATTACACAGGCAGGTTGATTGTCCATTTGCTCTCCTCCTCCATCTTCCCCTTCCCCCTTCTAGCCTTTGATGACAGGATGCCAGCAAGGCGCAAAGCCAAAGATGGCAGACCTGACAGTGACCCTGGCTTCTCTATTGACGTTGCTTGTCAGAAGGTTGTGTAGGAAGTCAGCAAACCCTTCTCCCCCCCCCCCAAAGAAAGAAATATTTGGGGGAATATTAAAAGAGGCAGGATAGAATATTTTCCCCCGAAGGAGAAAAGGAGAAAAAAAATCTTAGGCAGAAACAGACCCCAGTCTCCCTTTCCTCATATAAGGAACGGTTGCTGGAATTGGGTATGTGTAGTTTAATGAAGAGAAGGAGAAGAGCAACAAAGATGATCGGGAGACTGGAGGCTAAAGCATATAAGGAATGGCTGCTGGAACTGGGTACGTCTAGTTTAATGAAGAAAAGGACGAGAGCGGACATGATAGCAGTCTTCCAGCATCTCAGGGGCTGCCCCAAAGAAGAGGGAGTCAAGCTATTCTCCAAAGCGCCTGAAGGCAGGACAAGAAGCTTTAGAAATGGAGATTTGGTAATCCGTTCAGAAAGATTGGGGCCACACTATTCATAAACAAAATGCCTTCAGCCCCCACAGTTGATGGGATTAAGAATTTATATGCCCCCACTCAAGGACAGGACTTCCCAACCACAATGGGAGTCAGGCAACAATAATTAGAACACCAAAAGGGCACAATCAAAGTACATTTCACAACAGGCATCTCAAACATAAGGCCCCAAAAAAGATATAAAAACCCACCCACTCTCAACTCCATTTGCTCAGCTGTCCCAGAACTGCATGCTGTTGCTGCTTCTGCTCATCAATAAACAAGAACCTTCTTTCCCTAAGCAGCCTCCATTTTATTTCCAGCATGTTAGCCTCCATTTTATTTCCAGTGTCTTACTCCCGGCTTGGAACTGGACCTGATATTTCTTCCAACAGTTGTGAAAGGTGATCACATAATCCAGGAGGCCGCAACAATCATAAATGAGTCTGTTGGCAACAGCCCAAATTTTGAGCCCATAACCATGGGGATAAAGTGTGAAAAATCAGGCGCTATTTTGAATGTAGGTCCTTGGTTGGGATTTGATTGATTTAAGTTTTGGACTGTGAATCTAGTTGAGGATTACCCCATATAATAAAACCTTTTTAGTTCAGTGTTTCTCTCTGGAAATCCAGGGAGGAGTGCTGGATCAGTCCACCAGTACAAAGGCATATTTTATTTCACTGCAGAGATCATATTCGGTTTTTTTCAAGACAGACAAAGAGAAGTTCGACCAAGGATAAGCAAATCTGTTATTAAATTATTTTTAATTTAAAAAAGGCATTTCTGCCCACTGTGGATGTCATCTGCTTAGCTGTATAAATTTTAAAACTCTGTAATCCAAATAACATTTATTGTGCATCTCCACAGTGAACATCTAAAACTAAAAACAGGCAAATTGCTTTATTCAAACTGCTGTCAAATTCATATTAATAAAGTAAAAGAAATGAAGAAACTTCTTACCTTCCTCCCCCTCCCTCCCCCTTCTTTCTTTTCTTCCTTCCTTCCCTCCCTCCCTTCCTCCCTCCCTTCCTCCCTCCCTCCTTCCCTCCCACCCTCCTTCCTCCCTCCCTCCCTCCCTCCTTCCTTTCTCCCTCCTTCCCTCCCTCTTCCTTCTTTCTTTCTTTCTTTCTTTCTTTCTTTCTTTCTTTCTTTCTTCCTTCCTTCCTTTCTTCCTTCCTTCTTTCCTTCTTTCCTTCTTTTCTTCTTTTCTTCTTTTCTTCTTTCCTTCTTTTCCTTAAACAGTTTCCCCTCAGTGGTTCCAATAATGGGTGCAAGCATTATTAGACAGGACAGAATTTTATCGATCCCACAAATATTCTCTAAGAATTTGAAGGAATATATCAAACAAAAGAGCAGATTCTGACACATTGTGAGCATAGCCACGGAGAACATTGATTTTCTGCTCTTCCAACTTCTCATACTGGTTAGCCCCAAAACCATATATGGCTTTATAAACTTGAAAAACAAAGGGCGATTCTTTTATAATATAAGGGTCTAGACAGCTGAAGAAAGGAGCACGTTGCTGTACACCCTGAGCCACTGAGCTGCAGCTTGGAAGGTGTCACAAGTGTGACAGCTGCAAGGATATTTTGAGCACAAAAATGGAAGGACATTTTGATTCCTACAGTGGGCGAATGGCTGCAAAAGTTGATATTAGCAGAGGTGGCTAAATTGACTGCTTTGATTAAAGAAAAGAATACAATTAATTTTGTTTCTACTTGGAAACCACTTTTGGACTTTGTGCCGGGGGGGGGGAATGAAACTTTATTTGCATTTCTCTTTCTTTCTGTATTTTATATTTTGATAAACTAATAAAAATTTGAACCTACCCCCCCTCAAAAAACAAACAAACCACCAATTAAACTATCTGCCTTCACCCATTTTACTCCTTGATAAATGAAAAGGGTTCCTTTTTGAAGAAGGATTTTTTTAAAAAAAAGCCTTCAGCAATGTCTGAGGGAGACAAGTGTTTTGTGTGTATGTAGGTGCGTAAAAAAAATAAAGATGGTGGAATGAATTTTTTTAAAAAAAAAATAGCCTTCAGCAATGTCTGAGGGACACAGTCTTTTGTGGGTATGTATGTGTGCGCGTGCACATAAAAAATCAAGATGGTGGAATGGATTTTTTTTAAAAAAATAATAGCCTTCAGCAAGGTTTAAGGGACACAGTCTTGTGTGTGTGTGTGTGTGTGTGTGTGTGCGTGCACATAAAAAATCAAGATGGTGGAATGAATTTTTTTAAAAAAATAATAGCCTTCAGCAAGGTCTGAGGGAGACAGTCTTGTGTGTGTGTGTGTGTGTGTGTGTGTGTGTGTGTGCGTGCACATAAAAAATCAAGATGGTGGAATGAATTTTTTTTAAAAAATAATAGCCTTCAGCAAGGTCTGAGGAAGACAGTCGTGTGTGTGTGTGTGTGTGTGTGTGTGTGTGTGTGTGTGTGTGTGTGTAAAAAATCAAGATGGTGGAATGGACTTTTTTAAAAAAATAACCTTTAGCAATGTCTGAGGGAGAAAGTGTTTTTTGTGTGTATGTGCATCAAAAAGTCAAGATGGTAGAATGGATTTTTAAAAAAAAAGCCTTCAGCGATGTCTGAGGGAGAGGGTGCTTTTGTGTGTGTGTGTGCGTGTGTGTGTGTGTCTGTGTGTGTGTGTGTAAAAAGGCAAGACGTTGGAATGCATTGAAAAGATCCTGGAACAGGATGAGATGACAAAGTTGATTGCACTAATTAGGAACCGGAATGAGTTTTGTGGTTACTTGGAAATCACTTCTGGATTTTCAGCATGATAGAGAAAAAACTGAAATTTTGATTTTGGGTTTTGGTGACCTGAGTGGGTTACTTTTGTAGACCTGGCTAGTGCTTACTATTTGATATGTTAAAAAAAAATGATACTAAAGGTAATCTTTCCATATACAACCATTTGTTTAGTGACCGTTCAAAATTACAATGGCACTGAAGGAAGTGATTTGCAGCTATTTTTCACATTTCTGACACATGCTGTATCCCCATGGTCACGTGATCAAAGTTTGGAGATTTGGCAAGTGATTCATATTTATGACAGTTTCAGTGTCTCTGGATCATATGATGCCCTTTTGTGACCTTCTGACAAGCAAAGTCAATGGGGAAGCCAGATTCACTTAACAATCGCCTTAATAGTGTGGAAAGTCAGCCCCCCCAAGAGAAAGAAATATTTTTGGAAATATTTAAAAGACAGAATATATTTCCCTAAAGGATTTAAAGGCAGAAATCAAGTCTGCAGAATTGCAGATATGATAATCTTGTCAGAAAGACTGGAGCGAGGAAACTGGGATTAGGAAGAAAGACCCCTAAAATCAACAATCCCTCACACCCAAAAAATCTAACACTCGTCAGTCACAGCCCCAGGGAAGCAGGATATGACCCTTGAGACATAATAGAATTAACCCACCACCATCAGAATACTAGAAAGGCACACTCAGACTCAGGTCAAAGGAACAACTCCAAACAAAAGGCTCAAGAAGGTATAAAAACCCACTCCCTACATATGCCTTCTCTCTTTTCTTCCAGAGCCATCTTTCTGTCTGGCTCTCCTCTTCAATAAACTGCAACCTTCTTTCTAAAGCAGTTGCCATGTTGTTTATCCCCGGCTTGGACTGAACCATGATGAAGACTTTTCCTTCAACAATAGCAATAGCACTTAGACTTATATATTGCTTCACAGTGCTTTTACAGCCTTCTCACTAAGTAGTTTATAGAGTCAGCCTATTGACCCCAATTATCTGAGTCCTCATTTTAGTGACCTCGGAAGGATAGAAGGCTGAGTCAACCTTGAGCCGGTCAGGATCGAACTCCTGGCAGTGAGCAATGAGTTAGCCTGCAATACTGCATTGTAACCACTCACTGCCACGGCTCCTAACTTAACAATTGCAGTGATTCACTTAACAATTGGGCAATAAAGGTCATAAAATGGAGCAAAACTCACTTAACTGCCTTTCTTAGCAACAGAAATTTTGGGCTCAGTTATGGTCAATAAGTCAAGGACTATCTATATAACTTTATTAGGCTCCTTACTGCACTAAAAAAAGTTGGAAGCTACTGTTATTTCTTTCTTCTTTAAAATTTCTTTTTCCTTCCCTTTATCCCTTCTAACCACTTTCTTCCCCTATTTTCCGTCCTTCTTTGTTTCATTTGTATGTTATATTAAGAAAAAGAACTTTAATAAAAAAATATATTTAAAAAAAAATCAAGATGGCGGCCATGGCAGTCTGATTGAAGCTCCACTCCTTTTCCATTTCTGTCCATGTTTCATGTATGTTAAAATAGGCAAGTCTTCATCCTTTTTATCATGCTTCTTGACATTTTTTTTTTTTTACACAAACACGTACAGCTTCTCTCTCAGACATAATATATGTCAGTCTGGAATAAAAATGCCCTTTTTCAACATTTACGTTTCCCTTTAACTCCATGAGATATTTAATCATCTGTTTATATCCACTTTGATATGAATTTTCTTTTTAAAAAATGACATATTTACATCCACCAATGAAGAAAGAGCGTTTTCAAAGGAATAATTAGTTCCATACATTAGAAAGAATTTTATCAACATGCACGCAGCCTGATTTTTGCAAATTTCCATGGAAACATTAGAGCCATAAAAATCAGACAAGGTTTACTTCTTTTTTTAATAGTAATTTTATTGGCTATTGCAATTAAAAAAGATAAAGCTAATACAAGCTTAATTTGTTAAAAAAAAAAAGAATTAAAAAATTAAGAATTCAAAACAGCAGCTTTTTCCCACAGGGAAGAGTCTTATAATTAATTTCAAAATCTTATTTCAAGGGCACCTGGACCCTTAGTCTATTTTTGACTTTCCCTTTGATATTGTAATAATCCTTTGCTGTTTATTCCAAACCTGGATGTTTTAACTCCTTCAATTTATATTTAAATGGTCTTTCATTAAAGTTTGAAGGAGACTCACCTGGTGTTGTGAAAAACTTGTTCAATCCAAACTTCTTAATATCTGAAAAGCAGCTAACAAGTGATTTCCCACAGCGGTTAGAAAAGGAAGTATGCAAAACCCCCTTTTTTAGGCAATTATAACTGTGGTTTGCTTATTATTTATTTATTGTATTTCATTTATTAAATTTATTGGTCTGCCCATATTATCACAAGATAACTCTGGGCAGCTTCCAAAATAGATAGTCCTTTTTTAAAAAATAATTTTTTATTTTTCCAAACTCTCCCCCATACATATACCGTGATATTTATCAGATGTTAACATACATTCTTTTTACATTCATATATAAGATACTTTTAATAAAATGAAATAAATACATACACATGACTTTTGGTGTTGCTCGCCCATTTCCCCTTTCACTGTATCCACACTCCTTCTTCTCTACCTTCTTTCTCCCTTTCTTCTCTTCCCTACTTCCCTCTTCTTCCTCTCCTCTTCTCTTTCCTTCACCACTCTCCTCTCCTTTCTCCCCACTTCTCCTCTTCTCCTCCAACCTTCCTACTTCCTTCTCCCCTCCTTTACTCTTTTCTCTCTCCTTTCCTTTCTTCCCTCTCATCCCTCTTCAGATACAATTCAGGGGTAATGTCTGAGCAACTCCTCTCTCCAAATGTCCCTATCTGTATTATATACAATAAGATTAATTTTCTCTTACATTAATACTTCTTTTTATCTAACCTTCTCGGTATATACTTCTATAAATATTTATACAACCTCCAGTTATTCAATACTGTGTCGCCTGGGTCTCCCTCCTTATCTGCTCCTTCTTCTTCCATAATATAGATAGTCCTTGACTTACAACCACAATTGAGCCCAAACCTATCTGTTGCTAAGTGAAACATTTGTTAAGTGAATTTTGCCCCATTTAACAGCTTTTCTTGTTAAGTGAAATGTCATGGTTCTGACAGATAAAACTCTTCAAAGAAGTTTGAGGCATTGTTTACCTTAAAGAATCTTTATTTGATTAACATAGCATCGGCACGTACATAGATATTAAGCCAAAATCTGAATTCCTCTCCCCTGAGCACATAGTATCAAAGCGCAATTCTCTCCTCTAATTAACAGTCATAAATCAAATTCTCTAATTAGTTTGAAATGCAGGCTTTCCCTCCAGTTCTTCAACCCGCCATTTCTTATCATCTCTTATTTCCAGTGACAGTAATTCTCACTTTATAGTCATTCATTTAGTGTCCATTTGAAGTTACCCCTTGCAACTTTCTGATGAGCAAAGTCAATGGGGAAGCCAGATCCACTCAACAACCATGTTACTCACTTAACACCAGCAGTGATTCCCTTCACAACTGTAGCAAGAAAGGTTGTGTGAATGGGGCAAAACTCACTTAACAACTGTCTCACTTAGCAACAGCAATTTTGGGTTCAACTGTGATCATAAATCAAGGATTCCTTGTAAATGAATAATCTAGTAATTGCCAGGGGATTGCATGGTAATCATAGTGTAGAAAAGAAGCAGCTACGAGTAAAATAGAATCAGCATATAATAACACTTAATGATCATTTCCAGGGTATTGTGAGATCTCAAATGTCTTCCATCTTCCTCCTCAAGATGAGCTGTGGTTCAATATCAAATTAAAAAGAAGGGGGATTAAACAAAAATTCATTAGCTCCGTGAGACATATTGATAAATGAAGACAGAATCCTGTGGCTAATTATCCTGCAGAGGAAATAGAGGGCCTCCTATTGATCCAATTAATAAAAAATAAAAGCTATATTTGCCCCAATTTCTATTCCCAGCTATTTCCAACAGATCATAACAAAGGTTAATTCCACATTCTATAAGAGACATCCATTGCTATTTTCAATTTTTCTCTGAGTGCACATCCAAAATGTCCATTAATAGTCTAATATTATCAGATGCTTGGTGACCTTTTGTGAAAGCAGACTGTGCAGGATTGAATATTGTCTATAATCTACATGCCAGGCTTAACGTCAATATTTTTGCATCCACAGTAAGCAAAGGGGGGGGGGACGACAGTTCACACAAACTGAAGGATATTTATAAACTTTTAAAACGAGCCAGCTGGAGTTGGAAGCATGCAGATTGAAATAAACAAGAAATAGAGAATAAATAAAATCACAGTTGTATACACTTCACTGAAGGAGGTTGGAAACCTCTTAAAAATCATTCTTATTATCTTTTTAAAACTGAGCCAAAGGACTCAAGATATATTTTATATCATCAAATGATCTAGTCATATGGACAGGAAAATTTTCCTGTTTCCACCCAGTAAATGTCTGTGGAGATTCTCAATCATCCAAGTCATGATAATCCCAAAGGTGTTTTTTCAAAAGGAAGTGGACTTTCTTAATTTTTTTCTTGAAAACATTTCACTCCTTGTCCAAGAAGCTTTATTCAGTTCTCTGATGAAGACCTGAAGAAGCTTCTTCAGTGAGAAGCGAAACGTTTTCCAGGAAAAAAAACTAAGAAAGTCCAGTTGCCTTTTGAAAAACACCTTTAGGACAATCTGGTGAATGATATCTATTATTTGCTTTAATAAGTTGAAGAAGCAATTAAACAGGCAGTTTGATAATATGTAATCTTAAGAACAGCCATACTTACAACAGTTCATTTAGTGACCATTCAAAGTTACAATGGCACTGAAAAATGTGACTTATGATTGTTTTTCACATGGTCATATGGTCAGAATTCAGATGCTTGGCAACTATTTCATTGTTATGACTGTTGCTATGTCCCAAGGTCACGGGTTCCCCTTGTTGAAGGAAAAGTCTTCATCGTGGTTCAGCCCAAGCCGGGAATAAACAACATGACAACTGCTTTAGAAAGAAGGTTGCAGTTTATTGGAGAGGAGCAAGAAAAGAGCAAGCACATGTAGGGAGTGGGTTTTTATACCCTCTGGAGCTTTTTGTTTGGATTTGTTCCTGTGGCATGAACTTTGACCTGAGTCTGAGTGTGCCCCTTTGGCATCTATGAGTTAATCCTATTATGTCCTGTCTTAGAATTTGGGTGGGGTATGTAGATTTTAGGTGTCTTTGTCCTCCTAAGCTTCTAGCTTCAACCTTCCTGAATGGATTATTACATCTGCATTTCTACAGAGCTGGTTTCTGCTTGGGGGAGGGAGACTTGGGGCTATTAAGAAAAAAACTGGGCATACTTTTCTGCCTCTTTAAGATCTTTTGAGGAAATATATTTTTCTGCCCTTTTTAATTTTTCCTTCTCTGGGGGGGGGATGACTTCCCACACCCTTTTGAGACCTTCTGACAAGCAAAATCAGTGGGGGAAGTCAGATTCACTTAACAGCCGTGTTACTAATTTAACAGAGGCAGTGATTCACTTAATAACTATGGAAAGAAAGGTCATAAAATGGAGCAAAACTCATTTAACAAATGTCTCCCTTAGCAACAAAAATTTGGGGCTCAGTTGTGGTCATAAGTTGAGGACTAGCTGTTTATTTTTTTAATGTCTTTGAGCCAGTGTTGACATCTGCAACTGCCTGGATTAGCAGTTGCTAGGAGTTGTTGTGACAACATTTTCATAAGCAGTTTGCCTTTGTCTTCTTCTTCCTAAGATAGAGAGAGGGACTAGTCCAGGGGTCGGCAACCTTGGCTCTTTTATGACTCGTGGACTTCAACTCCCAGAATTCCTGAGCCAGCATGGCTCAGCTTGGAAACCTCTCCCTTTCCCCTCAGCATGGCTGGCTCAGGAATTCTGGGAATTGAAGTCCACGAGTCATAAAAGAGCCAAGGTTGCCTACCTCTGGCCTAGGCCTAGGCCACTTTATGACTTGTGGACTTCAACTCCCAGAATTCCTGAGCCAGCATGGCTCAGCTTGGAAACCTCTCCCTTTCACCTCAGCATGGCTGGCTCAGGAATTCTGGGAGTTGAAGTCCATGAGTCATAAAAGAGCCAAGGTTGCCTATCCCTGGACTAGCCCAAGGTCACCTAGCTGGTTTTGTGCCTAAGGTAGAACTAGAATTCACAATCATCCAGTTTGTAGCCTGGTGCCTGAAGAAATATGCAGAACACTGAGATTCTTTCAACACTTTTACCAAAAATAATCACACTATATTATTATTATTATTATTATTATTCATTTCCCCCCTTTTGTTGGACTATTCCTGATGACCATGAAAGATTGAGAAGTGGATCCAAGGCTGAGTTCCATCAGAACATCCCTTTCACCTCAAGACATGTTTTAAAGCTTGCACTATAAAAGCGTACAGCAATTGTTAAGTTGTTTTCAATAGTAAATAGTTCTGAAGTACATTAATAGCAGCTCAGCAGCTACCACTGCTGTGGGTTTTGACAAAGACTTTTCTAACTCTCAAGGTAATTGCAGAGATTGTTCATTTTAAGAGAATGAATAACAAAGAGAAATATTGCCTTCAGGTGAAAATTTGGTTTTCAAGTAGCTAATTTTGCGTGGCACTCTTACAAGGGTAGCACATGTGGGGGGTTTTTTTGTGTTCAAAATCTGTTCATTCAAAAGCAAACTTCTAAGCAAAGTTATTGAAATCATCTTATTCTCTTCCAATTGTCTAGTGTAATAGCTAACAAGGAGGAAGGGCAAAATATATGGTAGAACATAGAATAACAGACTTGGATGGGATCCCCAAGGTCATCTAGTCCAACCCCCTGCTTGAGCAGGAGACCCTCTACCTTTTCAGACAAATGGTTGTCCAGTCACTTCTTGAAAGCCTCCAGTGATGGAGCACCCACAACTTCTGGAGGCAAGCTGTTCCACCGGTTAATTGTCCTCACTGTTAGGAAGTTTCTCCTTAGCTCCAGGTTGCTTCTCTCCTTGATTAGTTTCCAATCATTGTTTCTTGACTTGCCTTTTGGTGCTTTGGAAAATAGTTTGACTCCCTTGTCTTTGTTATTGTTGTTGTTAATTGCGAAGTCGTGTCCAACCCATCGCGACCCCATGGACAACGTTCCTCCAGGTCTTCCTGTCCTCTACCATCTTCTGGAGTCCATTTAAGTTCACACCTACTGCTTCAGTGACTCCATCCAGCCATCTCATTCTCTGTCGTCCCCTTCTTCTATTGCCCTCCATCTTTCCCAGCATTAGGCTCTTCTCCAGTGAATCCTTCCTTCTCATTAGGTGGCCTAAGTACTTGAGTTTCAACTTCAGGATCTGGCCTTCTAAAGAGCAGTCAGGGTTGATCTCTTCTAGGACTGACCAGTTTGAACACCTTGCAGTCCAAGGGACTCGCAGGAGTCTTCTCCAGCACCATAGTTCAAAGGCCTCAATTCTTTGGCGCTCAGCCTTTCTTATGGTCCAACTTTCACAGCCATACATTGCAACTGGGAAAACCATGGCCTGGACAATACGCACTTTTGTTGGCAGGGTGATGTCTCTGCTTTTTAGTATGCTGACTAGATTTGCCATAGCTTTCCTCCCCAGGAGCAAGCGTCTTTTAATTTCTTGGCTGCAGTCCCCATCTGAGGTGATCTTGGAGCCCAGAAAAATAAAATCTGTCACTACCTCCATTTCTTCCCCATCTATTTGCCAGGAATTGAGAGGGCCGGATGCCATGATTTTGGTTTTCTTAATGTTGAGTTTCAAGCCAACTTTTGCACTCTCCTTCTTCACCCGCATCAAGAGGCTCTTTAGATCCTCTTCACTTTCTGCCATTAGAGTGGTATCATCTGCATATCTTAGGTTGTTGATATTTCTCCCGGCAATCTTAATTCCAACTTTTGTTTCATCTAGCCCTGCCTTTCTCATGATGTGCTCTGCATATAAGTTAAATAGGCAGGGCGACAGTATACAGCCTTGCCGGACTCCTTTTCCAATTTTGAACCAATCAGTGGTTCTGTGTCCATTTCTCACTGTTGCTTCTTGACCTGTATATAGGTTTCTCAAGAGACAAATAAGATGGTCTGGTATTCCCATCTCTTTAAGAACTTGCCACAATTTGTTGTGATCCACACAATCAAAGGCTTTAGCATAGTCAATGAAGCAGAAGTAGATGTTTTTCTGGAACTCCCTAGCTTTCTCCATGATCGAGCGTATGTTGGCAATTTGATCTCTAGTTCCTCTGCCTTTTTGAAATCCTGCCTGTACTTCTGGTAGTTCTCGATCCACATACTGCTGGAGTCTAGCTTGTAGGATTTTAAGCATAACTTTACTAGCATGTGAAATGAGTGCAATGGTGCAATAGTTTGAACATTCTTTGGCATTGCCTTGGAATTGGAATGTAAACTGACCTTTTCCAATCCTGTGGCCACTGCTGAGTTTTCCAAATTTGCTGGTAAATTGAGTGTAGCACTTTTACTGCATCGTCTTTTAAGATTTTGAATAGCTCAGCTGGAATACTGTCACCTCCACTAGCTTTGTTGTTGCTCAGATTTTCTAAGACCCATTTCACTTCACATTCTAGGATGTCTGGTTCGAGGTCAGTGACCATCTCATTGTGGTTATCTGGGACGGTAAGCTCATTCTTGTATAGTTCTTCTGTGTAGTTTTGCCATCTCTTCTTAATCTCTTCTGCCTCTGTTAGGTCCCTACCATTTTGGTCCTTTATCATGCCCATCTTTGCATGAAACTTTCCCTTCATATCTCCAATTTTCTTGAAGAGATATCTGGTCCTCCCTATTCTGTTGTTTTCTTCTATTTCTTTGCACTGTTCATTTAAGAAGGCATTCTTATCTCTTCTAGCTATTCTCTGGAATTCTGCATTCAATTGGGTGTATCTTTCTCTTTCTCCTTTGCCTTTCACTTCCCTTCTTTCCTCAGCTATTTGCAAAGCTTCCTCAGACAGCCATTTTGCTTTCTTGCATTTCTTTTTCTTTGGGATGGTTTTAGTTGCTACCTCTTGTACAATGTTGCGAACTTCCATCCATAGTTCTTCAGGCACTCTGTCTATCAGATCTAATTCCTTAAATCTATTTGTCACCTCTACTGAGCCCCTCAAGTATTGGAACAGTACTATCATGTCACCACTGTCCTTATTTTCATTAGACAAGACATACCGTATATTCCGGCGTATAGGGCGACCCGGTGTATAAGACGACTCCCAACTTCGACACCGAGTCGCAAGACGATCGACGCCGAGTCGCATGCCTAGAAAGTCATCTTATATGCCAGAAACTACCGATATTTCTGGCGTATAAGACGATCGACGCCGAGTCGCATGCCTAGAAAGTCGTCTTATACGCCGGAAACTACCGTTGTTTCCAGTATATAAGACAACTCGGCATATAAGACGACCTCCAAATTTGGCGCCTGTTTCAACCCTCTCAAAAGTTGTCTTATACGCCGGAATATATGGTACCCAATTCCTGTAACTGATCTTCATATTTAGCCTCCAGACCCCTAGTCATTTTTATTGCTCTTCTCTGCATTCTTTCCAGAATCTCAGAAAGATGTAGAAATAATCAGTTTGTGGGTGTCTGCATGTCTTCAGGTTCATCTTTATTTCAGCCATAGGCCAACCACAGGGATGCTTAGTAAGAATAATGGAATCACAGACTTGGAAGGGACCTGGGAGATCTTCTAGTCCAACCCCCTGCTCAAGCAGGAGACCCTACACCATTTCAGACAAATGGCTGTCCAATCTCTTCTTAAAAACTTCTAGTGTTGGAGCACCCACAACCTCTGTAGGCAAGCTGATTAATTGTTCTCACTGTCAGGAAATTTCTCCTTAGTTCTAGGTTGCTTCTCTCTTTGGTTAGTTTTTATCCGTTGCTTCTTGTCCTGCCTTCAGGGGCTCTGGAGAATAGGCTGACCTCCCTCTTCTTTGTGGCAGACCCTCAAATAATGGAAATATTCATAAATCGGGGACTACCTGTATTCCATTTTTTCTTTTCTTCACTCCATCTCCAAAGTGCCTTCAGCTCATGTCAAAAAGCAATATAAATTACATTTATCTGAACTTTCTGGGTGGCAGCTGAGGGCTTTGCAATGTTACACCAGAGGAGAAAGGAAGAGGGCTATTATTCTGTAAGTTGGCAATGAGACATCATCATAATGAAACGGAATGGTTTTTATGAAAAGGTGTGATTGTCAGACAACCTGATTAGCCAGCTATGAATTGGATGTGTGTGTGTATCTGTGTCAGGATAAAAGGGGATTAATATAATTTCCTTTCTGAAAAGGAAAGCCGGGATAATTTGTTTCATCTGACTGTAATTCTCCTGATGTGACACTCGCCGTTTTGTTACTTCTCTTTCAGCAAGATACGTTGCTTTTCATCTGAAATCAGGATTTTTTGTGTGTGTGTCGTACAATGTCTGGCTGTTTAATATCCAAAATACTAAACAAGCTACAGGGCGGCTGGTTTTTTTGTTTTGTTTTTATCTATAAGGACCACGGGAATCTGCCCACTTCACCTTCTCTTGCTTCTTCCAAATTTTAAGTGAATCTGTATGTTTCAAATGTGAATAAAATGTTTTTGTGTGTTCAAAGCTGATCTTAAAACTTCCATGGGTTTAAGTGCACAAATGGGTACATTTTTGTTTCCAAGGTTGTTGAATAGATGGGGCAGGAGGAGAGAAAGAGAGAGAAAGATGGAGAAAGAGATAGATAGATAGATAGATAGATAGATAGATAGATAGATAGATAGATAGATAGATAGGTAGGTAGGTAGGTAGGTAGGTAGGTGGGTGGGTGGGTGGGTGGGTGGGTGGGTGGGTGGAAGGATGGATGAAGGATGGATAGATAGATAGATAGATAGATAGATAGATAGATAGATAGATAGATAGATAGATAGATAGGTGGGTGGGTGGGTGGGTGGGAGGGTGGGTGGGTGAATAGATGGAAGGATGGATGGAAGGATGGATGGATGGATGGATGGATGGATGGATGGATGGATGGATGGATGGACAGATGGGTGGGTGGATGGATGGATGGATGGATGGATGGATAGATAGATAGATAGATAGATAGATAGATAGATAGATAGATAGATAGATAGATAGATAGATAGATAGATAGATATGTAGGTAGGTAGGTAGGTAGAAGGAGGGATGCGTAGATGGAGAGAGAGAGAGAGAGAGAGAGAGAGGTGTGCGTCTGTGTGTATATGCGTGTGTGTGTGTGTGCGTGCGTGTGTGTGCAAGACAATTGTATGTAGGAAAAGATGATGTATGTCCTGGTTGCGGCTGACCACAGTGTTAGGCAGTAAACATTTTACTGTTTGTTTTCACTGAATGAGAATGTCAGGATTTGAAAAAGGAAAATATAAGAGCCAAAAACTAGAGCCCAGAAAAAGGACTAGCGTGGGATTAATGAATGGAAGGAAAGGGATTTTAATGGAAGAGTTTCTCCTCCTTCAATGCATGATGTCAACCCAACCCATAACCAGAGAGAAATTCCTAGGCAGTTGCTAATTGCAAGTAATGAATCAGCCTACAAGCAAACCAATTGGAAGAACGTGTTGATATAGATGCAGAGTGACATCCTGTTCCTTAAAAAGTGTGTGGGTGTTTAGAGGGGGGGGTCTTCCAAAAGTGTGCAGGAGAAAACAAGTTAAGATCTAGAACAGGGGTCTTCAAACCTGGCCCTTTTATGACTTGTTGACTTCAACTCCCAGAATTCCTCAGCCAGCGTGCACACTGGTTGAGGAATTCTGAGAGTTGAAGTCCACAAGTCTTAAAAGGGACAAGTTTGAAGACCCTTGATCTAGAAGATGCCCACAGTTTAAGGAGGAATAGAGGGACATTAACAATGTAGTAGGACAAAAAAAGCCCAGTTCTAGTTGAATTGCTTTGGTAGTACATCCATGTTGTTACCTTGGCATCAACAGGAAAACAGTTGGACAAGGCCTTTGGGAGAGATTTATTTTGGCTTTCCAATTTAGCCTACAGCTCTGAAATTTTGTTACGATTTCCCATCTGAATACTAACTAGGTTCAAACCTTGTTAGCTTCTGAAGAATTAGCCAAGTCTGGCTAGATGTTACCACACAGCATAGCATAGTTCACATCGTGACCATCTGTAAGCTGAGGGTATATATCGGTCCAGTTTCTGATTTTTTTCAGATAAACAAAGCTGCACTTCAAGGGTTCGATGGCTTAAATATTGGTATTTAAAGTTAGATCTTTTTAACATTCATATTTCATTGTGTAATTCAGGTGAAATGTTAACATGCCTAGTAAATCCATGTTTGTTGAGCCATATGCTAAATAAATTACTGTGTAGCAAAACAGAGAAAGAATTAACAATCCCTAATATGATACTGAAAAGCATTTCATTTTTTTCTGTACTTTTAAGGGATTGTGTCACGCACAAGAAATCAGGAACCAGGGTTGTTCAAACTGAGTATGGTCAATCCAGAGAAAAGAAGAACTAGGGGTGACATGATAGCAGTATTCCAGGAGCTGCCACAAAGAAGAGGGGGGGTCAACTTATTCTCCAAAGCGCCTGAAGGCAGGATAAGAAACAATGGATGGAAACTAGTCAAGGAGAGAAGCAACCTGGAACTAAGGAGAAACTTCCTGACAGTTAGAACAATTAACCAGTGGAACAACCTGCCTCCAGAAGCGGTGAATGCTCCAACACTGGAAGTTTTGAAGAAAAGACTGGACAGCCATTTGTCCAAAATGGTGTAGTAGGGTTTCCTGCCTGAGCAGGGGGTTGGATTAGATGATCTCCAAGGTCCCTTCCTGTTCAATTCTGATTGATTGACTGAAATGTATACAAATTTATTCCATATCATCTCTACACCAGAATCTGAACTATTAATGGTCAAGGCAAATTGGCAGTAGATAAGAGTCAATGGAATTCAAGGAGGGCTGGACTTAGATCTCCAGACTGATGACATGCTTGACCCCTCCCTTGAATTCAGCCTGGTCATCCCCTACAAATTGGCAGCTCACGGTATAAATAATGGGTCTACCTGAATCTGGTATCCAATAATCTCCTGCTACTTAAAGCTCATGGAAGATATAGAAATTCTTGGGTTAATCCCAACGGAATTGGAGGCATCTTTCCATTGCTACCCAGGTGATGGATGACACTATGTCTCTCTCCGATTCTGTCCCCAGACTCATCTCACCATCTCTCACCCCTAAATCAACCCCCACACTCCAGAAATCTCTGCGAGAGTTAATATCCAGACATCATTTAAAAGGATTTTGTTGGTTCCTTCTAAAACTTTCCCATAATCAATTAGCAAGCGAGTAACTTTAACCTTCCAGGTAGTCCAAAAATTGAAAATTGGATGGTGCTGCTGCAGGCAGTAATCAGCAAGCAGTCATTCTGGAAACAGTCCCCAAATTAATTGTTCTTATGGACCCTTTCAGAAGCAAAAGAGAGGGGGGAAAGGCCTCATTATTGATTCAGACAAGTGAACAGTGAATTGTGCCTATTTTTGCCAGAGGTGTTAAATCAAAATTCCTTCTTGCTTACTCTTGGAAATTTAAATGAGTCGCATTTACCATGTTCACCAACTGTTAGCCGCCTTTGAATTTTAGAAGGTTCATTGGCATCGGGGGGGAAACATTATCAAAGGCATTTTATGCTATTTATTGGAGAGAGAAAGAGGACCCGTTGTGGCCTTGGTGCATAGGAAAATGAAGAGAAAAAAAAAACCTCTTCTTGGATACTCTGAGTAACTTTCCTGCAATCTAGCATTTTGTGATTGAAACCAGCAAATTGCCAGGTATCTCCAGGGAGGTTCATCAAAGTTCCTGCAACTGAAGCATCACATTATCTGAAATGGTGTAAGGTTTCCTGCCTGAGTAGGGGGTTGGACTAGATGGCCTCCCAGGTCCCTTCCAACTCTGTTATTCTATTCTACTTGTTATATTGAATGCATCTTGGTACATTCCCAAAAACCATGTGGGGATTGCTAAGGGTTAGCCGCTGAGTAACGCACGCTTTCCAAATCCTTTTGCAAATGCAAAGTAGCTCACAGCCCAGCTCCCATGCGCCGGGAGGTTACCATGGAAACTGCACAAAATGCAGCTCGAAACCCTAATTAACAAAGTTCCTTCTTTCCCTAAATAATCTGAAACCGAGGCCAGCGGTGGAATATCAAGAAAGATTCAATCCCTGAGGAGATAAGAGGTGAAAGAGAATGAAGCGAGGTGCACCAAGGCTTCCTACCTCAATCCTTGTATCTGAGCACAGTTTTGTAATGCGATTCTGTCTCCATGTAAGAATAAACACTATTTTTCCCCAAAATATCTGGCACTCTTAAGACTACAGCTCAGCAAAATAGACTCTTTAGAGCAGGGCTTTTCAACCTTTTCACCCATTGTACCACTTTTAGGATGTGGCAATTTCCGAGTACCACCAGTTGCCTAGCAAAAACTTGATGAGCCAAAAAAAGGAAAAAAGTGATGAAGTACAGGTAGTCCTCGACTTACAACAGTTCACTTAATGACTGTTCGAAGTTACAATGGCACTGAAAAAAGTGCCCCCCCAAGCCACAGCCAAGGAAGACACCTGCCTGCCCACCTGGCCATGCTCTTCCTCCTGTCCGAGGTTTTCATTGTTGTGAGCATTTCTGTTGAGGATTGGCAACGGGGGTTTGTTTGGGGGTGTTTGGTTTTTATTCCATCTGCTGGGTGGTTGCAGCAGGTTTTGGTCATTTCACATGACCCTGGGACACTGTGACCGTCATAAATATGAATCAGTTGCCAAGCATCTGAATGTAAATCACAAGACCCTGGAGATGCTTCAACATTCCAGCTGATCGGCGCTTCTTCTGGGCTCAGTGGAAGCGCCAGGATCAGTGCTGCTTTCCAGCTGGAGCCTAGCACTGATCCTGGCGCTTCCACTGAGCCCTGACAGTCCCAAGGAAGCGCCGATCAGCTGGAGTCTGGCACTGATCCTGGCGCTTCTGCTGAGCCCTGACAGCCCTGCAGCTCCAGCCGTCTCTCGCTCAGGCTTGTGCGGTGCTGCCAGAGGTTCAGCTCATTCCCCTCCCCCGCTACCACTTTTCTAGGATGGTCACGTACCACCTGCCAGGTGCCAATGTATCACAGGTGGTACCCGTACCACTGGTTGAAACGCCCTGCTTTAAAGCAGGTGTTTCTCAACGTTGACCGCTTTAAGATGTATGGACTTCAACTCCCAGAATTCCCCAAACACCTTCAAGAATATTGCCAATCTCAGATAGCAGGAAGGATACCACAGTTTTCCTTCTCTTCTTCCTCCTCCATGAGAACCTCACTTCTTTCTAGCACTGATGATGTTACCTAGTTTGTTAATGAAATGTCTGCAAGAAAACAACCAAGCTCAGAGAGCCCCAAGGGCCCCATTTGAACCTTGAGCTACAAATATTCTCCTTTGTGTAAGATTTTACAAGAGGCAAAGGAAAGAGTTGGACTGGGATGGCCTGACTTTTAAATTGTGTTTTGCTGCCTGCTGTTTGATTTGGATGAAAGAACAGTTCTTGCTAAGAAATAAGAGATTGCTAGAATTAAGACAAGGCCAGAGATTTGGGTGTTAAGTGAATCTGGCTTCCACATTGTCTTTGCATGTCAGAAGGTCGCAAAAGATCACATGATCCCGGGACACTGCAACAGTCATAAATACCAGTCAGTTGCCAAGTGTCCAGATTTTGATCACGTGACCAGAAGCATGCTGCAACAGTCATAAGTATGAAAAACAGTTATCAGCCACTTTTTTTCAGTGCCGTTATAACTTCAAACAGTCACTAAATGGACTGTTGTAAGTTGTGGACTACTAATTAACATAATATATATATATATATATATATATATATATATATATATATATATATATATATATATATATATATATATATATATATATATATATATATATATATATATATATATATATATATATATATATATATATATAATTAATAATTAGTAATAATTACTTGGATGAAAGTATAGTGTAGCATAGTATAGTATGACATTTTATATCAGGGATGTTCCAGAATTCCTCAGCCAGGCACACTGGCTGAGGAATTCTGGGAGTTGAAGTCCACAAGTCATAAAAGGGTCAAGTTTGAAGACTCCTGTTATAAAACATAGCATATCATTATATAGTTGTTGAGGCAGATATAAAATTTACCCTAGGAGAACCAAAGAACAAGGAGGCTTCATTCCTTGATTCCTTGTTGAGAAATTCTTTTCTGCTTCTACAAAGTTTTCACCTGTGGAAAAACTCACTCCCACTTCATTCCCATTAAGATGCGAAAGAGGAAGGCAGTCCAAAGTGTTTTTTAAATTTTACTTTATTTGCTAAACCTCTCCGTTCTGGACTGAAGAGACACACAATCAAACCCTGTCCAATTGAAGCTTAACCTGGCGTGTAATGCTCTGTAACAGCAGTTGGTAAAGTGTTGCAGGCTTACCTCAGGCATAAAATTTACAAAATGAGTCCCTCAGAAAGTCTATTGTTTTGTCTTCTCATAAAAGGCATCCCTGCACCGGCTTTCACACGAGGCTCAGGTGAAAGGTGATGCATATTGTTTCATATGAAGCAGAAATAACTCATTAAGTGATAAAGCAATGCATGGACACCCCCCTCCCTCCCTGCACTCTGCAAGGGAATTTCATCAGCTGCATTTTCAGTTTAGCTTCCCTATATGCGAACAATTTTGTATGGAAAATAAGAAGTGATAAGGAATAACAGAGTTGCGAAAGACCTGGGAGGTAATGTTAATTTTGCTCTTTGATTTCATGGTGAACTAACCCTAACCCTAAGTGGAATTTTCCTCCAATGGGATTTCCCCATGTATTTTATCAGCAAACATAGATAGGGCAGCCTAGAAAAGTGAGTGCTATCCAAACCATACCCAAGAACTCGGAATTTATTGGTAATTTTAATTTTGCTCTCTGAGTTCATGGTGAACTAACCCTAACCCTAAGTGGAATTTTCCTCCAATGGGATTTCTCCATGTATTTTACCAGGAAACATAGATAGGGCACCGTAGAAAAGTCAGTGCCTCCTAACCATACCCAAGCACTCCGAATCTGTTGGCGATGTCCATTTTTCTCTCCGAGTTCATAGCGAACTAACCCTAACCCTAAGTGGAATTTTCCTCCAAGGGGATTTTCCCATGTATTTTACCAGGAAACTTCGATAGGGCACCTTGGAAAGTTAGTACCCTCCTAACCATACCCAAGCACTCCAAATTTATTGGCGATTTCCAGTTATCTCTCCGAGTTCATGGTGAGCTAACCCTAACCCTAAGTGGAATTTTCCTCTAATGGGATTTCCCCATGTATTTTTCCAGGAAACGTCGATAAGGCAGACTAGAAAAGTCAGTGCTCTCCTAATCATACCCAATCACTCCAGGTTTCTTGGTGATGTCTATTTTGCTGTATGAGTTCATGATCCCCTAACCTTAACCCTAAGTGGAATTTTCCTCCAATGGGATTTCCCCACGTATTTTACCAGCAAACACAGATAGGGCAGCCTAGAAAATTGAGTGCCGTCCTAACCATACCCAGGCACTCCGAATTTATTGGTAATCTTAATTTTGCTCTCTGAGTTCATGGTGAACTAACCCTAACCATAAGTGGAATTTTCCTCCAATGGGATTTCCCCATGTATTTTTCCAGGAAACATAGATAGGGCAGCCTAGAAAAGTGAGTGCCGTCCTAACCATACCCAAGCACTCCGAATTTATTGGTAATGTTAATTTTGCTCTCCGAGTTCATGGTGAACTAACCCTAACCCTAAGTGGAATTTTCCACCAATGGGATTTCCCCATGTGTTTTACCAGGAAACATAGATAGGGCACCATAGAAAAGTCAGTGCCCTCCTAACCATACCCAAACACTCCAAATTTATTGGCGATTTCCAGTTTGCTCTCCGAGTTCATGGTGAGCTAACCGTAACCCTAAGTGGAATTTTCCTCCAATTGGATTTTCCCATGTATTTTACCAGCAAGCATAGATAGGGCAGGCTAGAAAAGTGAGTGCCGTCCTAACCATACCCAAGCACTCCAAATTTATTGGTGATGTCAATTTTGCTCTTCAAATTCATGATGACCTAACCCTAACCCTAAGTGGAATTTTCCTCCAATGGGATTTTCCCATGTATTTTATCAGCAAACATAGATAGGGCAGCCTAGAAAAGTCACTGCTCTCCTAATCATACCCAAACACTCCAGGTCTCTTGGTGATGTCCATTTTGCTGTATGAGTTCATGATCATCTAATCCTAACCCTAAGTGGAATTTTCCTCCAATGGGATTTTCCCATGTATTTTACCAGCAAACATAGATAGGGCAGCCTAGAAAAGTGAGTGCCGTCCTAACCATACCGAAGCATTCAGAATTTATTGGTGATGTCAATTTTGCTCTTCAAATTCATGATGACCTAACCCTAACCCTAAGTGGAATTTTCCTCCAATGGGATTTTCCCATGTATTTTATCAGGAAACATAGATAGGGCACCTTACAAAAGTCAGTGCCCTCCTAACCATACCCAAGCACTCCAAATTTATTGGTAATGTGAATTTTGCTCTTTGAGTTCATGGTGAACTAACCCTAACCCTAAGTGGAATTTTCCTCCAATAGGATTTCCCCATGTATTTTGCCAGCAAAAATAGATAGGGCAGCCTAGAAAAATGAGTGCCGTCCTAACCATACCCAACCCCTCCGAATATATTGGTGATGTCAATTTTGCTCTCCGAGTATATGATGACCTAACCCTAACCCTAAGTGGAATTTTCCTCCAATGGGATTTTCCCATGTATTTTACCAGCAAAAATAGAAAGGGCAGCCTAGAAAAGTGAGTGCTCTCCTAACCATACCCAAGCACTCTGAATTTATTGGTAATGTTAATTTTGCTCTCTGAGTTCATAGTGAACTAACCCTAACCCTAAGTGGAATTTTCCTCCAATGGGATTTTCCCATGTATTTTATCAGCAAACATAGATAGGGCATCCTAGAAAAGTGAGTACTGTCCTAACCATACCCAAGCACTCCGAATTTATTGGTAATGTTAATTTTGCTCTCTGAGTTCATGGTGAACTAACCCTAACCCTAAGTGGAATTTTCCTCCAATGGGATTTCCCCATGTGTTTTACCAGGAAACATAGATAGGGCACCTTAGAAAAGTCAGTGCCCTCCTAACCATACCCAAGCACTCCAAATTTATTGGTAATGTGAATTTTGCTCTTTGAGTTCATGGTGAACTAACCCTAATCCTAAGTGGAATTTTCCTCCAGTAGGATTTCCCCATGTATTTTGTCAGCAAAAATAGATAGGGCAGCCTAGAAAAATATGTGCCGTCCTAACCATACCCAACTCCTCCGAATATATTGGTGATGTCAATTTTGCTCTCCGAGTATATGATGACCTAACTCTAACCTAAAGTGGAATTTTCCTCCAATGGGATTTTCCCATGTATTTTACCAGCAAACATAGATAGGGCAGCCTAGAAAAGTGAGTGCCGTCCTAACCATACCGAAGCACTCAGAATTTATTGGTGATGTCAATTTTGCTCTTCAAATTCATGATGACCTAACCCTAACCCTAAGTGGAATTTTCCTCCAATGGGATTTTCCCATGTATTTTATCAGGAAACATAGATAGGGCACCTTAGAAAAGTCAGTGCCCTCCTAACCATACCCAAGCACTCCAAATTTATTGGTAATGTGAATTTTGCTCTTTGAGTTCATGGTGAACTAACCCTAACCCTAAGTGGAATTTTCCTCCAATAGGATTTCCCCATGTATTTTGCCAGCAAAAATAGATAGGGCAGCCTAGAAAAATGAGTGCCGTCCTAACCATACCCAGCCCCTCCGAATATATTGGTGATGTCAATTTTGCTCTCCGAGTATATGATGACCTAACCCTAACCCTAAGTGGAATTTTCCTCCAATGGGATTTTCCCATGTATTTTACCAGCAAAAATAGAAAGGGCAGCCTAGAAAAGTGAGTGCTCTCCTAACCATACCCAAGCACTCTGAATTTATTCGTAATGTTAATTTTGCTCTCTGAGTTCATAGTGAACTAACCCTAACCCTAAGTGGAATTTTCCTCCAATGGGATTTTCCCATGTATTTTATCAGCAAACATAGATAGGGCAGCCTAGAAAAGTGAGTACTGTCCTAACCATACCCAAGCACTCCGAATTTATTGGTAATGTTAATTTTGCTCTCTGAGTTCATGGTGAGCTAACCCTAACCCTAAGTGGAATTTTCCTCCAATGGGATTTCCCCATGTGTTTTACCAGGAAACATAGATAGGGCACCTTAGAAAAGTCAGTGCCCTCCTAACCATACCCAAGCACTCCAAATTTATTGGTAATGTGAATTTTGCTCTTTGAGTTCATGGTGAACTAACCCTAATCCTAAGTGGAATTTTCCTCCAGTAGGATTTCCCCATGTATTTTGTCAGCAAAAATAGATAGGGCAGCCTAGAAAAATGTGTGCCGTCCTAACCATACCCAACTCCTCCGAATATATTGGTGATGTCAATTTTGCTCTCCGAGTATATGATGACCTAACTCTAACCTAAAGTGGAATTTTCCTCCAATGGGATTTTCCCATGTATTTTACCAGCAAACATAGATAGGGCAGCCTAGAAAAGTGAGTGCCGTCCTAACCATACCGAAGCACTCAGAATTTATTGGTGATGTCAATTTTGCTCTTCAAATTCATGATGACCTAACCCTAAGTGGAATTTTCCTCCAATGGGATTTTCCCATGTATTTTATCAGGAAACATAGATAGGGCACCTTACAAAAGTCAGTGCCCTCCTAACCATACCCAAGCACTCCAAATTTATTGGTAATGTGAATTTTGCTCTTTGAGTTCATGGTGAACTAACCCTAACCCTAAGTGGAATTTTCCTCCAATAGGATTTCCCCATGTATTTTGCCAGCAAACATAGATAGGGCAGCCTAGAAAAATGAGTGCCGTCCTAACCATACCCAACCCCTCCGAATATATTGGTGATGTCAATTTTGCTCTCCGAGTATATGATGACCTAACCCTAACCCTAAGTGGAATTTTCCTCCAATGGGATTTTCCCATGTATTTTACCAGCAAAAATAGAAAGGGCAGCCTAGAAAAGTGAGTGCTCTCCTAACCATACCCAAGCACTCTGAATTTATTGGTAATGTTAATTTTGCTCTCTGAGTTCATAGTGAACTAACCCTAACCCTAAGTGGAATTTTCCTCCAATGGGATTTTCCCATGTATTTTATCAGCAAACATAGATAGGGCAGCCTAGAAAAGTGAGTACTGTCCTAACCATACCCAAGCACTCCGAATTTATTGGTAATGTTAATTTTGCTCTCTGAGTTCATGGTGAACTAACCCTAACCCTAAGTGGAATTTTCCTCCAATGGGATTTCCCCATGTGTTTTACCAGGAAACATAGATAGGGCACCTTAGAAAAGTCAGTGCCCTCTTAACCATACCCAAGCACTCCAAATTTATTGGTAATGTTCATTTTGCTCTCCGAGTTCATGGTGAACTAACCCTAACCCTAAGTGGAATTTTCCTCCAATGGGATTTCCCCATGTGTTTTACCAGGAAACATAGATAGGGCACCTTAGAAAAGTCAGTGCCCTCCTAACCATACCCAAGCACTCCAAATTTATTGGTAATGTGAATTTTGCTCTTTGAGTTCATGGTGAACTAACCCTAATCCTAAGTGGAATTTTCCTCCAGTAGGATTTCCCCATGTATTTTGTCAGCAAAAATAGATAGGGCAGCCTAGAAAAATGTGTGCCATCCTAACCATACCCAACTCCTCCGAATATATTGGTGATGTCAATTTTGCTCTCCGAGTATATGATGACCTAACTCTAACCTAAAGTGGAATTTTCCTCCAATGGGATTTTCCCATGTATTTTACCAGCAAACATAGATAGGGCAGCCTAGAAAAGTGAGTGCCGTCCTAACCATACCGAAGCACTCAGAATTTATTGGTGATGTCAATTTTGCTCTTCAAATTCATGATGACCTAACCCTAACCCTAAGTGGAATTTTCCTCCAATGGGATTTTCCCATGTATTTTATCAGGAAACATAGATAGGGCACCTTACAAAAGTCAGTGCCCTCCTAACCATACCCAAGCACTCCAAATTTATTGGTAATGTGAATTTTGCTCTTTGAGTTCATGGTGAACTAACCCTAACCCTAAGTGGAATTTTCCTCCAATAGGATTTCCCCATGTATTTTGCCAGCAAACATAGATAGGGCAGCCTAGAAAAATGAGTGCCGTCCTAACCATACCCAACCCCTCCGAATATATTGGTGATGTCAATTTTGCTCTCCGAGTATATGATGACCTAACCCTAACCCTAAGTGGAATTTTCCTCCAATGGGATTTTCCCATGTATTTTACCAGCAAAAATAGAAAGGGCAGCCTAGAAAAGTGAGTGCTCTCCTAACCATACCCAAGCACTCTGAATTTATTGGTAATGTTAATTTTGCTCTCTGAGTTCATAGTGAACTAACCCTAACCCTAAGTGGAATTTTCCTCCAATGGGATTTTCCCATGTATTTTATCAGCAAACATAGATAGGGCAGCCTAGAAAAGTGAGTACTGTCCTAACCATACCCAAGCACTCCGAATTTATTGGTAATGTTAATTTTGCTCTCTGAGTTCATGGTGAACTAACCCTAACCCTAAGTGGAATTTTCCTCCAATGGGATTTCCCCATGTGTTTTACCAGGAAACATAGATAGGGCACCTTAGAAAAGTCAGTGCCCTCTTAACCATACCCAAGGACTCCAAATTTATTGGTAATGTTCATTTTGCTCTCCGAGTTCATGGTGAACTAACCCTAACCCTAAGTGGAATTTTCCTCCAATGGGATTTCCCCATGTGTTTTACCAGGAAACATAGATAGGGCACCTTAGAAAAGTCAGTGCCCTCCTAACCATACCCAAGCACTCCAAATTTATTGGTAATGTGAATTTTGCTCTTTGAGTTCATGGTGAACTAACCCTAATCCTAAGTGGAATTTTCCTCCAGTAGGATTTCCCCATGTATTTTGTCAGCAAAAATAGATAGGGCAGCCTAGAAAAATGTGTGCCGTCCTAACCATACCCAACTCCTCCGAATATATTGGTGATGTCAATTTTGCTCTCCGAGTATATGATGACCTAACTCTAACCTAAAGTGGAATTTTCCTCCAATGGGATTTTCCCATGTATTTTACCAGCAAACATAGATAGGGCAGCCTAGAAAAGTGAGTGCCGTCCTAACCATACCGAAGCACTCAGAATTTATTGGTGATGTCAATTTTGCTCTTCAAATTCATGATGACCTAACCCTAACCCTAAGTGGAATTTTCCTCCAATGGGATTTTCCCATGTATTTTATCAGGAAACATAGATAGGGCACCTTACAAAAGTCAGTGCCCTCCTAACCATACCCAAGCACTCCAAATTTATTGGTAATGTGAATTTTGCTCTTTGAGTTCATGGTGAACTAACCCTAACCCTAAGTGGAATTTTCCTCCAATAGGATTTCCCCATGTATTTTGCCAGCAAACAAAGATAGGGCAGCCTAGAAAAATGAGTGCCGTCCTAACCATACCCAACCCCTCCGAATATATTGGTGATGTCAATTTTGCTCTCCGAGTATATGATGACCTAACCCTAACCCTAAGTGGAATTTTCCTCCAATGGGATTTTCCCATGTATTTTACCAGCAAAAATAGAAAGGGCAGCCTAGAAAAGTGAGTGCTCTCCTAACCATACCCAAGCACTCTGAATTTATTGGTAATGTTAATTTTGCTCTCTGAGTTCATAGTGAACTAACCCTAACCCTAAGTGGAATTTTCCTCCAATGGGATTTTCCCATGTATTTTATCAGCAAACATAGATAGGGCAGCCTAGAAAAGTGAGTACTGTCCTAACCATACCCAAGCACTCCGAATTTATTGGTAATGTTAATTTTGCTCTCTGAGTTCATGGTGAACTAACCCTAACCCTAAGTGGAATTTTCCTCCAATGGGATTTCCCCATGTGTTTTACCAGGAAACATAGATAGGGCACCTTAGAAAAGTCAGTGCCCTCTTAACCATACCCAAGGACTCCAAATTTATTGGTAATGTTCATTTTGCTCTCCGAGTTCATGGTGAACTAACCCTAACCCTAAGTGGAATTTTCCTCCAATGGGATTTCCCCATGTGTTTTACCAGGAAACATAGATAGGGCACCTTAGAAAAGTCAGTGCCCTCCTAACCATACCCAAGCACTCCAAATTTATTGGTAATGTGAATTTTGCTCTTTGAGTTCATGGTGAACTAACCCTAATCCTAAGTGGAATTTTCCTCCAGTAGGATTTCCCCATGTATTTTGTCAGCAAAAATAGATAGGGCAGCCTAGAAAAATGTGTGCCGTCCTAACCATACCCAACTCCTCCGAATATATTGGTGATGTCAATTTTGCTCTCCGAGTATATGATGACCTAACTCTAACCTAAAGTGGAATTTTCCTCCAATGGGATTTTCCCATGTATTTTACCAGCAAACATAGATAGGGCAGCCTAGAAAAGTGAGTGCCGTCCTAACCATACCGAAGCACTCAGAATTTATTGGTGATGTCAATTTTGCTCTTCAAATTCATGATGACCTAACCTAACCCTAAGTGGAATTTTCCTCCAATGGGATTTTCCCATGTGTTTTACCAGGAAACATAGATAGGGCACCTTAGAAAAGTCAGTGCCCTCCTAACCATACCCAAGCACTCCAAATTTATTGGTAATGTGAATTTTGCTCTTTGAGTTCATGGTGAACTAACCCTAATCCTAAGTGGAATTTTCCTCCAGTAGGATTTCCCCATGTATTTTGTCAGCAAAAATAGATAGGGCAGCCTAGAAAAATGTGTGCCGTCCTAACCATACCCAACTCCTCCGAATATATTGGTGATGTCAATTTTGCTCTCCGAGTATATGATGACCTAACTCTAACCTAAAGTGGAATTTTCCTCCAATGGGATTTTCCCATGTATTTTACCAGCAAACATAGATAGGGCAGCCTAGAAAAGTGAGTGCCGTCCTAACCATACCGAAGCACTCAGAATTTATTGGTGATGTCAATTTTGCTCTTCAAATTCATGATGACCTAACCCTAACCCTAAGTGGAATTTTCCTCCAATGGGATTTTCCCATGTATTTTATCAGGAAACATAGATAGGGCACCTTACAAAAGTCAGTGCCCTCCTAACCATACCCAAGCACTCCAAATTTATTGGTAATGTGAATTTTGCTCTTTGAGTTCATGGTGAACTAACCCTAACCCTAAGTGGAATTTTCCTCCAATAGGATTTCCCCATGTATTTTGCCAGCAAACATAGATAGGGCAGCCTAGAAAAATGAGTGCCGTCCTAACCATACCCAACCCCTCCGAATATATTGGTGATGTCAAATTTGCTCTCCGAGTATATGATGACCTAACCCTAACCCTAAGTGGAATTTTCCTCCAATGGGATTTTCCCATGTATTTTACCAGCAAAAATAGAAAGGGCAGCCTAGAAAAGTGAGTGCTCTCCTAACCATACCCAAGCACTCTGAATTTATTGGTAATGTTAATTTTGCTCTCTGAGTTCATAGTGAACTAACCCTAACCCTAAGTGGAATTTTCCTCCAATGGGATTTTCCCATGTATTTTATCAGCAAACATAGATAGGGCAGCCTAGAAAAGTGAGTACTGTCCTAACCATACCCAAGCACTCCGAATTTATTGGTAATGTTAATTTTGCTCTCTGAGTTCATGGTGAACTAACCCTAACCCTAAGTGGAATTTTCCTCCAATGGGATTTCCCCATGTGTTTTACCAGGAAACATAGATAGGGCACCTTAGAAAAGTCAGTGCCCTCTTAACCATACCCAAGGACTCCAAATTTATTGGTAATGTTCATTTTGCTCTCCGAGTTCATGGTGAACTAACCCTAACCCTAAGTGGAATTTTCCTCCAATGGGATTTCCCCATGTGTTTTACCAGGAAACATAGATAGGGCACCTTAGAAAAGTCAGTGCCCTCCTAACCATACCCAAGCACTCCAAATTTATTGGTAATGTGAATTTTGCTCTTTGAGTTCATGGTGAACTAACCCTAATCCTAAGTGGAATTTTCCTCCAGTAGGATTTCCCCATGTATTTTGTCAGCAAAAATAGATAGGGCAGCCTAGAAAAATGTGTGCCGTCCTAACCATACCCAGCTCCTCCGAATATATTGGTGATGTCAATTTTGCTCTCCGAGTATATGATGACCTAACTCTAACCTAAAGTGGAATTTTCCTCCAATGGGATTTTCCCATGTATTTTACCAGCAAACATAGATAGGGCAGCCTAGAAAAGTGAGTGCCGTCCTAACCATACCGAAGCACTCAGAATTTATTGGTGATGTCAATTTTGCTCTTCAAATTCATGATGACCTAACCCTAACCCTAAGTGGAATTTTCCTCCAATGGGATTTTCCCATGTATTTTATCAGGAAACATAGATAGGGCACCTTACAAAAGTCAGTGCCCTCCTAACCATACCCAAGCACTCCAAATTTATTGGTAATGTGAATTTTGCTCTTTGAGTTCATGGTGAACTAACCCTAACCCTAAGTGGAATTTTCCTCCAATAGGATTTCCCCATGTATTTTGCCAGCAAACATAGATAGGGCAGCCTAGAAAAATGAGTGCCGTCCTAACCATACCCAACCCCTCCGAATATATTGGTGATTTCAATTTTGCTCTCCGAGTATATGATGACCTAACCCTAACCCTAAGTGGAATTTTCCTCCAATGGGATTTTCCCATGTATTTTACCAGCAAAAGTAGAAAGGGCAGCCTAGAAAAGTGAGTGCTCTCCTAACCATACCCAAGCACTCTGAATTTATTGGTAATGTTAATTTTGCTCTCTGAGTTCATAGTGAACTAACCCTAACCCTAAGTGGAATTTTCCTCCAATGGGATTTTCCCATGTATTTTATCAGCAAACATAGATAGGGCATCCTAGAAAAGTGAGTACTGTCCTAACCATACCCAAGCACTCCGAATTTATTGGTAATGTTAATTTTGCTCTCTGAGTTCATGGTGAACTAACCCTAACCCTAAGTGGAATTTTCCTCCAATGGGATTTCCCCATGTGTTTTACCAGGAAACATAGATAGGGCACCTTAGAAAAGTCAGTGCCCTCTTAACCATACCCAAGGACTCCAAATTTATTGGTAATGTTCATTTTGCTCTCCGAGTTCATGGTGACCTAACCCTAACCCTAAGTGGAATTTTCCTCCAATGAGATTTTCCCATGTATTTTACCAGCAAACATAGATAGGGCAGCCTGGAAAATTCAGTTACCTCCTAACCATGCCCAATCACTCCGAGTTTGTTGGCAATGTCCATTTTGCTCTCCGAGTTCATGATGACCTAACCCTAACCCTAAGTGGAATTTTCCTCAATGGGATTTCCCCATGTATTTTACCAGGAAACTTCGATAGGGCAGCCTAGAAAAGTAAGTGCTCTCCTAATCATACCCAAGCACTCCAGGTTTCTTGGTGATGTCCATTTTGCTGTAAGAGTTCATGATGACGTAACCCTAACCCTAAGTGGAATTTTCCTCCAATGGGATTTTCCCATGTATTTTACCAGCAAACATAGATAGGGCACCTTAGAACAGTCAGTGCCCTCCTAACCATACCCAAGTACTCCGAATTTTCTGGCAATGTCCATTTTGCTCACCGAGATCATGATGACCTAACCCTAAGTGGAATTTTCCTCCAATGGGATTTCCCCATGTATTTTTCCAGGAAATTTCGATAAGGCAGACTAGAAAAGTCAGTGCTCCCCTAATCATGCCCAAGCACTCCAGGGTTCTTGGTGATGTCCATTTTGCTGTATGAGTTCATGATCACCTAACCCTAACCCTAAGTGGAATTTTCCACCAATGGGATTTTCCCATGTATTTTACCAGCAAACATAGATAGGGCAGCCTAGAAAAGTGAGTGGTGTCCTAACCATACCCAAGCACTCCAAATCTATTGGTAATGTTAATTTTGCTCTCCGAGTTCATGATGAACTAACCCTAAACCTAAGTGGAATTTTCCTCCAATGGGATTTCACCATGTATTTTACCAGCAACCATAGATAGGGCAGCCAAGAAAAGTGAGTGCTGTCCTAACCATACCCAAGCACTCCGAATTTATTGGCGATGTCCATTTTGCTCTCCGAGTTCATGATGACCTAACCCTAACCCTAAGTGGAATTTTCCTCCAATGGGATTTTCCCATGTATTTTATCAGCAAACATAAATAGGGCAGCCTAGAAAAGTGAGTGCCGTCCTAACCATACCCAATCACTCCAAGTTTCTTGGCGATGTCCATTTTGCTCTCCGAGTTCATGATGACCTAACCCTAACCCCAAGTGGAATTTTCCTCCAATGGGATTTTCCCATGTATTTTATCAGCAAACATAAATAGGGCAGCCTAGAAAAGTGAGTGCCGTCCAAACCATACCCAAGCACTCCGAATTTATTGGTGATGTCAATTTTGCTCTTCGAGTTCATGATGACCTAACCCTAAGTGGAATTTTCCTCGATTGGGATTTTCCCATGTATTTTTCCAGGAAACATAGATAGGGCAGCCTAAAAAAGTGAGTGCTGTCCTAACCATACCCAAGCACTCCAAATTTATTGGTAATGTTCATTTTGCTCTCTGAGTTAATGGTGAACTAACCCTAACCCTAAGTGGAATTTTCCTCCAATGGGATTTCCCCATGTATTTTACCAGCAAACATAGATAGGGCAGCCTGGAAAATTCAGTTACCTCCTAACCATGCCCAATCACTCTGAGTTTGTTGGCAATGTCCATTTTGCTCTCCGAGTTCATGATGACATAACCCTAACCCTAAGTGGAATTTTCCTCAATGGGATTTTCCCATGTATTTTTCCAGGAAACATAGATAGGGCACCTTAGAAAAGTCAGCGCCCTCCTAACCACACCCAAGCACTCCGAATTTATTGGTAATGTTAATTTTGCTCTCTGAGTTCATAGTGAACTAAGCCTAACCCTAAGTGGAATTTTCCTCCAATGGGATTTCTCCATGTATTTTATCAGCAAACATAGATAGGGCAGCCTAGAAAAGTGAGTGCCGTCCTCACCATACCCAGGCACTCCGAATTTATTGGTGATGTCAATTTTGCTCTTCGAGTTCATGATGACCTAACCCTAAGTGGAAATTTCCTCCAATGAGATTTCCCCATGTATTTTTCCAGGAAACATAGATAGGGCAGCCTGGAAAATTCAGTTACCTCCTAACCATGCCCAATCACTCCGAGTTTGTTGGCGATGTCAATTTTGCTCTTCAAGTTCATGGTGAACTAACCCTAACCCTAAGTGGAATTTTCCTCCAATGGGATTTCCCCATGTATTTTTCCAGGAAACATAGATAGAGCAGCCTGGAAAATTCAGTTACCTCCTAACCATGCCCAATCACTCCGAGTTTGTTGGCAATGTCCATTTTGCTCTCCGAGTTCATGATGACCTAACCCTAACCCTAAGTGGAATTTTCCTCAATGGGATTTCCCCATGTATTTTACCAGGAAACTTCGATAGGGCAGCCTAGAAAAGTAAGTGCTCTCCTAATCATACCCAAGCACTCCAGGTTTCTTGGTGATGTCCATTTTGCTGTAAGAGTTCATGATGACGTAACCCTAACCCTAAGTGGAATTTTCCTCCAATGGGATTTTCCCATGTATTTTACCAGCAAACATAGATAGGGCACCTTAGAACAGTCAGTGCTCTCCTAACCATACCCAATCACTCCAAATTTTCTGGCGATGTTCATTTTGCTCTCCGAGTTCATGGTGACCTAACCCTAACCCTAAGTGGAATTTTTCTCCAATGAGATTTTCCCATGTATTTTACCAGCAAACATAGATAGGCCAGCCTAGAAAAGTGAGTGCCGTCCTAACCATACCCAAGCTCTCCGAATTTATTGGTGATGTCAATTTTGCTCTTCGAGTTCATGATGACCTAACCCTAACCCTAAGTGGAATTTTCCTCCAATGGGATTTTCCCATGTATTTTACCAGCAAACATAGATAGGGCAGCCTAGAAAAGTGAGTAGTGTCCTAACCATACCCAAGCACTCCAAATTTATTGGTAATGTTAATTTTGCTCTCTGAGTTCATGGTGAGCTAACCCTAATCCTAAGTGGAATTTCCTCCATTGGGATTTCTCCATGTATTTTTCCAGGAAACATAGATAAGGCAGCCTAGAAATGTCAATGCCCTCCTAACCATACCCTAGCACTTCTCGTTTGTTGGCAATGTCCATTTTGTTCTCCGAGTTCATGGTGACCTAAGCCTAACCCTAAGTGGAATTTCCTCCAATAAGATTTTCCCATGTATTTCACTGCGTCCCACAAAAGAGTCCAAACAAAACGTTTTCCTTGGAGAACCTCCTAAATCTACCCCTAACACCCTTTTTCATCCCTGACTCCAAAGTCATATAACCCGAACCCTAACTGTAGCCCTAACCCTAGTTTCATTTTCACTGTCAATGTGGTTTTCCCATGTATTTCCCTGCAGCCCACAAAAGAGTCCGTATAACAATCTGTTGTGTTATCTTTCTTTTGAGAATCTCCTAGAATCTGGCCCTCACACCTATTTTCTGCCCTGACTCTAAAGCAGTGGTTCTCAACCTTTCTAATGCCGCGACCCCATAATACAGTTCCCCATGTTGTGGTGACCCCCAACCACTTATACATCACTGGGTGCCAGAGGCATGGCCAAAGAAAAGGGGGGAAAAATGGCGGACAGCCTTGTTTGGCGACTCCCGTGAAATGGTTGTTCGACCCAGATGGGGTCCTGACCCACAGGTTGAGAACCACTGCTCTAAAGTGATCTAACCTAAAATCCCCAACTGTTTGGGCACCAGGGACTGGTTCCGTGGAGAGAGGTTTTTCTGTGGACCGAAGCTGCGTGGGTTTGTACGCTGCCTTCATCTCATGGATGAGGCTTTGTTTGTTTGTGCAGACCAGTTGCTTGCATACCGCTTCCTGTTATCGGTCCACGGACTGGGGGTTGGGGACCCCTGCTTTATCCCATTTCTGACAAGTAGTGTTTCAGTCTCTTCTTGAAAGCCTCCTGTGATGTGGCGCCCGCAACCTTTGAAGGCAAGCTGTTCCATTGGTTGATTGTTCTCACTGTCAGAAAATGTATCCTTATTTCTAAGGCTGAATCTCTCCTTGATCAGTTTCTATCCATTGTTTCTTCTCTGGCCTTCACGTACTTTGGAAAACAGTTTGACCCCCTTCTCTCTGTGACAGACCCTCAGATACTGAAAAACTACTATCATGTCTCCCCTGGTCCTTCTCTTCACTAGATCCAGTTCCTGCATCCATTTTTCATATGTTTTACCTCCAGGACCCTAATCATCTTTGCTTGCTCTTCTCTGCACTCTTTCCCAGGTCTCAACATCTTTTTTTGTAATGTGTGTGGGGAAAAATACATGCGCAGCAAACTGATGTGCTTCCCCCCCACACACAAATCTCATAACCTTTTGATACCCTTTGTCCCAGTGAAACAGCCAGAAGGTCATACCCTTTTGACTTAATGCCTTACCTACCTAAATAGATAATATGCTTAAGTTACTTCCTATCTCTTCCTGCCTTTGTTAATTCCTTCTCCTGTTTGCTCTTTACCTGGTCTTTGACCATGTAATGTGTTACTAGAAAACAGTTGCTTACATGAAGACATCTTCCAATGAAGAAACCTTTGTCAGCATTTAATGGTAAAGCCTATGTATGTAACAAGTATATAAGAAGCAATATACTCAGAGTTTGTCAAGCTGTGTCCTGCAGCTTCAAACCTCTGCTCAAGAAATGCCTGCGTCTTTTTCTTAGCATCTTACAAATATGCAACCAAAACTTGATGCAGTATTCCAGGTGTGGCCTTACTAAGGCTTTATAGAGCGGTACCAGTACCTCATGTGATCTTGAGTCTATCCCCCCGTTAATGCAACCTAGGACTGCATTGGCTTTTTTGGCTGCTGCTGCACACTGCTGGCTCATATTTGAGTGATTGTCCGCTACAACTCCAGGATCCCTCTCACAGTTACTGCTATTCAGCCAGGTTTCATCTAATCCATATCTGTAAGTTTGGTTTTTTTCTTGTCTAAGACTAAAACCTTGCTTTTCTCTATGTTGAATTTCATTTGGTTGGTTAGGGCCCAGTGTTCAAGTCAGTTAAGATTGTTTTGGATCTGAAGCCTATCATCTGGCGTGTTGGCTATTCCTGCCAGCTTAGTGTCATCTGAAAATTTTGATGAGTTCTGGTGATAGGGAAGTTATAACTTATAACCAGAAATGGTTTGGAGCAGTGGTGGGATTCAGCCAGTTCACACCACTTCAGCAGAACCAGTAGCTAATATTTTGTTGCCCAGGCCCAGAATGGACTTCCGGAAGTGGCATCCATGCAGAGAACCGGTTGTTCACCTATTTGAATCCCACCGCTAAGAAGCAGTGCAAACATTTCATCTGGCATCTTCTAGTAGCAAGGATTTTTTTCCCCCCTGCCCTTCGTGTCATTTTATATTTTTATAGATGCCCTCAAGCATTCTTGGTTTTTAATTCCCCCCCACTCCTCATAGGAGTAAGGCATAGCAGGGAATTAAGAGAAGGTGAATTAAAATGTTGTGTGTCAAAGAACCCCATCTCCTGAAACCCTGCCATTAAATTCGTCGCCCTCTAAGCAAAAAAGGGACAAGGAGAAGCTTTCTCCCAGACAATTTTCTAGCACAGGGATTTTCAACCAACGGTACGGGTACCAGCTGTGGTACATTGCTACCTGGCAGGTGGTATGCGACCATCCTAGAAAAGTGGTAGTGGGGGAGGGGAATGAGCTGAATCAGGGGCAGCACCGCACATGCCTGAGCGAGAGACGGCTGGAGCTGCAGGGCTGTCAGGGCTCAGGGGAAGCGCCAGGATCAGTGCTGCTTTCCAGCTGATCGGTGCTTCTTCAGGACTGTCAGGGCTCAGTGGAAGCGCCAGGATCAGCACCAGGCTCCAGCTGGAAAGCAGCACTGATCCTGGTGCTTCTGCTGAGCCCAGAAGAAGCGCCGATCAGCTGGAATGTTGCAGCATCTCCAGGGTCTTGTGATTTACATTCAGATGCTTGGCAACTGATTCATATTTATGACGGTCACAGTGTCCCAGGGTCATGTGAAGTGACCAAAACCTGCTGCAACCACCCAGCAGACGGGGGGGGGAATAAAAACCAAACACCCCCCCACCCCCTCTGCCAATTCTCAACAGAAATGCTCACAGCAATGAAAACCTCAGACAGGAGGAAGAGCGCCACTGGCCACTGTCTTGCTCGGCTATGGCTTGGGGGGCACTTTTTTCAGTGCCATGGTAACTTCGAAGAGTCACTAAGCGAACTGGTTTTTTTAAAACACATTTTATTAGTTTTTTAATTTCTTAAGAAAAAGTACTCAAGACCCACCATGGTGTTTGGGTGGTCAAACATTCAAAAGTAAAGACATACTGTATATCAGTGGTTCTCAACCTGTGGGTCGGGACCCCATTTGGGGTCGAATGACCATTTCACAGGGGTCGCCAAACAACACAGTCCGCCATTTTTTTCCCTCTTTTCCTTAGCTGTGCTACTCCCTTTTATTCTGTTGGCTTTTGAAAGCCAATAGAATAGACTCTCTTGAATAGAGTCTAATTCTATTGGCTTTCAAAGCCAATAGGAATTGTCCAGGCTATCTCTGCCCTGCTGAGCCCGCCAAAAGTCCCATTCTGCAAACGGTGCTGCACCAGTTGAGTAGTCTTGACTTACGACCGGTTGAGTAGTCCTCGACTTACGACCGGTTGGGAGTCGCGGCATTAAAAAGGTTGAGAACCACTGCTGTATATAAACAGCTCAGCACAATACATTTCACTATCCCCTCTCTATTTCCCTCAAATAACATAATACATTTAAAATATTCCATTTCTATTTTAAATTTCTATAACTACTCAACCTGTTTTATAACTTTATCAGTTTACAATTACCGTAGTTTAGCTTTAAAACAACAAATTATCAATTCTAATTCTTAATCTCTCACATCCCTCATTTTATCACCAATCTCATTTGTTTCTTCTTCCACAACACAGTAAATATCCTAATAGCAATAAAGTATTAATCAACCCTATACATATAAAATCCCACAATCAATCCATCTCTTTAAAATAACAAAATAATATTAAACCTTAATTCATTCAAGTTCATTAAACAGAATTCAAATTTTCTCCAATTACTTATCATGCCTTATCACATCTTTGTTGTCATACAAAAAGGTCATCTTACTAATTTAAAACACTCCATTGATTATTGAAACCATCCAATCTAAATAGTCATCATTTTTTCAATTCCAATACATAATGATTTTCATCAAATTGAGTCTATTATTCAGTACATGAATACACAAATCCAGTACATTCTTAATCTGTTTAAAATATCTATCAGCCTTGATCCTTAAAACAGTCCGTAAGTCCAGCGTTGTCTTTTATTCCATTACACCATTTTAAATTTCTACTAAGCGAACTGTTGTTAAGTCGAGGACTACCTGTAATTTATCACTTTTTTTCCTTTTTGGGGGGGTCATCAGGTTTTTGACACCTTGCTAGGCGACTGGTGGTACTTGGATGTTGCCATATCCTAAAAGTGGTACAATGGGTGAAAAGGTTGTGCTCCTATTTTTTTTTCCCTTACTCTATTTGGTGAAATGTTTTATATGGCCCCTTACTAAAATTTGACTGTTGCTGCCACTCAGTAGGATGTTGGATGTACTTCTGCAGCCTTGAGAAAGATCAGAGAAATGTGTGTCCATAGACAATAACTAACTAGATCAGGGGTTCCCAACCAGGGGTACTCGCACTCTCTGGGGGTACAAGACGATATTGCAGGGGGAGCAAAAATTTGGGTTTTCAAAATTATAGTGTATATACATAATTTGTTGCCGTTATTTCAAACTTTTGTAAGGGGGGGCAAGAATATATCAGAAGCATTCTAGGGGTGCAGGGTATAGAAAAGGTTGGGAACCACTGAACTAAATGCTTTCTGAAAATCTATAGTAAGAACATTGGACATTTGCGTTACTTTGTCTCCAACAGGGAGATAAAAGAAATCAGCCATGGATTTATCAGCAAGTAAATCTATGTGGCTGTTGTTGCGCAGTCATTTCGTTGTTTCTGACTCTTCACAATCTAATGAATAACATTTTGTCACAATTGCCCATCAATCAATGCCACTCTGAATTCTTGTAAGCTTACGTCAATATCTTTAATGATATTATCTAGATTATAGGCAGAGGTCCCCAACCTTTTGGGCACCAGGGACTAGTTCCTTGGAGAAAGATTTTTCTGCGGACCGGAGTGTGCATGGTTTTTTGTGCTGCCTGCATCCCACGGATGGGGCTTTGCTTGTTTGTGCGGACCAGTGCACCGGCATGCTGTGGTCTGGTACCGTCCACGGACTGGGGTCTGGGGACTCCTGTTCTAGTCAACTTGTTTTCTTTTTTCTTTTTCTTTTTTGAATTTTTTTTTTTATTTTTCATTTTTCAATACATTTGATACATTCAATACATTATAAAAAATGCCTTTGAAATAAATTCATACATATAACCTTAGGTGTCGCTCGTCCATCTCCCCCCCCCCCCCCGACTGTATCTGCCCTCTCTACCTTCCTTCCTTACTTCCCTCCTCCCTCTCTCCTCTCTTCACCTCTCTCCCCTCATCCCTTCCTCCCATCCCTTCCTCCTCCCCTCTCATCCCTCTTCGGATACAGTTCAGGGGAAATACCCAAGCAGCACCTCTCTCTAAATTACTCTACCTATTTTATACATTAATATTTCTGTTTATCTAACCTACTTAATCCCACCCATCCCCACCCTACCCGCCCCCACATTACCTTCTATTTTTTCCAAACATCAGTGTCTTCTCTAATGTCTGAAGCCTTTGCTTTGGGTCTCCAAAATATTAAAAATTATGCTTCTTTATTCAAAAATGAAATCCAGTTGTACTTCAACCAATACTCTACAATTTGCTCTACTAGAAGTCCAAGGTACTCTTGCCAATTTTCTCTAGCACCACAATTCAAAAGCAACCATTTTCATTCCTTACCATTTTTTTTTCTTCATGTTCCGGCTTTTCACAACCATATTTTACAACTGGGAAAATTATAGCCTTGGCTGTAGTTACACTGATTGTCAGTTTGACCCTCCCTGGACTTGACAATTCTGTCTAGAACTATTACAATCTTTCTACTACATAGAATTCAGAACACCTGTGAACTCTTAAACTCAGGAAAATCTCTTACTCTGACTTCTTTTTCACTTATTTGGATGAACATGACAACACTTGTGGACATAATCTTAAGGTTTGAGGAGCTGTTTTTTAAAACAAACAAACAAACAAACAAAAACAAACACCTAAATTTAAATACAGTTTATTATATATATGTAGGTCTTTGGTTATTCGGGTTTTCTCCCGCGTCAAATTGGAAGTGTCTTGGCGACATTTCGACGAAGTCTCATTCGTCATCTTCAGGCTGGTGTTTTCGGCTTCGTGCTTCCAATTTGACACGGGAGAAAACCCAAATAACCAAAGGCCTACATACAAACACCCATGAAAACCTCAAAAAACATATATATATATATATATATATATATATATATATATATATATATATATATATATATATATATATATATATATATATATATATATATATATATATATATATATATATATATATATATATATATATATATATATATATATGTAGGTCTTTGGTTGTTCGGGTTTTCTCCCACGTAAAATTGGAAGTGTCTTGGCGACGTTTCGACGAAGTCCCATTCGTCATCTTCAGGCTGGTGCTTTCAATGGGACTTCGTCGAAACGTCGCCAAGACACTTCCAATTTTACGTGGGAGAAAACCCGAACAACCAAAGACCTACATACAAATACCCGCGAAAACCTCAGAAAACATATATATATATATATATATATATATATATATATATATATATATATATATATATATATATATTTCATCAACATATGTTAAATTTTCCAATCAACAAGTTGTCTGGAGCTAATACATGTTCAATTCCTAATCCTTCATTCTTTTCTCTAACCAAGAATAAAATAAATTCCAAATTTGATAGTAGTATGTATCTTCTTTGTCTTTCAACCTCATAGTTAATCTGTCCATCTCTGCACATTCCAATATTTTCCTGATTATTTCTTCCTCTGATGGAAATCCTTCATTCTTCCAGTATTGTGCAAAAATTATTCTCGCTGCTGTGGTGATGTGTAAAATTAAATATAATTTCTGCTTATTAAGTCTTTTCAGGCATAATGCCTAATAAAAAATGTTCAGGTTTAAAATCCACTTGTTTGCCCAATATTTTTTCTAACCACATATGTATATTTTTCCAATAAGCCTTTGCCTTCCCACATGTCCACTAAATATGATAATTCGTGCCTATATTATGCTTACATTTCCAACATCTATCTGACATATTTTTAAACATTTTTGCTAATCTTGCTGGTGAAAGACGCCATCTATAAAACATTTTATACAGATTTTCTTTGTATGAAGTTGACATTGTTAATTTATAGTTTCTCTCCCATAACATTTGCCATTTTTCTCATTCTATATTATAACCAAAAAAATTTGCCCATCTTATCATTGTTTCTTTCACTTGTTCACTTTCCATATCTAAAATTAACAAAAAGTTATACATTTTCTTGATTAATTTCTCATCTGAGGTTAATAAAATCTTATCAAACACAGTTTGATCCTTGTAAAATCCATATATTTTTACATTTTTTTTCATATCTACTTTGTATCTGTAAATGTGCCCACCAAGACAAATTAATTCCCTGATTTTCCAATTCTTGTTTAGATTTTAATTTCCCATCCATATCTAGAATATCTTCATATGTCCATGTTTTTTCATAGTCTACCAGGTTCGGATGAATAAATGCCTCCATCGTTGATAACCACCCTGGAATTATTGAATATATTTTAGCTTTAATTTTTTTTCCCATACTATTAACAAAGCATTTCTTATAAAATGATTTTGAAAGTACTTATGGACTCTGTACTAAATTTAAATACAGTTTAATTCAGTAGATTAGAAGACCTGCTTTTGCACTGTTTTTCAGTGCTTAAAAACATTTCATGAAGTACACCAAAATGCCTCTGTTTCAGTAAAAGTAGTTCTTGGCTTACAACAGTTTGTTTAGTGACCACCTGAAGTTACAACAGCACTGAAAAAATGACTTACGACCGTTTTTCACACTTATGACCGCTGCAGCATCCCCAGGGTCACGTGAGTTACATTCAGATGCTCGACAGCTGACTCACACTTGTGAGGACTGCAGTGTCCTGGGGTCATGTGATCCCTGTTTGTGACCTTCTGACAAGCAAAGTCCATGGGGAAGCCAGATTCATTTAACAGCGGTGTTACTAACTTCACAACTGCAGTGATTCACTTAATAACAGTCACAGGAGAGATCCTTCCATTCCTTTCTGTTCTATTTATACTCAGTTCCACAACACAGTCCTTTCAGCAGTTCCACAAAGGCTCCACACCCATTTGCACCACTCAGGTAACCCTGAGGACCCAGATAAGCCTCCAGCGGGCCTCAATGACTCTCTAAAAGAATGCAAATGACCAGCTGTCTACAAGGAGTATAAATCCTTCCATTCCCCACCCTCCAGTCAGAGCTGAAGAAGCTTCTGGGATGAGAAGGGAAACGTCTTCAAAGAAAAACAAGAAACTCCAGTTGCCTCTTGAAAAAGCACCTATGGGACAACCCTGATCTGGATGGCTGAGAACCTCCGTAGACTGTCACCCAGTTGGCTTTCATACCTAAGGCAGAACTAGAACTCACCATCTCCTGGTGATTGGCCCAAAGTCATCCAGATGGCTTTCATGCGTAAGGTGGGACTAGAACTCCCAGTCTCCCAGTTTTTAGCCTTAATCTTAAGGTAACTTGCACATAGATACTCGTGATACTAAGGGAAGAGGTGCATGAAATAAATGCTGAATTTGCTTACACATCCTCTAAAGAAACCGTTTTTGTTCACACTACAGTTTCACAGATAAATAAATAAAACAGATCAGATTTCACAGTTCCATCCACACTTTTCTTCATCAAAAAAGATTTTGTTAACCCTCTACAAGAAGTCCTCAACTTACGACTACAACTGAGCCCAAACATTTCTGTTGCTAAGTGAGACATTTGTTAAGTGAGTTTTGTCCCACTTTATGACCTTTTTGGCACTGTTGTTAAGTTCGTGACACAGCTGTTAAGTGAATCTGGCTTCCCCATTGACTTTGCTTATCAGAAATGTTGAAAGAAAAGTCTTCATCATGGTTCAGTCCAAGCTGGGAATAAACAACATGGCGACTGCTTTAGGAAGAAGGTTGCAGATTATTGAAGAGGAGAGCCAGACAGGAAGATGGCTCTGGAAGAAAAGAGAGTAAGCACATGTAGGGAGTGGATTTTTATACCCTCTGGGGCTCTTGAGGTTGTTTCCTGTTCCTGTTTGAGGCCTTATATTTCCTGTGTCATGGATTCTGACCTGAGTCTGGGTGTGCCCTTTGGCATCTGTGGGTTAATCTTATTATGTCCTGTCTTAGAGTTTGGGTGGGGTATGTAGATTTTAGGTGTCTTTCTCTTCCTAAGCTTCTGGCTCCAACCTTCCTGAATGAATTACAGTATTTACATCTGCATTTCTACAGAGCTGGTTTCTGCTTGGAGGAGGGAGACTTGGAGCTATTAAGAAAACTGGGCATGCTTTTCTGCCTCTTTAAGATCTTTTGAGGAAATATATTTTTCTGTCCCGGGACACTGCGACCGTCATAAATATGAGTCAGTTGCCAGGTGGCTGAATTTTGATCATAGGACCATGATTATAATTGCAAAGGTCCCATGTATGAAAACCCAGTCATAAGTCACATTTTTTCGGTGACATTGTAACTTTGAACTGTCACTAAATGAACTGCTGTAAGTGGAGGACTATCTGTAGCTATATGTATATTTTTGCCCTGTGTTTGTTTGTGTTTTTGTGTGTATATGCACATTGGGTGGAGGAACACACTTCAGATCCTTCTTTGGATTAAATCAGGGGTAGGCAACCTTGGCTCTTTTATGACTCGTGGCCTTCAACTCCCAGAATTCCTGAGCCAGCATGGCTCAGCTTGGAAACTCTCCCTTTCCCCTCAGCATGGCTGGCTCAGGAATTCTGGGAGTTGAAGTCCACCAATCATAAAAGAGCCAAGGTTACCTGTCGCTGGCCTAGGCCTAGGCCAGTTTATGACTGGTGGACTTCAACTCCCAGAATTCCTGAGCCAGCATGCCTCAGCTTGGAAACTCTCCCTTTCCCCTCAGCATGGCTGGCTTAGGAATTCTGGGAATTGAAGTCCACGAGTCATAAAAGAGCCAAGGTTGCCTATCCCTGGATTAAATGAACACAGCCAAATAATGTATTTGCTGTGATTTATTCCAGATAGTCAGGATAAACTTATGTTGTTGAAATTACACCAAAGATCCCCCCCCCACAAGTCGAGACTTTATATAATTTGAGGGTTGATGCTTGGTGTTCTGTTCCTGCAGATATTCTATTATCAGTTTGCAGGGGGGGGGGAAATATGTCTGCAGGGACACCAAGAACACAATAGATCTGCTGAAATCAAGATGCAACCCCAGGAAACCTGAAACGCTGTGGGCTGACGACAGCTGTCGTCGCATAATTCAAACTGCCAACTGAGAAGCAAGTAAAAAGGTCATAATTAGCCTCTGCAAATAATCCTCACCTCTTGCTTAGAAATTGATTTGGCCCTGCTATTTTATTACATTGGATGTCTTTGCCCTCCAATGCCACTTCATGTTTCTTTTATACTAAACAAAACAAGCTTTCCACCCTGAAAAAGATCTAAAATCTCCAGGGTCATCCAGCTTGTCTCAAAAGTGTGTTGTTGTTGTTGTTGTTTTAAAAAAAGTCAACTGGACTTTCTTGGGTTTTTTTCTTTTCTTTGAAAACGTTTCATTTCTTATCTAAAAAGCTTCTTCACAGTTCAGTTCAATTCTTCAGTTCGTGGATGAGAAGCAAAATGTTTCCGAAGGGAAAAAAAACAAGAAAGTCCAGTTGCCTTTTGGAAAAAAAAGCGCGTTTAAGACAACCGTGACCTGGATGACTGAGAATCTCCATAGACAATAGGATGGGATGAGATGAGAGGATATAGGATGTAGGATTGTTGAAGGAAAAGTCTTCATCATGGTTCAGTCCAAGCCGGGAATAAACAACATGGCGACTGCTTTAGAAAGAAGGTTGCAGTTTATTGAAGAGGAGACCCAGACAGAAAAATGACTCTGGAAGAAAAAAGAGAGAGCACATGTAGGGAGTGGGTTTTTATACCCTCTGGGGCTCTTGAGGTTGTTTCCTGTTCCTGAGTCTGAGTCTGCTCCTTTGGCATCTGTGGGTTAATCCTATTATGTCCTGTCTTAGAGTTTGTGTGGGGTATGTAGATTTCAGGTATCTTTGTCTTCCTAAGCTTCTAGCTGGAGGACTCCAACCTTCCTGAATGGATTATCACATCTGCATTTCTACAGTGCTGGTTTCTGCTTGGGGGAGACTTGGGGCTATTAAGAAAAACTGGGCATGCTTTTCTGCCTCTTTAAGATCTTTTGAGGAAATATAATATTCTGCCCTTTTAATATTTCCTTCTCTGGGGGGACTGACTTCCCACAGGATATAAGATATAAAGGATAGGATATAGGATATAAGATATAAAGGGTAGCATATAGGATATAAGGTATAAAGGATAGGATATAGGATATAAGATATAAAGGATACAATATAGAATATAAGATGGATAGGATAGGATAGGATAGGATAGGATAGGATAGGATAGGATAGGATAGGATAGGATAGGATAGGATAGGATAGGATAGGATAACCTTTATTGTCATGTTTTTACTGTGGGCACACTGGCACACATTAAAAATAAAATTCTGTTGCCTGCTCTCAAAAGAAAGTATATATCTACCCATACACATTCATAACACACATATACATACGCCATGCCATATGCATACACATATATGTACACCTACACCCATATATATTACACATATACACATACACACACATTATATATCAGTGTGTGTATATATAATCACTGTCCATTTTGAACACATAGTGGAAAGAGGAAGCATGAGAGTTCACAAGGTTGATGCTTTATGAAACAAAACTGTGACTGAATCTAGATGTTCTGCTTCAGGTACTGTGAAGCCCCCTCCTCCCAGAAGGTAAAAAGGAAAACAGATCATGAGGAGGATGTGTAGCATCCCAGACAATCCTGCAGACCCTGTTCAAGCATCGCTTATGTCCCATCCTGGATAGAAGGGAGGGAAGTGCCAATAACCTTTCCTGCCATCCTCACCACTCTCTGCACTGTCTTCCTGTCTGAAGCAGGGATGCTTCCAAATTAGACTGTGATGCAATAGGACAATTTGCATTATTGCAGTAATGCAATATGGTAATCCAGCTTCACCGCTTCCGGAGGCAGGTTGTTCCCCTTCTTTGGGGCAGCCCCTGAGATATTGGAAGACTGCTGTCATGTCCCCTCTCGTCCTTCTCTTCATTAAACTAGACATACCCAATTCCAGCAACCGTTCCTTATATATTTAACGAAGAGAAGGACAAGGGGGGACATGATAGCAGTATTCCAATATCTCAGGGGCTGCCATAAAGAAGAGGGAATCAAGCTATTTTCCAAGCACCTGAAGGCAGGACAAGAAGCAATGGGTGGAAACTAATCAAGGAGAGAAGCAACCTAGAACTATGGAGAAACTTCCTGACAGAGAACAATTAATCAGTGGGACAACCTGCCTCCAGAAGCAGTAAATGCTCCAACACTGGAAGTTTTTAAGAAGAGACTGGACAGCCATTTGTCCGAAATGGTGTAGGATTTCCTGCCTGAGCGGGGAGTTGGACTAGATGACCTCCAAGGTCCCTTCCAACTTTATTATTATTATTATTATTATTATTATTATTATTATTATTATTATTATTATTATTATTATGTTTTAGCCTCCAGACCTCTAATTATCTTTGTTGCTCTCCTCCTCCTCCTCCTCCTCCTCCCCCATTCCCTTCTAGCACTGATGATGTTACCTAGTTAGGGTAATGCAACGTCTGCAAGAAGACAAGACAGCTCAGAGAGAGCCGAGGACCCCTCATTTGAGCGCCATGAAGCATTTCTAGACCCATCGTGAATGTATTATCAGATTGTGACAAATTAAAGTGGCTTCTCTTGAAGAAAATCACTTCAAAATATTCCCAAAGGCTGTTTCGTCTGCAGTCCTGCACACCTCAAAACGTCTTTGGGAGACGGATTTCAGTGCTGGACCCACCTATCTATTTCTATCTTAATGCCATCTTATTAAGGTCTTTGTAGGTATTAAAGCCACTTGGACCAGCTTTTCCAACTTAGGCAGACCAAGGGGTGTTTTGATAGAAGTAATAGTAATGAAAGAATCTCCCAGCCAAGTGAGAGAAATAATAAACGCTGGTGGAGTGTCATGAGCCCTGAAAGAGTTCCATTGGGCTGAATCTTATAATCACTCAAATAGGATAAATGGGAGGATTAGCACTGGGGTTCAAGTATTAAGCAGTTTTAAATCCCCTTGCTCCTTCCTCATATTATTGACCGGTGGAAGATTCAGCTGCAAAAAAACATACACACAAAAAAGCATGAGACACTTCTAACATGTTTATTTGGGGATGACTGAATGACATCAACCTTATTCTCCAAAGTCATATTTTACACTTCAAAATGGATCTCTCCATGATGAGGAAAGGAGGTTTGGAAACTGTAAGTAAGGAATTTCCTGATTGGCAATCTATAGTTAGAAAGATGGAAAAGACAGAAAGAAAAAGAAATTTGCAAAAGAGGGAGGGAGGGAAGGAAGGAAGGAAAAAAGAAGAAAGAAAGAAAGAAAGAAAGAAAGAAGGGAGGGAGGGAGGGAGGGAGGGAGGGAAGGAAGGAAGGAAGGAAAAAAGAAAGGAAAGAAAGAAAGAAAGGGAGGAAAGGAAGGAAGGAAAAAAGAAGATAAAGAAAGAAAGAAAGAAAGAGGGAGGAAAGGAAGGAAGGAAAAAAGAAAGAAGAGAAAGAAAGAAAGAAAGAAAGAAAGAAAGAAAGAGGGAAGGAAGGAAAGAAGGAAGGAAGGAAGGAAAAAAGAAAGAAGAGAAAGAAAGAAAAAGAATGAAATCACAAACCCCCCCCACACACACACACACTTCTACAGTGTTATAATGTGAATGTGCCAATATTGGAAAAGCAGAGGGGTGAGGCAGCGCTGAAGAGGGATTGGTTTCTGTAAAAGCAATAAAACCTTCTGTTCTCCAGTCATCTCTTGCTATTAAGGAATACTCAAGCGTTCATTCTCAGATTACTTTCTTAAGGTCAGACCAAAACGGCAGGCGTGTAACCAGAAAGCAAAATACAAAGGAATATTTATCTGAATGCAGCTCTCATTTCTGAACCAATATTTGAATAGGAGCCGCAATCTTTTGTTAATTCAAATCTTACATGCCGGGGGGAAAAAAGGCGCCTTTGGAAAAGAACATCACAAAAAATGTACCAAACCGGCTGAGCTTGTGATGCCACAATCCACCATCGGAATAGAGCTGGAAGGGACTTTGGAGGTCTTCTAGTCCAGCCCCCTGCTGAAGCAGGAAACCCTCTACTGTTTCAAACAAGTGACTGTCCAGTCTCTTCTTAAAAACCTCCAGTGATGGAGCGCTCACAACTTCTGGAGGCAAGCTGTTCCACTGGTTAATTGTCCTCACAGTTAGGAAGTTTCTCCTTAATTCCAGGTCGTTTCTCTCCTTAATTAGTTGCCATTCATTGTTTCTTGTCCTGCCTTCTGGTGCTTTGGAAAATAAGTTGCCCCTGTAAAACAAATGCTACGTATCCTGCACCTTAAATTTTAAATTTAACTGATCACTTTTTTCTCCTTTTTGTTGTTGTTGTTCTGGTTAGCACTAAATGTATGTTTTTCTTGTGTTACATTTTCTTTGTTTGTTTTACTGTTCTGTATTTTATTCTCTATAATAAAACAATAAAAAAGAGAAAGAGAGAGAGAAAGGGAGGGAGGGAGGAAGGAAGGAAAGAAGGAAAGGAAAGAAGGAAAGAAGGAAGGAAGGAAAGGAAAAAAGGAAGGAAGGAGAAAAGAAGGATAAAGGGAAGGGAAGGGAGGAACGAAGGAAGAAAGGAAAGAAAGAAAGAAAGAATTTTTAGAAAGAAAGAAAGAGGGAGAGGGAGGGAGGGAAAGAGGGAGGGAGGGAAGGAAGGAAAGAAGGAAGGAAAAAAGAAAGAAGAGAAAGAAGGAAAGAAAAGAAAGAAAGAAAGAAAGAAAGAAAGAGGGAGGGAAGGAAGGAAGGAAGGAAGGAAGGAAGGAAGGAAGGAAGAAAGAAAGAAAGAAAGAAAGAAAGAAAGAAAGAAAGAAAGAAAGAGAACAAGCAGATTGTGTGTAATGTTTTCTATGGAACAACATTGGAAGCAAATTGTCTTTCATGAAACTGAATGAGAATCAACAGGGAAAAGATGGAGGAAATTTTGTCTAATGAAGATTTGATGATGGCCATGATGATGGATGATGCTTTGTTCTAAGGTCTAATAGCACTTGATATAGCGCGGTCCAAATGTGTAGGAAAATAGCTCTCCAAATCTATAACCAACAACTCCATTGACAATGCCAACTGTGAATTATGGAAATATTAATAGAAAGATTAGTTCCACCACCTTTGAAGACAAGTAAGGTTGAGGACACGTAAGTTACACTCCCTCAGACAATAAATTCAATTGGCAGCTTAGCTTCTCGCCAAAAACACAGTTTAGACATGATATAGTACCAAAATGGTCTTTCCAAGCCATTTGTTACATAACTGTAATGGCAATGGGGAAGACCCCTGTTATTTCGAGAAATTCATATTTGAAGTTCTCCTTCACATTAAGAAAAGTCTAGAACTTCAGAGCTCATTCTGAACTAATCTGGTTTTTTTTCCTCCTTTTTACTCTTACTTACTGAATAAAAGAGAAGGGGCAGGAATCTTAATAATAATAATCAGGGCTTTTTTTCTCATAGAACGCCCAGAACGGAGTTCCGGCATTTTTTTTGGATGAAACCTTGTAGGGTAGGCAAGGCGGGTTGTATGACATGTGTGAGTGCCGGCATCTTTTTTTTTTAAAAAAAAAGCACTAATAATAATAATAATAATAATAATAATCCCCCAGTGAGGCACTACCTTGACGTGGTTGTGGGGCTTGTGTACTCTGAGGAAGATGAGAGCTATGCCAGAGGTTCAACCATACTGGACAGGTCTCATCAGAGGAGTCAGACAAAGAGTGTCTCTCCCATAAAAAATATGGTGAGACGTAAATTTCAGAATGCCATACCGGCTCGGACGTCACCTGGGTTAACAAGGTCCGCACTAGATATTGGAGCTCCTGGATATCTGGTGAAAAATGGGTTACAGGACTCAGGACTGTTGGCTGAGCAACCAGGGCCGGCAGCTGCAGAACTACTGGAAGAAAAGGTGTTTACCCGTCGCAGATACACAGTGATGGAAAACAAAGAAATAATGATCTGTTACTACAGATTAAGTCCAACAAGAAGAGGATATCTAAAACGAATGCACCAGTTCTGGAAAGAACAACATCCAGAATCAGAAATAACAGAACAGAGACTAGCAGATCAACGCCGATTTATAACACGAAATAAAATATTCACAGAAACAGAATTGGACGAACTGCAAAGGTTTACCCAGGGCAAAGAAATCAAAGCCTTACCAGAAGTAATTCAGAATGTAGAGGCAAACCAGGAGGAGTTGGCAATGAAGGAATCTAGCAGAGATATACAACTGTTCTCATTTGGAAACCAGGCACCTCTACCTCAGGAAGAACAAAACCCTCTAACTAAAGAAATAAAAGAATTGAAACAAAGAATAACTGAGCATCTAGAACAGCACAAAAACAACAGAATAAGGCTACCTGCATTGAAGCTTGTTCCAAAGAAACAGCTAGCACAAGCATTAAAAGATGCAAATATTGCAATATCAAGTATAAGCACCAATTCATTGCAAGAAACAAACCAACTAATGTACAGCACAGCTGCAGTTATAACAGAATACCTGGGATGCAAAATCAACAAAGAAGAAAAACAAACAAACAGTGCACCACAAAAATGGAAGGTTAGACTAGAAAATAAGATCAGCAAGTTAAGATCACATGCAAGCAAGCTAGAACAGATGAAAGAAAAGAAGCTGAAGAACAAGAAGACCAAAGAATACCTAATCAAGAAATACCACTTAGAAACAAGGAAGATCAAGGAAGCACTGGAAATAATAAAGCAACAAATAACAGCTATAGCCAGGAAAATCAGTAGATATGAAGCTCGAATTGCAAACTATAGGCAGAACCTCCAATTTCAATCCAATCAGAAACGTTTCTACCAATCCATCAATGGAGAAACTGCAAAGAATCAGTCAGTACCTGACAAGGAAGAAACAGTGTAGTTCTGGAAGCAGATATGGGATAACCCAAAGAAATACAACAAGGATGCGGCTTGGTTAAAAGAGGTGGATGCAAATAAAACAGAAGTTGAAATGAAAGAACTAGTAATAACAACAAAAATGGTAGAAAAAAGAGCAAAGAAAATCAAAAATTGGTCAGCACCAGGTGAAGATGAACTGCATGGGTTTTGGTTGAAACATCTAACTGTTATACACCCACTCATTGCCAAACAGTTCAACAATATACTACAAGGAGGAGAAATTGAAAAGTGGCTAACAACTGGGAAAACCTACCTAATAATGAAAAATCCAGCAAAAGGGGCAACACCAGGTAACTACAGGCCAATTACCTGCTTACCAACAACTTTCAAATTACTAACTGGTGTAGTAGCTGATGCAGTGCAACAGCATCTAGTTGAAAACAATCTCTTTCCACCTGAGCAGAAAGGAAACCGCCCCAACAGCAGAGGAACAAAAGATCAACTCCTAATAGACAAAATGATCTTGGAAAACTGCAAGAGAAGGAAGACCAACCTGAATGTGGCATGGATTGACTACAAAAAGGCATTTGACTCTCTGCCACATGATTGGATAATAAAGTGCCTAGAAATAACAGGAGTCAGTAGAAACATCAGAAAATTTGTGCAAAGATCGATGGCACAATGGAAGACACAGTTGCAGATCAATGGTGAGAGGCTGGGAGAGGTTAATATCAAGAGAGGAATATTTCAAGGAGATTCATTATCACCATTACTATTTGTTATTGCACTGTTTCCTCTGTCAACAATACTGAATAACTCAGGACATGGCTATCAAACATCAAAAACATCTGCCAGACTATCCCACCTCCTTTATATGGATGATCTGAAGCTGTATGGAAAAACATCATCTGAAATAGAATCGCTGCTCAACACTGTCCGTATATATAGCCAAGATATTGTAATGGAGTTTGGCTTGGACAAATGTGCCACACTTACTATCAAACAAGGAAAAATAATGAAAACTGAAGGAATCAAGATGCCCCACGAAAATAACATTAAGAGTCTGGATGAGGAAGAGTACTACAAATACTTGGGTATCCTTCAAGCTGACAACATCAAGCACACTGAAGTCAAGAAAAAGATTAGAGGTGAATACATCAAGAGAGTGAAGAAGATCTTAAAATCCAAACTCAATGGAGGAAATACCATAAAGGCAATCAACACCTGGGCAATCCCAGTCATTAGGTACACAGCTGGAATAGTGGACTGGACTCAAGCAGAACTAAAAGCAATGGATAGGCAGACCAGAAAAATAATGACAAAGAATCATGCCCTTCATCCACGCAGTGACATTGATAGACTTTATCTACCAAGGCAAATAGGTGGGCGTGGAATGCTACAAGTACATCAGATGGTTGAAGAAGAAAAAATGGCTTTGGAAGAATATCTGAAGAACAATGATGAAGATGCACTGAAATTAGTATATCAGGAAGGCTTACTAAATACTGGAGAGACCAAACTGGCCTTCAAGAAAGACCAAATGAAGAACAGAATAGAGGCATGGGAAGACAAAGCACTACATGGCCAATACATGAAAAAAATAGCTGGGAAAGCAGATAACAATAAAACCTGGCAATGGCTAAGAGCAGGAAAATTGAAGAAAGAGACCGAGGGACTAATTCTGGCTGCACAAGACCAAGCCTTAAGAACAAATGCATACAAAGTCAAAATTGAGAAGACAGCAACAGACAGTAAGTGCCGCCTATGCAAAGAAGCTGAAGAAACAGTGGACCACTTGATAAGCTGTTGCAAGAAGATTGCACAAACTGATTACAAGCAGCGGCATGACAAAGTAGCAACAATGGTGCATTGGAAGATCTGCAAAAAATATCATTTGCCTGTAAGCAAAAACTGGTGGGATCATAAAATAGAGAAAGTCATAGAAAATGATAAAATTAAACTGCTCTGGGACTTCAGAATTCAAACAGACAAGCACCTGCAACATAACACCCCAGACTTAACAATTGTCGATAAGAAAGACCAAAAAGTCTGGATAGTGGATGTGGCAGTGCCTGGAGATAGCAGAATAGAAGAGAAAGAACTGGAGAAGATAACAAAATACAAAGACCTACAAATAGAAATAGAAAGACTGTGGCAAAAGCAAGCAAGGGTAGTACCAATAGTCATAGGCTCCTTGGGTGCAATTCCAAAACAACTGGAGCACCACTTGAACACCATTGGCATTGACAAATTCGCTATTAGTCAATTGCAAAAGGCAGCCTTATTAGGAACTGCTTCCATCCTGCGATGATATCTGTAATACCATCAAACATCCACATCTGCCTATCCCAGGTCCTGGGTAAGGACTCGATAGGTAGACAAAATGCCAAATCCAGTCTGAACATCTGGCTGACTGTGCGATGATCGATAATAATAATAATAATAATAATAATAATAATAATAATAATAATAATAATAATAATAATAATAATAATAATAATAATAAAATTGGAAGGCACCTTGGAGGTCATCAAGTCCAACCCCCTGCTCAGGCAGGCAACCCTATACCTCTTCTTAAAAACCTCCAGTGTTGGAGCATTCACTGCTCCTGGAGGCAGGTTGTTCCACTGGTTAATTGTTCTCACTGTCAGGAAGTTTCTCCTGAGTTCTAGGTTGCTTCTCTCCTTGATGAGTTTCCATCCGTTGCTTCTTGTCCTGCCTTCAGGCGCTTTGGAGAATAGCTTGACTCCCTCTTCTTTCGGGCAGCCCCTGAGATACTGGAACACTGCTATCACGTCCCCCCTCGTCCTTCTCTTCATTAAACTCGACATACCCAATTCCAGCAGCCTTTCCTTATATGTTTTAGCCTCCAGTCCCTTAATCATCTTTGTTGCTCTTCTCTGCACTCTTTCTAGAGTCTCAACATCTTTTTTACATCGTGGTGACCAAAACTGGATGCAGTATTCCAAGTGTGGCCTTACCAAGGCATTGTAAAGTGGTATTAACGCTTCACGTGATCTTGATTCTATCCCTCTGTTAATGCAGCCTAGCACTGTGTTGGCCTTTTTGGCAGCTGCAGCAAACTGGAACTTAGCTGTGGAAACTGACTACCCTTGGGATATCTCTGCTTTCGTTATGAAGAAGTTCCTGGCAGCTTATAAGAGATTTGTGTACAGGTAGTCCTCGACTTACAACAGTTCATTTAGTGACCATTCAGAGTTACAACAGAACTGAAAGAAGTGATTTGTGACCGTTCTTCACAGTTACGACCTTTGCAGCAACCTCACGGTCATGTGATCAAAATTCGGACACTTGGCAAGTGGTTCATATTTATGACCACTGCTGTGTCCCGGGGGTCACGTGATTCCCCATTTGCGACTTTCTGACAAGCAAAGTCAATGGGGAACCCAGATTCACTTACCAACCGGGTTACTAACTTATCAACTGCAGTGATTCACTTAACAACCGAGGCAAAGAAGCTGGTAAATTGAGGCAAAACCCGCTTTACAAATGTCTCACTTACCAACAGAAATTCGAGGCTCAATTGTGGTCGTTAAGGTGAGGACTACCTGTATTATCTCGCTTGGTACGTATGCTTTTTTAGGCGACGCCTTTAGTTAATAGTAAAGTTTAAAATCCCTTTACTTTCTGGAGTGTTCCCAGACTCTGGATCCAAAAAGAACCAGTTGCCTGGGCACCTGATCACCGCGCTGGCACCTGTCAAAGGAATCACCCATCCATTTTCCTTGGTAAAAGCTGGAAAATGCTCCTTTTGGTTCACTCCCTCCCTGCAGATGGCAAAGCCGAAGCAGTTCAGGAAAACAGCTGCCCACATGGAGGAGATCTGTTGCACAAAATGCATTTTTTTTTATGTTCCAAACCAACGTAGCATTGCTCAGTTCCTTCTTCCCCGATTTGATGCACCACAGGCAAGGAAACAAAACTGCACGATGTGACAGTTCCAGGAGCCAATGGAAAGGTCCCAGGGATGAAAGTGGTTGGCGTGCTGAGAGTAACACGCTGAACACAAAACCTTCATTTGAAAAGACCCCCTGTGCCAATGTGAGGGAATGCACAGCTGACAGCAGGCCTTGCGGGGGGGGGGGGAGAAGCAGTTCTGGAAGGACAAAGGGGGGGGAACCACCAGCTGTTGATTAGGGCTTATTTGTCCCCTGCGTCCCTACGGCTCTGCTGGAGAGGAGAGCCTTGTAGGCAGGACACATAAGACGGCTGTCGTTGCACCGTGTCGCTCATGAAGGGGGGATACATTTGGAGAAGGAAAGCAAAGGCTCCTGCACGGTGGTAGTTCCAAGGCGTTGTACCAAATCTATCACAAGAAGTTGACTTTGAAACGGACCTAAGAGGTTCCTGCAGCCAGATCTCACTTCCTGGTACCTTGCAGATTGTGTGACAAAGCAGGATGGTTACCAGTAGTCCATTCAGACATTGCAACCATTCAGACACGTCCTTAGTGAAGATGTTGGGTGGTGAAACAAAACAAGAAAAGTGCAAGAAAACAACCAAGCTCAAGACCATCAAAGATTCCGCAATTCAGTCATGGGCTGTAAATATTCTCCTCTATAAGTTGCTTTCTTTCTTTTTCTTTCTTTCTTTCTTTCTTTCTTTCTTTCTTTCTTTCTTTCTTTCTTTCTTCTCCTCCTCCTTCTTTCTCTTCCTCTTCCTCTTCCTCCTCCTCCTCCTCTTCCTCCCCCTCCTCCTTTCTTTCCTCCTCTTCCTCCTCCTCCTTCTTCTCCTTCTTCTTCCTCCTTCTCCTCTTCCTTCTCCTCCTCTTCTTCTTCCTCCTCCTTTTTTCCTCCTCTTCTTCCGCCTCCTCCTTCCTCCTCCTCTTCCTTCTCCTCTTCTTCCTCCTCCTCTTCCTTCTTCTTCCTCCTCCTCTTTCCTCTCCTCTTCTTCTCCTTCTTCTTTCTCTTCTTCCTCCTCCTCTTCCTCCTCCTCCTCCTTCTTCCTCCTCTTTCCTCCTCCTCTTCTTCCTCCTCCTTCTTCCCCTTCTTTCTCCTCCTCTTCCCTCTCCTCTTCCTCTTCTCCTTCTTCTTCTTCTTCCTCCTCCTCCTTCTTCCTCCTCCTTTCTTTCCTCCTCTTCCTCCTCCTTCTCCTCCTTCTTCTTCTTCCTCTTCCTCTTCCTCCTCCTCCTCTTCCTTCTCCTCTTCCTCTTCCTCCTCCTTCTCCTTCTCCTCCTCCTTATTCTTCCTTCTCCTCCTCTTCCTCCTCCTTCTCCTTCTCCTCCTTCTTCCTTCTCCTCCTCTTCCTCTTCCTCTTCTTCCTTCTCCTTCTTCCTTCTCCTCCTCTTTCATTTCCTCTTCCTCCTCTTCTTCTTCCTCCTCCTCCTCCTCCTCCTCCTCCTAATCCATAAACCCCATTCCTTTCTCACACTGATGTTACCAAGTTGAGTAATGAAACATCTGGAGGGAAAAAAAGCCAAGCTCAGAGAACCCCAAAGACCCCACAGTTCAACCCCAAGCTAGAAATATTTTCTCCACCTTATTTTCTAAAGGAAATATTTTGATTGATAGGAGCTGCTCCTACATCCACTGTGTAATGAGTGAAATAAAGAAACTGGGTTGATTCATTTGTATGATATTGGATCATCTGTGAGTCTTGGAAGTCTTTTCCATGTTAATGACTAAAGAAAAATCTGTTGGAAGATTTAATAAGTGCACTTACTTCTGTAATAGCTTTTATATGCGCTCAAGCTGCTCTGTCCTGACATTAAAATGCAAGGATTGTTCGACAGCCTTTCGTGTTTCTTTTTAATGACTTCATTAATCAAATCAGGTAAGAAAAGGGAGGGGCAGAGAAGGTGCTTTCTTTCAACTTCTTTTAAAAAGCAGGGGGATCAGAAGAAAATCTGAGTTTTCAGGTCATGCCTGAAGGAGGTTATTGTGCCAACGCAAAACCGATCAATCAAAACTGAATTATTATTTTTCCCCCTTCTCCTCACATAGTCGTTCTGTGAACCTTCAAAAGATGTGTGTGTTGCAGTTAACACTGGGGAAAATGTAAATAGTTGAGAAGATGAATCTAGCTTTGACTAAACCAGGGGTAGGCAACCTTGGCTCTTTAATGACTCGTGGACTTCAACTCCCAGAATTCCTGAGCCAGCCATGCTGAGGGGAAGGGAGAGGTTCCCAAACTGAGCCATGTTGGCTCAGGAATTCTGGGAGTTGAAGTCCATGAGTCATAAAGCGGCCTAGGCCTAGGCCAGAGGTAGGCAACCTTGGCTCTTTTATGACTCGTGGCCTTCAACTCCCAGAATTCCTGGGCCAGCCATGCTGAGGGGAAAGGGAGAGGTTTCCATGCTGAACCATGCTGGCTCAGGAATTCTGGGAGTTGAAGGCCACGAGTCATAAAAGAGCCAAGGTTGCCTATCCATGGACTAAACCAAGGATTTTGATCATCTCGACCAGCATTGTTTCTTTTCTCAAACAACGCTTCCCAATCTGGACAACCTTCAGATGTGTGGCCTACAACTCCCACCTTTATTACTTTATAAGTAACTCAAAGTGGTGAACATAACTACTCTCTCTTTCTCTATTTTGCCACAACAACAACAACCTTGTGAGGTGGCTTGATCTGAGAGAGAGTGACTGGCTCAAAGTCACTCAGCTGGCTTTCATGCTTAAGGTGGGACTTGAACTCAGAATCTTGGGTGATTGGCCCAGAGTTATCCAGTTGGCTTTCATGCCTAAGGCGGGATTAGAATCACAGCCTCATGGTGATTGGCCCAAATTCACCCAGCTGGCTTTCATGCCTAAGGTGGGACTAGAATCACAGCCTCATGGTGATTGGCCCAAAGACATCCAGCTGGCTTTCATGCCTAAGGCGGGACTAGAATCACAGCCTTCTGGTGATTGGCCCAAAGTCACCCGGCTGACTTTCATGCCTAAGGCGGGATTAGAATCACAGCCTCATGGTGATTGGCGCAAAGACACCGAGCTGGTTTTCATACCTAAGGCGGGACTAGACCTCAGGGTTGCCTGGTGATTGGACCAAATTCACCCAGCTGGCTTTCATGCCTAAAGTGGGATTAGAATCACAGCCTCCTGGTGATTGGCCCAAAGTCACCCAGCTACCTTTCATGGCTAAGGTGGGACTAGACCTCAGGGTCTCCTGGTGATTGGCCCAAATGCATCCAGCTACCTTTCATGGATAAGGCGGGACTAGAACTCACACTCTCCTGGTTTGTAGGCCAGCATCTTAACCACTGAACCACTTTTTCACCCTTACAACCATTGCGGCAACCCCATGGTCACGTGATCAAAATTCGGACATTTGACAACTGACTCATATTTATGACGGTTGCCGTTTCCCGAGGTCACGTGATCACTTATTTTGCGATCTTCTGACATGCAACGGCAACAGGGAAGATTCACTGGAGAACCCTGTGCCTAACTTAACAACTGCAGTGTTTCACTTAACAACTGAGGCAAGGAAGGTTGTTAAAATGGGATAAAATTCATTGAACAAATGTCTTGCTTGGTGACAGAAATTTTGGGCTTGATTGCGGTCATAAGTCAAGGACTACTTGTGTAATGGAGGCATGACTGGCAGAATCGAATGGGGTACAATTGAAATTATTGCTGACGTTGTGTGTGGGTTGTATCCGTAGCAAGCAATATCAGGGTGTGATAGGAGAGAATGAAATATCTTCCTGAGTTTAGCGGGATGCTGGAAGAGAGTGGCTCTCTTGATCTGCATGATTAAGATTCATATCAAATTCTGAAATCGCCATAATCACTATAATTTACCCCAGAGCATGAGGAGATAGTTTCGAAAGACTCAAGAGGCGACGTGATTACATAGTGAGGGCTCTTACATTCTTATGAACGTTTTCACATTTGGATTGGTTTATACCTTGTTTTAAAAAGTGCCTGATTTTCCTTGCATATTTTGTAAAAAAAAAAAGCTGGAGACTTAGCACAAAATATTAACCAAAAATCAAGGAAGGGGTAGGCAACCTTGGCTCTTTTATGACTGGTGGACTTCAACTCCCAGAATTCCTGAGCCAGCCATGCTGAGGGGAAAGGGAGAGGTTTCCAAGCTGAGCCATGCTGGCTGAGGAATTCTGGGAGTTGAAGTCCACGAGTCATAAAGTGGCCTAGGCCTAGGCCAGAGGTAGGCAACCTTGGCTCTTTTATGACTCGTGGACTTCAACTCCCAGAATTCCTGAGCCAGCCACGCTGAGGGGAAAGGGAGAGGTTTCCAAGCTGAGCCATGCTGGCTGAGGAATTCTGGGAGTTGAAGTCCACAAGTCATAAAAGAGCTAAGGTTGCCTACCCCTAGCCTAGACCTAATTTTTCCCAGACAGTTAATTTCCTGACCAATAAATTTTCTGACGGAACAATTAACCAGTAGAACAACCTGCCTCCAGAGGTTGTGGGTGGACAGCCATTTGTCTGCAATGGGATAGGGCAGGGGTGTCAAACTTGCAACGTCATGTGACGTGTCATGACATATCGCGACTTTTTTGCCATTGCTGGCAATGGGGTGGGCGAAGTTTCGCTATGATGCATCCGGCCCGCGGGATGGCAGTTTGACACCCCTGGTATAGGGTCTCTTGCTTCTGCAGGAGGGTTGAACTAGATGACTTACAAGATCCCTTCCAACTCTGTTTTTCTGATTTTCCTTCTCATTTTTTCTACAGGTTGAGGATAGTCTTAAATAACTTTCAAGGCCATGAATTGGCTGGGTTGCATAATGTAGTAAGGCACTATTTTAATGCCACGTTTGAAAGGTCAAACCGTAACAATCATCCATCTATCTATCTATCTATCTATCTATCTATCTATCTATCTATCTATCATATATTTATATCTATGTATTATCTATCATCTATCTATCTATCATCTATCTTCTATCTATCATCTATCATCTATTTATATCTATTTATTATCTATCATCTGTCCTGTATCATCCATCTATCTATCTGTCTGTCTGTCTGTCTAGCTAGCTAGCTAGCTAGCTGTCTGTCTGTCTGTCTGTCTGTCTGTCTGTCTGTCTATCTATCTATCTATCTATCTCTGTCTGTCTGTTGTCTGTCTGTCTAGCTAGCTAGCTTGCTGTCTGTTTGTCTATCTAGCTAGCTAGCTAGCTAGCTGTCTCTCTGTCTATCTATCTAGCTAGCTAGCTGTCTGTCTATCTCTCTATCTGTCTGTCTGTCTGTCTGTCTCTCTATCTATCTCTGTCTGTCTGTCTGTCTGTCTGTCTATCTATCTATATCTAGCTAGCTAGCTAGCTAGCTAACTGTCTGTCTGTCTGTCTGCCTGCCTGCCTATCTTTCTATCTGTCTGTCTGTCTGTCTGTCTGTCTAGCTATCTAGCTAGCTAGCTGTCTGTCTGTCTTTCTGTCTGTCTATCTGTCTGTCTGTCTGTCTGTCTATCTGTTTAGCTATCTATCTATAGCTGTCTGTCTATCTGTCTATCTATCTATCTATCTATCTATCTATCTATCTATCTACCTATCTATGTAGCTAGCTAGCTATATCCATCCATCCATCCATCCATCCATCCATCCATCCCTCTATCATTTCTCTTTCTCTCTCTCACACACTCTAATTTTCCTAGCTACCTATCTCACAAAAAGTGATTCTGGGCGGTGTAAAACAATCTCATCAAACAACACATATAGAAATAATGGACATAAAAATGTAAAAATCCACATTGAAAGAGAAATAGTATAAAAATGAATATACAAACCCTTGCCAAAGAAAGACTAAGAGCATCCTCATCAGTTGAGACAACTTAGCATATCTTTGGCACCCCTGGGCTCAATAATATAACGAGGTTTGGGGGGGCATGTAGTTAGTTACCTTGGCTGATTTGCCTGGGGTCCCAAGGGGGCATTTCATCCTGGTGGTGGGTAGTACATTATAACAGAAGACTCCACCCCATTGTTTACATGTCTGTTTGTTTGTTTATATTCCATCTTTATTATTTTTACAATTAATGTAAGGCAGCTGTCAAGTGTGGGAAATCGGGAAATCCAGACAGTTCAAATGAATAAAAAGGTTTATTGCAAGCTCATACTCTCTACAAGAATCTGAACTACTAACAGTCAAAATAAATTGGCGGTAGATAAGAGTGAATGCAATTCAAGGTGGACTGGACTTAGATCTCTCGTGGGCGCGAAAGGACTCAAGACTGATGATGTGTTTGATTACACACACACACACACACACACACACACCAGGCTCAGCCTTGTCAACTCCTACAGCAGCAAACATATCCAACACATTTTCCTCCTCCTAATTTCCCCACAACAATGACCCTGTGAGGTGGGTAGGGCTGAGAGAGAGAGAGTAACTGGCCCAAAGTCACCCAGCTGGCTTTCATGGCTAAGGTGAGACTAGAACTCACAGCCTCCTGGTGATTGGCTTAAAGTCACCCAGCCAGGTTTCATGCCTAAGGCAGGACTAGAACTCACCATCTCCCACTTTCTAGCCTAGTGCCTTAACCACTAGGCCAAACTGACTCTATTAGTCCTTTCTTTAGCTATCCTTAATTTTAATGATAATATTTATCATGGTAATGTTTTGTGCTACCATTTTTGTCTTGTTGTAAGTCGCCTAGGGTCCCTCCATGGTTAGATGGGTGGCATATAAATTTAATAAATAAATTAAAAAAATAATATAGTAAGAAGATAGATCCCCAGGAGGGAAGGGGGTGGATTCCAGAGGAGTAAGAGTCAAACTCAGTCCAAATTTTATGTGTGAGAGAAAGAGAGTGAAGACAGCTCCTCCTTAATAGTTCCCAGAGTATAATTGTAGTTGCAGATAGTAGAATTTTCAGTCTGGCAAGAATGCTACCAGGCCCCAAATCAAGAAGGACACATGGTGGGTGATTCTTCCAACTTGAATTCTTTATTGTTTCACACCTACTGACAAAAATCTTCTCTAGATGTGTTTTTTTTTTTTCTTTTATCCATACTATACCAAACCGTTGCCATTCACAAGGAAGAGTTTACATTTTTATTAAATTTCCCAGAGTGGAAAGGGGGGGAAAATGGTCCATTAGCACCGCCTACTGGATGAAAAGATAGCTTTGTGTCACTTTGTATAGATTACAATGCAAAAGGCCTGAGGGAAGCTGTGGGGTCTTCCCGCCTCGATCCGCCAATTCTTCTTCCTGACAATCCCTTCTGCCCCTGTGCTACTTCGTTCTCCTTGTTAGAGTTAGAGTGCTATTTTATTGCCTTGGATGGAGCAGGAACTTTGCTTGAAGATCCAAGAGTACAAAGCATCCTCCGAGGATTCACTTGGTCCTGCAATTCAGATCTTCATGTGCTCACCTCCAAAATTTCATCAATTTATTATGTGCATCAAGTTAGTGTTCACCCTCAGTGTTCAGTAATGTGTACCAATAGAAAAGAATATTTGTAGCTCAGGGTGGAACTGAGGGATCTGTGGTGCTCTCTGAACTTCATTGTGCACTGATGGTGTTACCTAGTTGGGTAATGAAATGTCCACAAGAAAACAACCCAGGTTAAAAAGCACCAAGGACTCAATAGATAGAAAGGCAGGTAGGTAGATAGGTGGAAAGGTAGGGATGGATGGATGGATAGATAGATAGATGATAGATGATATAGATGATAGATAGATATAGATTGATAGATAGATAGACAGATAGATAGATGATAGATGAGATAGATGATAGATAGATAGATAGACAGACAGACAGACAGACAGACAGACAGACAGACAGACAGACAGATAGATAGATAGATAGATAGATAGATAGATAGATAGATAGATAGATAGATAGATACCCCTGTTGTCCTGCCTTCAGATGCTTTGGAGAATAGCTTGACTTCCTCTTCTTTGTGGCAGCCCCTGAGATACTGAAGACTGCTATCATGTCACCTGTCGTCCTTCTCTTCATTAAACTAGACCTACCCAACTCCAGCAACCGTTCCTTGTATGTTTTATCCTCCAGTCCCCTGATCATCTTTGTTGCTCTTCTCTGCACTCTTTCCAGAGTCTCAACAACTTTTTATGTACCCCCACATGCAATTATTCTTAGTTACTTCTGAGTAGTTTCTTCATTGTTCTTTTCCTACAGACAGAATCTTGCCAAACTAAAGAAATTACATAGAGTCCTTGATTTACAACAATTTGTTTAGTGGCCATTCAAAGTTACAACAGCATTGAAAAAAGTAAACTATGTCTGAGAGGCTGCCACAAAGAAGAGGGGGTCAACCTATTCTCCAAAGCCCCAGCAGAGGACAAGAAGCAACGAATGGAAACTAATCAAGAACTAATCAACTAATCAACTTAGAATTAAAAGAAATTTCCTGGCAGTGTAAACATTTAATCAGTAGAACAACTGATCAACACTGATTCAATTGATTCAACGCTGGAGGTTTTTAAGAAGAGACTGGACAGCCATTTGTCTGAAATGGTACAAGGTTTCCTGCCTGAGCAGGGGGTTGGACTAGATGACCTCCGAGGTCCCCTCCAATTCTGTTACTCTATTCTGTTTTATTCTAACCTGCCTCCAAAAGTTGTGAATGCTCCAACACTGGAAGTTTTTAAGAAGAGATTAGACAACCATTTGCCCGAAATTGTATAGGGTTTCCTGCCTGAGCAGGGGGTTGGACTAGAAGATCTCTGAAGTCCCTTCCAATTCTATTTTTCTATGTTCTATGAGTCTCAAACGTTTTCTAGCAAGGGTGAAATGAGGAATAAGGGAAAAATTCTTTCCCCTTCCTATTTTGAACATTTTCTCCCTGGATTAGATCACCTGCAACATTGATGACCGTGGTTCTTTTATGATTTCAATTTGTTAGACACCTTATAAAGCAGGTTTTCTAGCTGCTATAAGATGTGAACCTCACATTAAAAGTAATGCTGTATAAATTTGGGATATAAAACTTTATAAGAGAATGATAAACCCCTGCACGTAAACACAATTACCAGCTACATAGTGTGAGCTAATTACTTCCCCAAACTTAGTTATGAGAATTAAAACCACTGAAGCAAGCTGCCAATCACAATAGGGACTAAAAGTTACTGCCATAAATAACCAGCAACAGTGTTGATATTCAAGAGATGATAACGATATAGTGATCATTATCATATTTAAAAAGAAAAAAAAATAGAACATAGAATCATAGGGGTGGGAGGGACCTCAGAGGTCTTCTAGTCCAACCCCTTACTCAAGCCCCTGAATGGCCCATGATGTTCTTAGGATTTTCACTGAGGGGTAACGTGGTGCTCTCTGAGCAGGGGTAGGCAACCTTGGCTCTTTTCTGACTGGGGGACTTCAACTCCCAGAATTCCTGAGCCAGCCATGCTGAGCGGAAAGAGAGAGGTTTCCATGCTGAGCCATGCTAGCTCAGGAATTCTGGGAGTTGAAGTCCACCAGTCATAAAAGAGCCAAGGTTGCCTACCTCTGGCCTAGGCCTAGGCCGCTTTATGACTCGTGGACTTCAACTCCCAGAATTCCTGAGCCAGCATGGCTCAGCTTGGAAACCTCTCCCTTTCCCCTCGGCATGGCTGGCTCAGGAATTCTGGGAGTTGAAGTCCACCAGTCAGAAAAGAGCCAAGGTTGCCTACCCCTATCTCAGAGCTTGATTTATGGAGATTCTTAGTCATCCAGGTCACGGTTGTCCCAAAGGTGCTTTTTCTGGACTGTTTTTTTCTCTTTGAAGAAAGATTTAAAAGACAAAGGCCACTCTTTCAAAGACAGCAAAGTCCACATTTTGGACAGAGAGAACCGCTGTTTGAAAGAGGGGTCAAAGACGCCATCTGTGTCAAAACTGAACAGACTTCTCTCAAGAGAAGGGGAGGGATATGACATCATCTATCTCCAGTCTACAACACCATCCTTTCAGCAGTTCCAAGAAGGCTCCCCACCCATTTGCACCACTCAGGTGACTTTGAGGACACAGATAAACCTCCACGTGGCCTCAACGACTCTCTAAAAGGTTGCAAATGACCAGCTATCTGCAAGGATTATAAATCTTTCCCTTCTCCACCATCCAGTGAGAGCTGAAGAAGCTTCTTGGATGAGAAGCGAAACGTCTTCAAAGAGAAACAAGGAAGTAAAGTTGTTTTCTTACAGACATTTCATTTCCCCAATACGTCCCCATGTGTCTTTGGTTGGAAGGTTTGATTTTAACTTTTTATGTTTTAACTTAAATGTAACTGTAGGCTGCCCAGAGTTACCCTATGGCAGGGGTGGCAGACTGCCGGCCCGCGGGCCGGACTCCTCATGCAGAAGCCGCGCCCACCCCATTGCCGGCAATGGCAAAACAGTCCCGATACGTTATGTGATGTCACGTGATGTCACAAGTTTGACATGTCTGCCCTATGGTAAGATGGGTGGCCAATAAATTTTATAAACAAACAAACAAAGTCATTGTCTGTATTAATAGAGGGATAGAATCAGGATCACATGAAGTGTTAGTACCACTTTATAACACCTTGGTAAGGCCACACTTGGAATACGGCATCCAGTTTTGGTCGCCACGATATAAAAAAGATGTTGAGACTCTAGAAAGAGTGCAGAGAAGAGCAACAAAGATGATCAGGGAACTGGAGGCTAAAACATATAAGGAATGATTGCTGGAATTGGGGATGTCTAGTTTAATGAAGAAAAGGATGAGGGGGGACATGATAGCAGTCTTCCAATATCTCAGGGGCTGCCCCAAAGAAGAGGGAGTCAAGCTATTCTCCAAAGCACCTGAAGGCAGGACAAGAAGCAACGGATGGAAACTAATCAAGGAGAGAAGCAACCTAGAACTAAGGAGAAATTTCCTGACAGTAAGAACAATTAATCACTGGAAAAATTTCCTTTTAGAAGTTGTGGGTGCTCCAGCACTGTAGGCTTTTAAGAAGAGATTGGACAACCATTTGTCTGGAATGGTATAGAATTTCCTGCCTGAGCAGGGGGCTGGACTAGAAGACCTCCAAGGTCCCTTCCAACTCTGTTATTCAGCTATTTTATTATTCTATTACCATCATCAGTGCTATGATCACTGATGATGTTACCTAATTTGGATAATGAAACATTGGCAAGAAAACAACCAAGCTCAGATAGCACCAAGGATCCCTCACTTTCACCCTGAGCTATAATTATTCTCCTTTATCAATGTTCACTGAACTTGAAAGGCCAGAAGAAATTAAGTTATGCATGACCCTCAGAATCCTTTGGAAGGATCTAGCAAAAAAAAAAAGGGTCCATTAAAAGACAAAAAACACACATTAGGAAGCCGAAATGCACAGCTGGGCAAGATATTTATTCAAAATAATCTGTTAAGCCATGGAACATTCATGGTGTGCTTGATGATAGATAATGCCACCCCAAATTACTCAGAATTGGGGCCAAGCAAAGTAACATTTAAAAAATGTGTAAACAGAATGCAGCCAGATGGTCTTCAGGCTTCTTATAAATAAAAAGTCTCCATGGAGACATGAGCAATTAATAGACAGACATCACTCCATCCTTATCCATGTGACAATCTAATTGACAGTTTTAACAAGGATTCCTTCTTCGGTAAGAAGAATCGGATTTATCAGTCGGTGGCTTAAAACTTTTGTTTATTGCTTCCCATTAACAAATCTTAAAGAATAGAATAGAATAGAATAGAATAGAATAGAATAGAATAGAATAGAATAGAATAGAATAGAATAGAATAGAATAGAATAGAATAGAATAGAATAGAATAGAATAGAATAAGAAATAAGTCTAGACTAGACTAGACTGGACTGGACTGGACTGGACTGGACTAGAATAGGATAGGATAGAACAGAACAGAACAGAACAGAACAGAACAGAATAGAATAGAATAGAATAGAAGGGACTTTGGAGGTCTTCTAGTCCAGCTCCCTGCTCAAGCAGGCGAACCTATACCATCTCAGACAGGTGACTGTCTAGTCTCTTCTTTAAAATCTCCAGTGATGGGGTGCCCACAATTTCTGAAGGCAAGCTGTTCTGCTGGTTAATTGTCCTCACTGTTAGGAAGTTTCTCCTTAATTTCTTAATTGCTTCTCTTCTTGATTAGTTTCCATCCATTGTTTCATGTCCTGCCCTCTGGTGCTTTGGAGAATAATTTGACCCCCCTCTTCTTTGTGGCAGCCACTCAAATACTGGAAGACTGCTATCATGTCACCCCTATTTCTTCTTTTCTTTAGACTAGCCAAACCCAAGTCCTGCAGCTGTTCTTCATATGTTTTAGTCTCCAGCCAGGCCTTTAATCATCTTAGTTGCTCTTCTCTGAACATTTTCCAAAGTCTCAACATCTGTTTTGTAGTGTTGGAAGAAAAGTCTTCATCGTGGTTCATCCAAGCTGGGAATAAACATGGCAACTGCTTTAGGAAGAAGGTTGTGGTTTATTGAAGAGGAGAGCCAGACAGGAAGATGGTGGCAGAAAAGAGAGTGAACACGTGTAGGGAGTGGGTTTTTATACCCTCTGGAGCCTTTTGTTTGGAGATGCTTCCTGTTCCTGTTTGAGGCCATTTCCTGTGTCATGTATTCTGAGCTGAGTCTGGGTTTGCCCTTTGTCATCTGTGGGTTAATCCTATTATGTCTCAAAGGTCACATCCTGCTTCCTTGGGGCTGGGGTTAATGACTTAGAATTTGGGTAAGGTATGCATATTTTGGGTCTTTGTCTTCTTAATGTTCCAGTTGCAACCTTTACATCTGCATTTGTATAGAACTGGTTTCTGCTTGGGACAGAGAGATTTGGGGGCAGAGTTGGTTTCTGCTTTTAAAATCCTTTTGGGAAATATATTCTGGCCTTTTAATATTTCCTTCTCTGGAGGGCTGACTTCCGACAGTAGTATAGTTGAAGCAGTGTCCAATAAAAATGTGGCCCAGAACAGGACACTAGTTGACTATAATGGTCTGAACACCCAGAAAAACTACGATTCCCAAATTTCCATTCAAACTTAAATAGATCTGACATTAACAATGGGTAGGACAATCCTTTAAGGCAGAGGTCCCCAACCTTTTGGGCACCAGGGACCAGTTACATGGAGAGAGGTTTTTCTGTGGACCGGAGGGTGTGTGTTTTTTTTGTGCTGCCTGCATCCCACAGATGGGGCTTTGCATGTTTGTGCAGACCAACTGCTGGCATGCCACTGCCCAGTACTGTTTCATGGATCAGGGCAACCTGTAAGTGAAAAGAAAACATGCATTTCCCTTTTTAACATGCCTTTCAGATGAGTTGAACTCCTGGTGACTCTATGGACAAATTCATTCAATTTCTTCCAAGATATTATTGTCAATTACCCAGCTGAAACTACAGCTCTGTTTTATCTGCAGGCATTAGAAATTAGGTGAGTTTGTTTCTATTGTTTTGTGGGATGAATCCAGAGAAAGAAATAATTTGGGAAATATTAAAAAGGCAGAATATATTTCCTCAAAGGATTTTAAAGGCAAAAACCAACCCCCCCTTCCCAGTCTCTCTGCCCCAAACAGAAATCAGGTCTGCAGAAATGCAGATGTGATAATCTTGTCAGAAAGATTGGAGTCAGGAAGCTGATAGGATTAGAACAGTGGTTCTCAACCTTTCTAATGCCGTGACCCCATAATACAGTTCCCCGTGTTGTGGTGACCCCCAGGGGTGTGGCCAAGTGGGTGTGGCCACCAATAAGAGGGAGTAGGACAACTAGGGAAAAGGGGAAAAAATGGCGGACAGCATGGTTTGGCGACCCCCGTGAAATGGTCATTTGACCCCAAATGGGGTCCCGACCCACAGGTTGAGAACCACTGGATTAGAAAGACAAAGATCTCTAGAATCAACAATCCCTCACACCAAAAAAATCAAACACTCGTCAGCCACAGCCCCAGGAAGCAGGATATGACCTTTGGGACATAATAGGATTAACCCACCAACATCAAAATACCAGAAAGGCACACTCAGACTCAGGTCAAAGTTCATGCCACAGGAACAACTCCAAACAAAAGCCCAAGAAGGTATAAAAACCCACCACTCTCTGCTACATGTGGTCAGTTTCTCCAGAGCCATCTTTCTGTCTGGCTCTAAGGAGAAACTTCCTGAGAGTGAGAACAATTAACCAGTGGAACCACCTGCCTCCAGAAGCGTTGAATGCTCCAACACTGGAAGTTTTTAAGAAGAGACTGGACAGCCATTTGTCCGAAATGGTATGGGGTTTCCTACCTGAGTAGGGGGTTGGATTAAATGACCTCCAAGGTCCCTTCCAACTTTATTATTATTATTGTTGTTATTGTTGTTAGCTAGAACTCTGCAATAATGAGGAATTTCACCCCGTCTTTCATGCCTTCAAAGCCATCAACAGCATCAGTTAGTGAGGTGGGAGCATCAGCTGAAGGGAAGAAGGTTTTAGTTTACAGTCAATTCACGGGAGTGTAAGAAGTCAGTACCACCACCACCCCAGAGAAGGAAATCATTTGGGGAATATTAAAAAAAGGCAGAATATTTTATTTCCCCAAAGTAATACTAGAAAAATCTTAGAAACCAGCCCCCAGTCTCCCTGCCCCAAGCAGAAACTCAGAAAATCACCTTTTAGAAATTCAGATTTGATAATCTTGTTCCGGAAGACTGGGGCCAGGAAGCTTGGAGCTGGTGGGATTAGAAAGACAAAGACCCCTAAAATCTACACCCCCACACCCAAATTCTAAAGACATGACCTTTAGGACACAATAGGATTATGTCCTATTAGAATACCAAAAGGTCACACTGAACCTCAGGTCAAAGTTCATTGCACAAGAACAGGAACAACCTCAGGTACAACAAAAAACACAAAACCCCAAGAAGGTATAAAAACCCACCACTCCCAGCTTCAGTTTGTCAGCTTTCCCAGAAGTTCATGCTGTTGCTATTCCGTTGTTCAATAAACTGAACTTTCTTTCCTAAGCAGCCTCTATTTTGTTTATTCCCAGCTTGGACTGGACCCTAAAGATTTTTCTTTCAACGGGAAGAAATACCTGAGACAAAAATCTCGTCTATATCTGACATTTCCCAAGGGAAAGCAGATTCTTGTAATATATGTGATCAACAATGGAATGTCTATTTGGGTCTATAAGCCGTGGTTGCTTGTGCCTGACAGCAAGAAAGGCTTAATAACCGTCCATTAGACCTTGGAAAGTTCAACCCCAATGCAGAGATATCTCTTGAACAAGTTTTCTAAGCAATTGTCCATGGAAATTCTCCATCATCCAGGTCATGGTTGCCCCAAAGTTGTTTTTTTTTTTTCAAAAGGCAACTGGGTTTTCTTGTTTTTGATTTGAAAACATTTCTCTTCTCATCCAAGAAGCTGAGAAGTGAAGAAGCTTCTTGGATAAGAAGCAAAACATCTTCAAGGAAAAAAAAAGACCAAGGAAGTCCAGCTAACTTTTTAAAAAGCATCTTTGGGATATAGTAGTAATAATAATAATAATAATAATAATAATAATAATAATAATAATAATAATAATAATAATAATAATAATAATAATAATAATAATAATAATAATAATAATAATAATGATGATGATGATGTTGGAAGAGACCTTGGAGGTCATCTAGTCCAAACCCCTGCTCAGGCAGGAAACCCTATACCATTTCAGACAAATGGCTGTCCAGTCTCTTCTTAAAAACCTCCAGTGTTGGAGCATTTGCCACTTCTGGAGGCAGGTTGTTCCACTGGTTAATTGTTCTCACTGTCAGGAAGTTTCTCCTTAATTCTAGGTTGCTTCTCTCCTTGGTCCGTTGCTTCTTGTCCTGCCTTCTGGCGCTTTAGAAAATAGCTGGACTCCCTCTTCTTTGGGGCAGCCCCTGAGATACTGGAACACGACTATCATGTCCCTCCTCGTCCTTCTCTTTGTTAAACTAGACATACCCAATTCCATCAACCTTTCCTTATATGTTTTAGTGTCCAGTCCCCCACTCTGCCCTTCCTTTCTCGGGATGAGAAAATGCTGATGGGAAGCACAGATTTGGGTCATAAACTCATTGAAACAAAAGCCTGTTTATATGTTTATTGTTTGTCTAGTATTTCATACAAATGGTCTGCCATAGAGAGGTTGCAGGCAATCCCCTGTTGCTAACTATTAATTATGGCCTTAACATTCGCTTTACGGCGCATCTGTTTCACAACAGCAGTTCCAGTAATTGAAGAAGGCTTTTTAATGAGCAGAGGTATTCAACCTTTTGGGTTAATCACCCAGTGGAAATGCACACACAGACATTTTTATCTGAATTCAGGAAAAGAAGCCCAAAGCAATTATAGCTGAGCCAAAACAGAGGTCAGCAACTTGTGATCCTTGTCTCATTTTAGCATCCTGTCTCCAGTTTCCCCAAAAAATCCCAGTGCCTTAATTTGGCGCAGAAAAAAAGGCCAAGTTTAATTCTGTTATTTATTTATTTTTCACTTGTTCATGATTATTAAAACAAGAACAGGTGCTCTGGCCTGCCTTCTCTAAGTTTATCCCCCCCCCCCCAGTTCCTATTTTTAAACCAAGAAACAGATCCTTTCCCTAAAGAAAAACTCAAAAAGCTCAACATTTCAGATTCCACAAGTGATGTCATGCTGATTCGTCCTCTTCAAGAACCATTAATCAGTCAATCAATCAATCAATCAAGTAGAGGTTTTGCTATAAGAAAATACAATATCAAAGATGTTCTCTCTGAGTCTTTTCGAATAAATTTTAAATGTTTTTACTTGTCTGTGTTTGTTATGGTTTGTTTTGATTATCCACCAGAATCATGCTTGTGATATAGACTAGACTAGACTAGATTAGACTAGACTAGAAATAAGAATAAGAACAGAATAGAATAGAATAGAATAAAGAATAAGAAATAATTAGAATAAGAAATAATGAAGAATAGAATAGAATAGAATAGAATAGAGAATAAGAAATAATTAGAATAGGAAATAATGAATAAAGAATAGAGTAGAGTAGAGTAGAGTAGAGTAGAGTAGAATAGAATAGAATAGAATAGAATAGAATAGAATAGAATAGAATAGAATAGAATAGAATAGAATAGAATAGAATAGAATAGAATAGAATAGAATAGAATAGAATAGAATAGAATAGAGAATAAGAAATAATTAGAATAGGAAATAATGAATAAAGAATAGAATAAAGTAGAGTAGAGTAGAGTAGAGTAGAATAGAATAGAATAGAATAGAATAGAATAGAATAGAATAGAATAGAATAGAATAGAATAGAATAGAATAGAATAGAATAGAATAGAATAGAATAGAATAGAATGGAGAATAAGAAATAACTAGAATAGGAAATAATGAATAATGAATAAAGAATAGAGTAGAGTAGAGTAGAGTAGAATAGAATAGAATAGAATAGAATAGAATAGAATAGAATAGAATAGAATAGAATAGAATAGAATAGAATAGAATAGAATAGAATAGAATAGAATAGAGAATAAGAAATGATTAGAATAGGAAATAATGAATAAAGAATAGAATAAAGTAGAGTAGAGTAGAATAGAATAGAATAGAATAGAATAGAATAGAATAGAATAGAATAGAATAGAATAGAATAGAATAGAGAATAAGAAATAATTAGAATAGGAAATAATGAATAAAGAATAGAATAAAGTAGAGTAGAGTAGAGTAGAATAGAGTATAGAATAGAATAGAATAGAATAGAATAGAGAATAAGAAATAATTAGAATAGGAAATAATGAATAATGAATAAAGAATAAAATAGAGTAGAGTAGAGTAGAGTAGAACAGAATAGAATAGAATAGAATAGAATAGAGAATAAGAAATAATTAGAATAGGAAATAATGAATAAAGAATAGAATAAAGTAGAGTAGAGTAGAGTAGAGTAGAGTAGAGTAGAATAGAATAGAATAGAATAGAATAGAATAGAATAGAATAGAATAGAATAGAATAGAATAGAATAGAATAGAATAGAGAATAAGAAATAATTAGAATAGGAAATAATGAATAAAGAATAGAGTAGAGTAGAGTAGAATAGAATAGAATAGAGAATAAGAAATAATTAGAATAGGAAATAATGAATAAAGAATAGAATAAAGTAGAGTAGAGTAGAGTAGAGTAGAGTAGAGTAGAATAGAATAGAATAGAATAGAATAGAATAGAATAGAATAGAATAGAATAGAATAGAATAGAATAGAATAGAATAGAATAGAATAGAATGGAGAATAAGAAATAATTAGAATAGGAAATAATGAATAATGAATAATGAATAAAGAATAGAATAGAGTAGAGTAGAGTAGAGTAGAGTAGAGTAGAGTAGAGTAGAGTAGAGTAGAATAGAATAGAATAGAATAGAATAGAATAGAATAGAATAGAATAGAATAGAATAGAATAGAATAGAGAATAAGAAATAATTAGAATAGGAAATAATGAATAAAGAATAGAATAAAGTAGAGTAGAGTAGAGTAGAGTAGAATAGAGTATAGAATAGAATAGAATAGAATAGAGAATAAGAAATAATTAGAATAGGAAATAATGAATAATGAATAAAGAATAAAATAGAGTAGAGTAGAGTAGAGTAGAGTAGAACAGAATAGAATAGAATAGAATAGAGAATAAGAAATAATTAGAATAGGAAATAATGAATAAAGAATAGAATAAAGTAGAGTAGAGTAGAGTAGAGTAGAGTAGAGTAGAGTAGAATAGAATAGAATAGAATAGAATAGAATAGAATAGAGAATAAGAAATAATTAGAATAGGCAATAATGAATAATGAATAAAGAATAGAATAGAGTAAAGTAGAGTAGAATAGAATAGAATAGAATAGAATAGAATAGAATAGAATAGAGAATAAGAAATAATTAGAATAGGAAATAATGAATAATGAATAAAGAATAGAGTAGAGTAGAGTAGAATAGAATAGAATAGAGAATAAGAAATAATTAGAATAGGAAATAATGAATAAAGAATAGAATAAAGTAGAGTAGAGTAGAGTAGAGTAGAGTAGAATAGAATAGAATAGAATAGAATAGAATAGAATAGAATAGAATAGAATAGAATAGAATAGAATAGAATAGAATAGAGAATAAGAAATAATTAGAATAGGAAATAATGAATAATGAATAAAGAATAGAATAGAGTAAAGTAGAGTAGAATAGAATAGAATAGAATAGAATAGAATAGAATAGAATAGAGAATAAGAAATAATTAGAATAGGAAATAATGAATAATGAATAAAGAATAGAGTAGAGTAGAGTAGAATAGAATAGAATAGAGAATAAGAAATAATTAGAATAGGAAATAATGAATAATGAATAAAGAATAGAATAGAGTAGAGTAGAGTAGAGTAGAGTAGAGTAGAATAGAATAGAATAGAATAGAATAGAATAGAATAGAATAGAATAGAATAGAATAGAATAGAATAGAATAGAATAGAATAGAATAGAACAATTGCAATGTTCTGCTTTCTCCAAAGCTTTCTTTTTTTTCCCTGCAGCTTCCTGGATTGTGTCTTTGCCAGGGAACAGAAGTTGCTAGATAACTCAGTTTAGCTGCTTGTCTGCTTCTCTCTCGGGTCAAGTTAAGAGAGTTAATTACAAAGCATGAAAGATCAAAATATGAGGCTGCCTTATATCTTCTTTAATTACATGTTTATCCTGCTGTTCAATGCTTGTGTCATCCCAGACCTCCTGAGAATTGGAGATATTGAACCAGAGCGTCAGTTTATCAATGCTATTAAGGCTTAATCTGGTTATCCTTTCTATTGGCTGCTCAGAAACTAAACAAATAGGATACGTTACAAATAAAGGGAGTCCCCGGCTCACAACAGTTCATTTAGTGACCGTTCAAAGTTACAACGGCACTGAAAAAAGGGACTTAGGACCGTTTTTCACACTTACGACCATTGCAGCATCCCCAGGGTCACATGATCCACATTCAGATGCTTGGCAACTGACTCGTATTTATGACGGTTGCAGTGTCCCCCCCTTCTCATAAGCAAAGTCACTGTGGAAGCCAGATTCACTTAACCACTGTGTTTTTAATTTAACATCCACAGTGATTGACTTCATTAGAAAGGTCGTAAAATGGGGCAAAGCTCAATCAACCAACATCTCACTTAGCAACCGAAATTTTGGGCTCAGCTGCGGTCGTAAGTTGAGGACTGCCTGTAAATAAATTAATTGGTTTTCCTTGCGAGGCTGCTTGTAGGAACGTGATCTCTCGCTGCTTTGATGGAGCAAATGCTCCCCATTTGCTAAATACAGCCAGTTCTCCAGAGCATAAAAACAGCAGGAAAGCGATAAACAGATTTCCTTCAGAATCTGTTTGCAGGATCCCAGCACATTTTGCTACTTGAGCTGCAAGTTTGCTTTTTGTTTGCAATTGTGGTGAATATCTGTAGCTGCTACGCCTCCGTCGGAGCCTGAATCTGCGGAGGAAAATGAGCTGGAACTGGACCCCATGGAGGTCGAGGGAGAGGGGTCTGTGGCTCCAGAGGAATGTGGGGAAAAGCAGGCCAAGGCAGGCCAGGGCCCTTCAGGATTGGGACAGGAGGAACGAGGGAGGCAGAGTTCAGGCGATGAGCAAGGGCCACCCCCATCTGATCCTAGAGCACGGAGAGTGGAGAGAAGGAGGGAACAACGCAGGCAGGCTTAATTACCCAGGAGGAGAGCATCCCACCCCTCTCTACAAGGCACACCTGGAGACTGAGATTTAAGGAGACGCTGTGGGGAGAGGCAAATTTCGGGAACAAACACTGATTCCTTGGAGTTTTTTTTGTGTGTGTTGTTGCTGATCTCTTGTTCTGTGACTTCTGCTTGGAAACCCGGAAACTGACCCTTGGACTGGCTGAAAACGTTGTTTGGATGTTTATATATCTCGGACTGTATTTTGGCTTCCCTTTTGAAACTGCTCAGGCAAGCGTGTATTCCCACAGACTCGTTAGGTTTATGATGAATGTGTCATTCTTTCTTATCTCCGTGGCCTTGAGTAAATTCCTCTCCTAATCAGACTATATGTGAAACTACTTGCAGCCAGAGGCGGCTGAAGGGGTCTGTGTCTTCCTGTGTTTGGAGGCTTGCCAGAAACATGGGAGCATTTGGGGAAAATTTGAAGCAATTAAAGGGCGGTTTGAATTGCCAGTTGATGCATTGCCTTGGTGCTATGCCCTGAGTCATCACAAGCTCGGGTATAGGATGAGGGTAGAGGTTCGTCCTCTGAGCATGTGGGTTGGTTTCTGAATGTTTCGTTTCCAGGCTAGGTAATGAATCTTCAGCAAAGTTTAGGGGATGTCAGTGTCAATGTTCTTCTGCTTATAAGGGCTTCAGGTGTGGGTGTGTCAAGTGAGGGTGTCAAGTTCAAAGCATGTTCTTGCTGGTCTGACAATTATTGCTTCTCGGATTCCCAATGAGCCTGGGGAGGGGAGGGAAAGGGATTGGAACACAGACTCCAAAAGACCAAGAAAGCAGACCATGAGAACCAAGGACGGTTCACCAGGTGTCTGGCCAGACCCAGAGACACTTTCTCAAAACAATATTTTTCCATCTAATTTGGCAATGTGACCTGACCAAGAAGGAGGAGGGGGAATTCTATACTATATTTTTTACTACAGCGGATTGGGTGAGGTTTTGCCGGAGCTGGTTTTGTTTGTGATGGGTCTTGTGATGGATCAGGTGTGAGTCATCAGTGAGTCTTGTGATGGATCTTTGGATGGGTCTTGGGATGGGGAGCTTATATCAGGTGAAGGTCATTGGGTGGTAAAGTGGTGGTTGGGATGGTTGAGGGTCAGTGCCATCTCTGGTTGGCCTTGCAGTTGTTTTGGATTCTGAGGGGTTAGTAGGCTGGTTGTAGGTTGCTGTGTCTGTGGATGGAATTGCTTGTGGAGTTTCTTTTTTTGTCCTCAACTTCACAAGGAGAACAAGGATGAGACCCTGGGATGCCTTTGTTCAGGTTGATCATTGTTTGTCTGAAGTTGTAGCTCCTTGATTGGGATATTGGAACTAGGAACAAGGAACTATCAACTCAGACAAACAGTTGAACAGTAAACAACAGCCTAATCAGGGCACCACCAAGACCACTGGCACCAACACTGATAGGGCCAACCAGACCAAATGCCACTTCCTTCTAGCACTGATGTTGTTACCTAGTTGAGTGATAAAACGTCTGCAAGCAAACAACCAAGCTCAGAGAGCACCAAGGACCCCCACAGTCCTCCTCCTCCTTCCAGCAAATTCCCTCCCTTTTAGCACTGATGATGTTATCTAGTTGGGTAATGAAATGTCTGCAAGAAAACCACCCAGATCAGAGAGCATCAAGGACCCCCACAGTCCTCCTCCTCCTCCTATCCACAGCCCCTCTCTCTTCTAGCACTGATGATGTTATCTAGTTGAGTAATGAAATGTCTGCAAGAAAACGAACAAACTCTGAGAGCACCAAGGACCCTACAGCCCTCCTCCTCTCCTCCTGCTGCTCTCTGCATTTCATTACCCCACTAGGTAACACCATCAGTGCTAGAAGGGAGTGGGATTTGCTCCTCTCTGCCAGTCCCATTCCCTTCTAGCACTGACGGTGTTACCTAGTGGGGTAAGGAAATGTCTGCAAGCAAATAAACAAGTTAAGTTAGCACCATGAATCTCACAAATCATTTTAAGTAATCCTGACCACTCTGTGGTTCCCAACAAAATGGAATGGAGAATGTAGTTCCAGCCCTGACTTAGACGGTTGTGTCCTACCTCACCATGTGTTACTTCACATCCACTTAACAACACAGGGAGAGATTTCCCATTGATTTGAGACTGACAAGCTTTGTGGATGATGCCCCGTGTTGCCTCTTCTGAGTGAGAGAAATGGATGCAAGATGTCACATCCATACCATCTCTTTCTGGGACAACAAGAACGTTCTTCCTGCTTTGAAAAAATAAATTGACTCCCCTCCTCCTTGAAAGGCTGCCACAAAGAAGAGGGGGTCAGATTATTCTCCAAAGCACCAGAGCGCAAGACAAGAAACAATGGATGGAAACTGATAAAGGAGAGAAGCAATCTGGAACTAAGGAGAAACTTCCTAACAGTGAGGACAAGTAACCAGTAGAACAGCTTACCCCCAGAAATCATGGGCACTCCATCACTGGAGGTTTTTAAGAAGAGACTGGACTTATCTGAAATAGCATAAGTTCTCCTGCTTGAGCAATGGGCTGGACTAGAAGACCTCCAAGGTCCCTTCCAGCTTTATTCTGATTCTGATTCTTCAGCTAACCCATTCCTTCTTCAAATAAGGCAGAAGGACTTATTTTCATCCAGGAAAAAAATGATCTGTGCAAAAATGGAACCGCGTGCAACCGAATAATCTCATATTTTGCACTTGGCAATCCAGAGCAACAAAGGCAATTGTCAGGCATATGTTAAAATGTCCACCTGACGCCAAACCGCTCCATGCTTTATCGTTAACCTGCAACAATTTAGCAGATGTTTCATAAGCACAAAAGGCCCTGCTTTGACCTCTGTTTTATGGCGGAAGCAGCTGGGAAGGCCAAAACCCCAACTTAAAGGCCCGAGTTTAGCATTACAGTCTTTAGTGCATCAGTGAACCGTCTGTTACTATTAATGCCAGTTCCACAGACACAATTTAATGTGAATTGGTTTTTCAGAAGCTTTCTAAGAAAATATTCTATCTCTTTCCTCCAGGCCACCTGGAGAGAAACAATAGTCTCCTTTTCTCTTCCTCAGTCTACACCAGGAGTAGGCAACCTTGGCTCTTTTATGACTGGTGGACTTCAATTCCCAGAATTCCTGAGCCAGCCATGCTGAGGGGAAAGAGAGATGTTTCCAAACTGAGCCAAGCTGGCTCAGGAATTCTGGGAGTTGAAGTCCACGAGTCATAAAGCAGCCTAGGCCTAGGCCAGAGGTAGGCAACCTTGGCTCTTTTATGACTTGTGGACTTCAATTCCCAGAATTCCTGAGCCAGCCATGCTGAGGGGAAAGGGAGAGGTTTCCAAACTGAGCCATGCTGGCTCAGGAATTCTGGGAGTTGAAGTCCACGAGTCATAAAGCGGCCTAGGCCAGAGGTAGGCAACCTTGGCTCTATTCTATTCTATTCTATTCTATTCTATTCTATTCTATTCTATTCTATTCTATTCTATTCTATTCTATTCTATTCTATTCCATTAAAATTCCACTCCACTCCACTCCATTCCACAATGTACAGTTCTTGGCTGCAAAGCTCTTGAAGAAGCACATTTCAAGAACTACCACAGGGCAGGAAAGCCACAGCAACAGTCGGCCAACCAACTGAATCAAAAGCCAGTTGGAAATGTAGGGAGCTAATAATTTATTTTCCCCTTTCCTGCTGGCTGCGGATCACTTTCCTTTTCCGAGCTGCTGTCGTGTTATTTAAGGTGCCTATCTGGCCATGAATATTCTCTATATTTTTTTTCCAGAGGCGCTCCTGCGGTCAAAGTTATTTTGTCCTATTTTCTTTTGTCAGCTTGACTAATGTGCCAGCGGAGAGAAACGGTTGGCTTCCGTTTGGGCATACTAAGACATTGATTTGAGAGGTAGGCAGAAGAAAAAGTTATTCGGAGTAGGGTTCTATGTGTCTGTGTGCGTGTTTTACAATTGTGCAGTTGTCCTACATGGTGCTTGTGATTGCCTCGAGCAGTTACTTTGCTGGTGTTTCTTTCCTCCAAATCCCTTCCAACAAAGTGTTGCAAACACCCTGGTTTCTCTGTGTTTGTCTCAATACATAGCCATCAAATTGACCAAATTGTTCTGAAAATGGAAGGCGAACAAATCCTAGCCTTTTTTGGGGGGGGGAATGGTCTTTTACAACTCGGCTTTCTTTCTTTGGTTGTTCAAAAGTTAGCATGCCTCAAATAAAGGGATGTGGGGCTGGCAGGCAAGGTGCGATAACCAACATGGGCAATTGGGGAGTTATAGATTCAGGGAGCACCTGAAAAGCTGTAGGACTGCCTTCTTCCAGCATCTTCAGACCACGAATGAGATCTAAAAGGGTAAAGTCTCTTTGAACGTAGAAAATAGAAAATGTTAAAATAAATAGGATACGTATAAACTAAAAACTATTTTTTAATAAATATTTTATTAGGTTTTATATAGGTCAGGGCTTTTCAACCAGTGGTACGGGTACCACCTGTGGTACATTGGCACCTGGCAGGTGGTACGCGACCATCCTAGAAAAGTGATAGTGGGGAGGGGAATGAGCTGAACCGTTGGCAGCACTGCACAAGCCTGAGCGAGAGATGGCTGGAGCTGCAGGGCTGTCAGGGCTCAGCGGAAGCGCCAGGATCAGCGCTTCTTCGAGGCTGTCAGGACTCAGTGGAAGTGCCAGGATCAGCGCCAGGCTCCAGCTGGAGCTTGGTGCTGATCCTGGCACTTCTGCTGAGCCCAGAAGAAGCACCGATCAACTGGAATGTTGCAGCATCTCCAGGGTCTTGTGATTTACATTCAGATGCTTGGCAATTGATTCACATTTATGACGGTCACAGTGTCCCAGGGTCATGTGAAGTGACCAAAGCCTGCTGCAACCACCCAGCAGACGGGGGGAATAAAACCCAAACACTCCCCCACCCACCCCAATTGCCAATCCTCAACAGAAATGCTCACAACAATGAAAACCTCGAAGAGGAGGAAGAGCGCCATTGGGTGGGCAGGCAGGTGTCTTGCTCGGCTGTGGCTTGGGGGGCACTTTTTTCAGTTCCATTCTAACTTCGAACAGTCACTAAGCGAACTGTTGTAAGTCGAGGACTACCTGTACTTCATCACTTTTTTCCTTTTTTTTTTTTTTTTGGTCATCAACTTTTTGACACCTTGCTAGGCGACTGGTGGTACTCAGATGTCGCCATATCCTAAAAGTGGCACAATGGGTGAAAAGGTTGAAAAGCCCTGATATAGGTAAGGAAAAGATAGGGTCAATACAGGTATGAGGAGAATGGGAATGAGAATTTATAGGTAAGATAAGGAAAGGTACAATAATGGGGTAACCCCCCATAACAATCCCAAGCTTTAACAAACAAGCTACTGTCCGGATCTAAACATTAAATAAACATAGTTTGTATAATACTAAACAATTATAAAGATAAAGTTAACTATAATCATATAACTAAAATTAGATAAGTAAGGAAAATTCCTCTAAAGCTAACTATAATCATATACTGTAACTAAAGTTAGATAAGTAAAATTCCTCTAAATAAATATTCAGACTTAATAACATATCAACTAATTCTTAAACTAAAAACTATTGATAAATGTAAGAAAGTTATTCTTTATTTGATCGATAGAATAAGAATTGTATTAATTTAAATAGGAGACAGTACATACCAAGGGGAAAGAGTAGGAAACATTTAACGTAATAGTTTGAGATCTGAACTAAAGATATTTGCATGTTATTGAATTATTGACCAACTCAGCCGCCACGTTGCTTTTCAAATATTTAAATGTAAAACTAGAAAATCAATAAAATTTTCTTTAAAAAAAAAAAAAGAACGTAGAAAAACAGATCTGGAAGGGACCTAAGAGGTCTTCTAGTCCAACCCCTTGTTCAAGGTGGGAAGCCTTATATCATCCTGATCAAATGGTTTTCCAGTCTACAGGTAGTCCTCGGTTTACCACAGTTCATTTAGTGACTGTTCGAAGTGACACCACCACTGAAAAAAGTGACTTGTCGCTGTTTTTCACACATATGACCGTTGCAGCCTCCCCACGATGGTCACATGATCAAAATTCAGATGCTTGCCAACTGATTCGTATTTATGACGGTTTGCAGTGTCCCAGGGTCAGGTGATCCCCTTTTGCGGCCTTCTGATAAGCAGTCAATGGAGGAAGCCAGATTCACTTAACAACCGTGTTATTAACTTCACAACTGCAGTGATTCACTTAACAACTGTGACAAGGAAGGTCGTACAATGGGACAGAATCCACTTTACAGATGTCTCACATAGCAACAGAAATTTCAGACTCAATTATGGTCGCACGTCAAGGATTACCTGTATTTCTTTCTATCTGCTTTAGGCTGTTTCGGTCTGGTTTATTTCCATAGGGGCAGGCAACTTCGGCTCTTTTATGACTCGTGGACTTCAACTCCCAGAATTCCTGAGCCAGCCATGCTGAGGAGAAAGGGAGAGGTTTCCAAGCTGAGCCATGCTGGCTCAGGAATTCTGGAAGTTGAAGTCCACGAGTCATAAAAGAGCCAAGGTTGCCTACCCCTGCCATAGACCAATCCACAAACACTTCCCTGTCTTCCACACACCAACACTACAACTCCCAGCTGCCTCTCTGCTCAGCTTTTATGGCCAACAATTGCTAGAAAGAGGACTAAAAGAGACAGGGCAACAGCCTCTCACACAGTTGTCCTTACTTATATTATAGGTAGTCCTATATTGGTGTTGAGAAGTGAATTTTGCCCAATTTTACAATCTCTCTTGCCACAGTTGTTAAGTGAATCACTGTGTTTGTTAAATGAGGAACACAATTGTTAAGTGCTTGTCAGAATGTCGCAAAAGGGGATCACGTGACCCAGGGGGAGACTTCAACCATTATAAATATGACTCAGTTGCCAAGCATCTGAATTTGGATCACATGACCCTGGGGCGTGGCTTCCTAATGCCTTCTCCTTTGCCTTTGGAACCGCCCCATTGCATTCCTCTGTCCTACTCGCTTCTCTTTCCTGCGCATTCGTGCATCCAGGATTTGTCCCAACTGTTCTTCATCATTGTCCAACTCAGACTCCCAGCACAGCCTTCCTCTGACGCTGATGTCACTCCAGGCCCCTCCATCTCCTCTGATTCCTCAGACTGGCTGGCGAAGAATCACAACACAACCGTCTTACTTAGCAACAGAAATTTCGATCTCAATTGTGGTCATAAAATCAAGGATTATCTGCACCCAGGCAGTTATGACTTAGAATGACAATTGATTAGTGAAGTCCTTGGTGCTCTCTGAGTTTGGTTTACTTGCAGAGGTTGTTAAGTGAACCGCTACAGTTGTTGATTATGTGGTCGTTAAGCGAATCTGGCTTTCCCACCGAAGGTCATAAAAGGGAGATGACATGACCCTGCCAATAAAGATGAGCCAGTTGCCAATTGTCCAAGTTTTAATCCCGTGACCGTGGGGATGCCGCAAAAGTTGTAAGCGAGAAAAACAATCAAAAGTTGCTTTTTTCGGTGCCGTTGTAACTTTCAACGCTCACTGAACGGTTGTAAGTCGAGGACTACCCGTATATCAGCAAGATCACGTCGGCTCTGCTACCTGCTAAGGCAGACAATTAGATAGCTAAATCTGGAGGCTGCCACATGTCGCCAGGCTGAAAATCGATTCTCCAAAGCAGACAACTTTTAATTAACCCACACTCCTTTAGTATTAATTTTGTTTTCTTGCATCTGGCTACATCCTAACAGTGCACTTTATGCCTCTGGCATGCTAACAAGCCTTGTTGTTGTTTCCCAACAAGTGCAACTGGGAGATAGGTTCCTTCTAAATCTGAGTCACATTATGGCTTAGAATCATAATGACTTAGAATGACTTAATGCAGGGAAGAGCAACTGTAATGACTAAAGGACTGGAGGCAAAAACATATGAAGAACCGTTGCAGGAATTGGGTATGGCCAGTCTAGAGAAAAGAAGGACTAGGGGTGACATGATAGCAGTCTTCCAGTATTTGAGGGGCTGCCACAAAGAAGAGGGGGGGGGGTCAACTTATTTTCCAAAGCACCAGAAGGCAGGACAAGAAATAAACACCAGGCATCAGACCCAATCTGAAGGCACCTAGCTAATTATGAACACTCAAGAGTTCTGGATCAAGAAAGATGACCAGGGGACTGGAGGCTAAAACATATAAGGAATGACTGTTGGAATTGGGTAGCTCTAGTTTAATGAAGAGAAGGACCAGGAGTGACATGATAGCAGTCTTCCAATATCTCAGGGGCTGCCCCAAAGAAGAGGGAGTCAAGCTATTCTCCAAAGCGCCTGAAGGCAGGACAAGAAGCAACGGATGGAAACTAACTAAGGAGAGAAGCAACCTAGAACTAAGGAGAAACTTTCTGACTGTTAGAACAATTAACCAGTGGAACAACCTGCCTCCAGAAATGGTGAATGCTCCAGCACTGGACGTTTTTAAGAAGAGACTGGGCAGCCATTTGTCCGAAATGGTATAGGGTTTCCTGCCTGAGCAGGGGATTGGACTAGATGACCTCCAAGGTCCCTTCCAGCTCTTTTCTCATTGAATCACATGTAGCTTTAACACAATTGTTTAAGGCCCTCAAATTTGCTCTTTACGGAAGGACGAGAGAGGAATCACAGGTAAAATAGTGAGAGTTTGATAGTCTAATATTGCAGCCTTCCCCCAAATTAACATTTTCCCTGCAAAATAAGTTATACAAATGAACAGCAACAACTGAAAAGATATTCCTAAGTGTGCAACCACATGTAAAAAAAAAATGCACAGGGTAATCTTTAGCATCTTTTGTCCGTTAGCTGTAGCATAGGCCAGGGGTAGGCAACCTTGGCTCTTTTATAACTCGTGGACTTCAACTCCCAGAATTCCTGAGCCAGCCATGCTGAGGGGAAAGGGAGAGGTTTCCAAGCTGAGCCATGGCTGGCTCAGGAATTCTGGGAGTTGAAGTCCAAAAGTCATAAAGCGGCCTAGGCCTAGGCCAGAGATAGGTAACCTTGGCTCTTTTATGACTCGTGGACTTCAACTCCCAGAATTCCTGAGCCAGCCATGCTGAGGGGAAAGGGAGAATTTCCAAGCTGAGCCATGCTGGCTCAGGAATGCTGGGAGTTGAAGTCCATGAATCATAAAAGGGCCAAGGTTGCCTACTCCTGATCTAGGCAAAAAAAAAAAAAAGCTTCACCATTGATCCTTTCTGGAAATCTGCTCTTTTTGGGACTTCTTCAAACTTACACAAGTGAAGATAAATATAACCCTTTTCTTCTCATTCATCTCTGCCACCTCTGTGCCTCAATAAATTTCTATTATAGTTCTATTGCCATCCAGCGATAGGATTTCCTTAGTGAACATGTCTTACGCGGCAGATTACCAGGAAAAGAGAGCGCTTCAAGAAATCGGGATATGAAAATACCTTCTCTTCCATCCTCGTCTTTTCAAGAGCTTTTGTGGTTCACTTAAGAGTTGAGTTAAAAAGGCCAAATCTGTAATATTCTGTGTAACAATAAAGTAATGTTCCAAGTGAGGGTTATTAGGGAAAAAAACAGCACCATTCAGGCATAAAAAGAAGGCATAAGTAGACTTTAAAAAAAAATCTTCCTTTTTTTTCCAGAAAAAAACAAGAGCCACTTAAAAAGTGAAGGGAAATACACATATCTTAGTGAGGAATGATTATTCTTAGCAATAATACATCTTTTATTGATTGGAGTGGGGGAAATGGAAAGCATCATTATTCACCCAACCCAGTGAACCGAGATCCTGCAAATTCACACATAGTAGGTATATACTAACAGTAGCCAGTGCTAGACATGCCTACTGTTAAATTTTGATTGGGTTTTTGAAAAGGAAGAGGAGGAAGATGGGGAGGGGGAAGAGGAGAGGAGGAGGAGGAGGAAGAGAAGAAGAAGAAGAAGAAGAAGAAGGAAGAAGAAGAAGAAGAAGAAGAAGAAGAAGAAGAAGAAGAAGAAGAAGAAGAAGAAGAAGAAGAAGAAGAGGAGGAGGAGGAGGAGGAGGAGAAGAAGAAGAAGAAGAAGAGGAGGAGGAGGAGGAGGAGGAGGAGGAGAAGAAGAAGAAGAAGAAGAAGAAGAAGAAGAAGAAGAAGAAGAAGAAGAGGAGGAGGAGGAGGAGGAAGAGGAGGAGGAGAAGAAGAAGAAGAGGAGGAGGAGGAGGAGAAGGAGAAGAAGAAGAAGAAGAAGAGGAAGAGGGAGGAGGAGGAGGAAGAAGAAGAAGAAGAAGAAGAAGAAGAAGAAGAAGAAGAAGAAGAAGAAGAAGAAGAAGAAGAAGAAGAAGAAGAAGAAGAAGAAGAAGAAGAAGAAGAAGAAGAAGAAGAAGAAGAAGAAGAAGAATGTTCCTCTCCTCTCTCACTGTATTATGCTGAGGGCCAAAACAAATTGAATATTGACTAAATGGGGGAGAGAGAGAGAGAGAGAGAGAGATCCTTTCTCTTGTTATTGTATCTTCTTAACAGCATTCAATTGTGTTCATCTTGGTTAAGGTCTCCTTCCAAACAGCATCCTCTGATTATCTGACCAATTGGCGCCATGTCCAGGAGGCGATTTTCAGAAAGAAGAAGATGTGGCAGGACATCAGAGCATCCCGATTCCGTGGGTCTTGATTGAAATTTTCTGGGCTAGAGAAGAGGCCTGCTCTTTTCACTAGCTTTCCATTGAAGCTCTTTGTCATGTTGGCTACACAAAACAAATTAATATTTTAACAGGAAGAGGCAAAGTCCAGAAATATTGTTTACATGAAATAAAAGATGATGAAGCATTGCTGTTGGCATTTTTTTCCCCACTAAAGTTGATAGAGATCGGAAGAGACTAAAGAAAGAAATTAAACAACAATCGCCCCGAAAAGAGATAGGGTGAAATAAGAAAAGAATGAAGGAAGCAGTTGAAGAAGGAAGAAGCCAGCTGGATTGATGGCAGACTCCACTTCACCTCTTCACCCCTTGTTCTCTACTCTCTACCTGTCCATCTTTCTTTTTTGGGTAATCAGATAGCAATCATATTTCTCATTGTTTGTTTTATTGTTCTATGATCTTACTTCTGTTCACATTCCCCCCCCCCCCCAATTCTTTCTTTTTATTCATCTAAGCTCCCTAGAGTCGCCCAAGGTGAGATAGATGGTAAATAAATTTAATAAACAATCAAACAAACCAATAATATTGAAGCTTAGGATCAGGAAAATTGGAATCCCCATCCTACAAATCGGAACGGACAACTAGATGACCTCCAAGGTCCCTTCCAACTTTATTATTATTATTGATCATCGCACAGTCAGCCAGATGTTCAGACTGGATTTGGCATTTTTGTCTATCTATTGAGCCCTTACCCTGGGATAGGCAGATGTGGATGTTTGATGGTATTACAGATATCGTCGCAGGATGGAAGCTGTTCCAGGTAAGGCTGCCTTTTGCAATTGACTAATGGCGAATTTGTCAATGCCGATGATGGTGTTCAAGTAGTGCTCCAGTTGTTTTGGGATTGCACCCAAGGCGCCTATTACTATTGGTACTAGTAAACATTATTATTGTTGTTGTTGTTGTTATTATTATTACTATTATTACTATTACTATTATTACTATTATTATTATTATTATTATATTCCTTGCAGACAGCTGGTCATTTGCCTTCTTTTAGAGAGTCACTGAAGCCACTTGGAGGTTTGTCTGTGTCCAAGTGGCCTTAACAACTCTCTAAAAGGATGCAAATGATCAGCTGTCTGCAAGAAGTGTAACTCTTTCCATTCGCCACCATTCAGGCAGAGCTGAAGAAGCTTCTTGGATGAGAAGCGAAACGTCTTCAAAAAAAAAAAAAAGCAAGAAAATCCAGTTGCCTCCTGAAAAAGCACCACATACTTATCATTGATAACTGCTATACTAAATATGTCCAGCTGTTGAGAAGGGAAAGTTATCAAGGTAAGAGTCCATTTCAGGAAAAGATCGTAACCCACGATTTGAAAGGACACCCAAGCACAGTTTGTAGAACTACAGGGAAGAGACCTCTGGTGACGCAAAAACTCTCTTTAAATTTCGTCTTTTTCTACCAAGGGCATTCTTTTCTGCTCCCTTCTTTGCCTATTCCATCCATTTTTTACATCTCCCAAGTCAAAACCCAAGTCAACTTATCTTTGCCTCTTCTTTGCTTTAGTCGTCCACCCCCCAATTTCTTATTTTGTTCCTCATCACCCGACACTTGCTATTCATATGAGAGGAAGGCATCAAGGTCCACAGCTGCTCTGCCCAGCGTAGAAACCAGGAGACGGTGAGTTCTAGTCCCGCCTTAGCCGTGAAAGCTGGCTGGATGACTTTGGGCCAATCACCAGGAGACGGTGAGTTCTAGTCCCGCCTTAGCTGTGAAAGCTGGCTGGATGACTTTGGGCCAATCACCAGGAGATGGTGAGTTATAGTCCCACCTTAGCCCAGAAAGCTGGCTGGATGATTTTGGGCCAATCACTAGGAGACAGTGAGTTCTAGCCCCGCCTTAGACATGGAGGCCAGCTGGTGACTTTCGGCTAATGACTCTCTCTCAGCCCAACCCACCTCACAGAGTTGTTGTTGTTGTTGTTGTTGTTGTTGTGTGGGGAGAATAGAAGGAGGAAGGAGTTTTGGATCTATTTGCCTCCTTGAATTATTTGTAAAAATAATAAAGGCAGGATACAAACAGATCAAATAAATGAATTAAAAAAGATCTCTTTACCTATACAATATTTCTCTATGATTGTGGAAACAGGGTAGAGAGTCTTTCTGTCCTGGATTCAACCCTGTTCCAAAGATTGGGCACCATTTCATTACAATTTGTCCCTTCTTTTAACTGCCGTGTCAAAAGGCTGCTGTTTTATTAGGATGTAAGAAGTAATTCTAATGGGAATCAACAAGACCTTTTTTTTTTTTTTTTTTGCTAAGTGGCATTAGGGCTCATAAAGAATCTCTCAAGTAGCTTTATTTCTTTGCTCCTTTTGAGTTAAATGATTATGGCTACTATTTCTGTATAAACTTTAATTAAGAAGAAGGGCTTGAGCTGGAGCAAAGCTGGTAATGGGAGAGAAAAAGATTTCTAACAGAATGCAGGAGAATGCAAGTTTTCAACATGGCAGCCAAGGTCGTTCCATCTCAACGCACCCACCTGGATGCCAAATTTTCATTTCCCCCCCCCCCTTTATCCCCAAATTCAGCAACTTCCATGCCTTTGTTAATGTAGCCAGATTTCCTAGATCTTTATAACATCCTCATTGCATTGTTTCTCTCTCTCCCTCCCTCCCTCTCCCTCTCTCTCCCTCTCTCTCTCCCTCCCTCCCTCTCCCTCTCTCTCCCTCTCTCTCTCCCTCCCTCCCTCTCCCTCTCTCTCCCTCTCTCTCTCCCTCCCTCCCTCTCCCTCTCTCTCTCCCTCCCTCTCCCTCTCTCCCTCCCTCTCTCTCTCCCTCTCTCTCCTTTTCTCTCTCTCCTTCCCTCTCTCTCCCTCCCTCTCTCTCCCTCTCTCCCCCTCTCTCTCCCTCCCTCCCTCTCCCTCTCTCTCTCCCTCCCTCTCTCCCTCCCTCTCTCTCTCCCCCCTCTCTCCCTCTCCCTCTCTCTCCCTCCCTCTCTCTCCTTCTCTCCCTCCCTCTCTCCCTCCCTCTCCCCCCCCTCTCTCTCCCCTCTCTCTCTGCACATCTGTCTGTGTCTGTGCCCATGATAGATATTGCTCTTTAAGTATAAGCTTCTTTCAGGCCTTACAATTCTCCAGCTATTGAGTGGCTTGAGCTAGACCAGTTAAGTTGACACTCTGTCACAGAAAAGCATACGACAAGTTTTGTTTCAACTCACAGTATGTGCGTTCAAAGAACTCAGTACTTTAAAAAAAATCATTTGAAACTTGTGCACCAAAGGACATGTTATTTTAACTGGCATGTGACAGATTGACTTCATCACCCAGGGGTGGCCGCCTCCTTCTCCTCCTCCTCCTCCTCCTTCTTCTTCTTCTTCCCCTCCTCCTCCTCCTCCTCCTCCTCCTCCTCTTCCTCCTCCTCCTTCTCCTCCTCCTCCTCCTCCTCTTCTTCTTCTTCTTCTTCTTCTTCTTCCTCCCTCCTCCTCCTCCTCCACCTCCTCCTCCTCCTCCTCCTCCTCCTCCTCCTTCTTCTTCTCCTTCCAATTCTGAGAGTTGAAACGCATTCCCACATTTCTCCACGTAGCAATCAAGTCTGTGTGGACTTTCTTGAAGCATTTTCCCAGCCTCACTTTTCAAGAAGACGCAGAAAAATCAGGCAAAGAGAGAGAATGGCTATTTCCTCCTGTACACATCAGGTGTGCTGTAAATGTTACGCATTTGCTGTAAATATTTTCCATCATCTTTTATGATCCTCCTTCAGGTGGAAGAAGCAGAAAAGACTCTTCAAAAGGCCAATTCATGTACCTTGGCACCCTTTCTATCTGAAGCGCTGTTGGTTCTCCTTGATGGAATCAAAAAAAAAAAAAAAAAACGGAACATTTGGAGACACTAAATCTACCCATGCTTTAAGAAGAATGAAATGGTTTTACCTCATCTAATGAACAACCCGACAGCCTCTCTTTGGGGAGCTGATTTATAGGAACACAACTGCCTTGTTACAATTGTGTTCGAAATTGTAGCTCCTTCGTGGCCATTTTGTTCTTGTCAAGGCGATGAATTATTATTTCGCATTCCCTGCAAAAAAAAAAAAATTGCTCAGAGGGACTGTGATTTGGTAACCTGGCCTGATAAATTAAAAATAAGTACAGTGCATTTTTCTAAACACTGGCGGAAATCTCAGAGGGAGACCCAGCTACATATTACACACCTTTTGTGCAAGGCAGCTGCTGAGAGGAAACAAGACGTTAAAGCTGGATGCTTTACAAAGAATTGCCAAACTAGAAAAGCTAGAAAAGAACAGACATAAACCAAGATCTCCTCGCAATCCAAGGGGCTGTCAAAAGTCTTCTCCAGCACCACAATTTGAAAACATGTTCTTTGGCGCTCAGCCTTCCTTATGGCCCCGTTCTCTCAGCCATACATAATTACTGGGAAAACCATAGCTTTGCAGAATAGAATAGTATAGAACATCATAGCACAGCATAGCATAAAGAATCGAATCAAATAGAATGGAATGGAATGGAATGGAGGAGTGGAGTGGAATAGAATAGAATAGAATAGAATAGAATAGAATAGAATAGAATAGAATAGAATAGAATAGAATAGAATAGAATAGAATAGAATAGCATGGAATGGAATGGAATGGAATGGAGTGGAGTGGAGTGGAATGGAATGGAATGGAGTGGAGTGGAATGGAATGGAGTGGAATGGAGTAGAATGGAGTAGAATAGAATAAAATACAATAGAATGGAATGGAATGGAATAGAACGGAACAGAACGAAACAGAACAGAACAGAATAGATGGAGTGGAGTGGAGTGGAGTGGAATGGAGTGGAGTGGAGTGGAATGGAATGGAATGGAATGGAATGGAATAGAATAGAATAGAATAGAATAGAATAGAATAGAATAGAATAGAATAGAATAGAATAGAATAGAATCTGGAAGTGACCTTGGATGTCTAGTCCAGCCCCCTGCTCAAGCAGGAGAACCTATACCATCTCATACAAGTGACTGTCTAGCTTCTTCTTAAAAATCTCCAGTGATGGAGCACCCATGACTTCTGAAGGCAAGCTGTTCCACTGGTTGATTGTCCTCACTATTAGGAAGTTTCTCCTTAATTCTTTTATTGCTTCTCTCTTTGGTCAGTTTCCATCCATTGTTTCTTGTCCTTCCCTCTGGTGCTTAGGAGAATAATTTGATCCCCCCTTCTTTGTGGCAGTCCCCCAAATACTGGAACACTGCTATCAAGTCACCCCTATTTCTTCTTTTATTTAGACCAGCCATACCCAAGTCCTGCAGCCATTCTTCGTATGTTTTAGTCTCCAGGCCTTGGATCATCTTAGTTGCTCTTCTCTGAACTTTTTTCCAAAGTCTCAACATCTTTTTTGTAGTATGGTGACCAAAATTGGTTGCAGTATTCCAGGTGTGGTCTCACTAGGGTTTTATAAAGTGGTACTAATACTTCATGTGATCTTGGTTCTGTGCCTGTTTATACAAGCCAGAATTGTATTAGCTTTTTGGTCTGCTGCTGCACACTGCTGACTCATAGTCAAGTGATTGTCCACTAGGACTCCAAGGTCCCTCTCACAGTTGTTGTTGTTGTTTTTTTATTTAAAAAGTTTTATTAACAATTTAACAAAATAAACCCACTAACCCACCCATCCCCACCCTCCCACCCACCCCCCACTTCCCAGAGCCAAGTACAGGGTTATTACAAACATATTAAACATAATCTAATTAAATTCAACAAATAGGTTAAACATAATCTAATTAAATTTAACAAATTATACAACTACTAAAATCTTACTTAACCCTTAACTCCCTTTAAACCTTAATAACACATTATAAACAAATCCATTTTTAAACAATTATTATAAAAACCGTAATAACAGTAAATAAACTAAATAATTCCAATTATAAAATACTATTAATAATACTTATTATATTAAAATTTAATCATATAATAAATGGAACTTTTTAGTTCCATATTTAATCTGAATATAATCTATCCATCTTCTCCATACCATAATATATCTTTCTTGTGTATGATCCTTTAAATAAGCAGAAATTTTAGCCATTTCTGCTAAATTAGAAAACTTATTGTAGGCAACGAATCTTTCTTCCAATATTGACCTATCAATAGCCTTGCTGCTGTAATTAAATTCAACATTAAAATAGTTTCTTTGACATCAAAATCCTCAAAAATCCCTAATAAAAATAGTTGAGGAGTCACAGTTGTTGTTTTTGAGCCGGTCTCCCCTAATCTGTACTTATACCTTTGATTTTTTTTCCTGCCTAAAGGTAAAACTTCGCTTTTCTCCCCATTAAAATTATTTTTTTTTTTTTTTAAGATAGGGCCCACTGTTCAAGTTTGTCAAAATCTTTTTGGATTCTCAGCTTGTCTTCTGGGGTGTTGGCTATTCCTGCCAGTTTAGTGTCATTGCAAATTTGATGAGTTCCCTTCTATTCTATGCTCTCCAAGAAGCACGTAGGAAGCACCTGTGCCTTAATTCCAAAAGGTTGTGCGTATCAATCTTTTTTAAATATATATATATATATATATATTATTTATATGCTGCCCTTTTCACCAGGTTCTAGATTAATAAATGTTGTTGTTAGTTGTGAAGTCATGTCTGACCCATCGCAAACCCATGGACCACGTTCCTCCAGGCCTTCCTGTCCTCTGCCATCTTCTGGAGTCCATTTAACTCACGCCTCTTGCTTCAGTGACTCCATCCAGCCATCTCATTCTCTGTCCTCCCCTTCTTCTCTTGCCCTCCATCTTTCCCAGCATGAGGCCCTTCTCCAGTGAGTCCTTCCTTGTCATTAGGTGGCCAAAGGACTTGAGTTTCAGTTTCAGGATCTGGCCTTCTAAAGAGCAGTCAGGGTTGATCTCCTCTAGGACTGACCAGTTTGATCACCTTGCAGTCCAAGGGACTCGCAGGAGTCTTCTCCAGCACCAGAGTTCAAAGGCCTCAATTCTTTGGCGCTCAGCCTTTCTTATGGTCCAGCTTTCACAGCCATACATTGCAACTGGGAAAACCATGGCCTTGGCTATACGCGCTTTTGTTGGCAGGGTGATGTCTCTGCTTTTTAGTATGCTGTCTAGATTTGCCATAGCTTTCCTCCCCAGGAGCAAGCGTCTTTTAATTTCTTGGCTGCAGTCCCCATCTATGGTGATCTTGGAGCCGAGGAAGATAAAATCTGTCACTACCTCCATTTCTTCCCCATCTATTTGCCAGGAATTGAGAGGGCCGGATGCCATGATCTTGGTTTTCTTAATGTTGAGTTTCAAGCCAACTTTTGCACATACATACATTAATATAGCTTTGGCTATATGGACCTTTGTCGGCAAGGTGATGTCTCTGCTTTTTATTTTTTTATTATTTTTTTGCTTTTTTGTCCTGCTACCTAGCATCTAGTAGCTATCTTTAGTACATGAGCATCACAGGAGACTGAATATCAATTAAATCAGCCCAAAGCAGGAAACAAACTGTGAGTGCAGATAACGTATTCAAAAAAAAAATGTTACCACTTCCTAAAATAGAAAGTCTTAGGCTTGAAAGGAGAAGAGAGTGGATAAGGTGAATGAACAAAATCAAGGAGAACGTTTGACTGTCATGGAATAACAGAATTGGAAGGGACCTTGGAGATCTTCTAGTCCAACCCCCTGCTCAAGCAGCAAACCATATACAATTTCAGACACGTGGCTGTACAGTCTCTTCTTAAAAACCTCCAGTGAGGAAACACTCACAATTTCTGAGGGCAAGCTGATTAATTCTTCTAAGATTAATTGTTCTAACTGTCAGGAAATTTCTCCTTAGTTCTAGGTTGCTTCCCTCCTTGCCTTTATAAGAGCTCCAATTTATCACTAGGGAGAATTCAGAATGGAACATATTTAACCATACGAACACCAGGCCTCAGGCCCAACCTGATGGCACCTAGCTAATTATGAACACTCAAGAGTTCTGGATCAACAAAGATGATCAGGGGACTGGAGGCTAAAACATATAAGGAATGGTTGCTGGAATTGGGTAGGTCTAGTTCAGGGGTAGGCAACCTTGGCTCTTTTATGACTCATGGACTTCAACTCCCAGAATTCCTGAGCCAGCATGGCTCAGCTTGGAAACCTCTCCCTTTCCACTCAGCATGGCTGGCTCAGGAATTCTGGGAGTTGAAGTCCATGAGTCATAAAAGAGCTAAGGTTGCCTACCCCTGGTCTAGTTTAATGAAGAGAAAGATGAGGGGGGACATGATAACAGCCTTCCAATATCTCAGGGGCTGCCCCAAAGAAGAGGGAGTCAAGCTATTCTCCAAAGCAGCTGAAGGCAGGACAAGAAGCAATGGATGGAAACTAACCAAAGAGAGAAGCAACCTAGAACTAATGAGAAATTTCCTGACAGTTAGAACAATTAACCAGTGGAGCAACCTGCCTCCAGAAGCCATGAATGCTCCAACACTGGAAGTTTGTAAGAAGAGACTGGACAGCCAGCCATTTGTCTGAAATGCTATAGGGTTTTCTGCCTGAGCAAGGTGTTGGACTAGCTGACCTCCAAGGTCCCTTCCAATTATTATTATTATTATCTTTTATTCATTAGACATGAATGACAATCAACTGAACATTCAAGTTGGCTGGCATTGATGGCTGACACAGGTTGCTACCAGCATCCTAGGTGTCAACCAGGTACCTCCATTATTATTATTATTATTATTATTATTATTATTATTATTATTATTATTATTATTATTATTATTAATATTATCATTGATCATCGCATAGTCAGCCAGATGTTCAGACTGGATTTGGCATTTTGTCTACCTAAGTCCTTACCCAGGACATTATTATTGTTGTTGTTGTTGTTGTTATTATTATTATTATTATTACAGCTTTTGAATGATCATCTCAAGTAGAATTCTCTGCAGTAACACAATCCAGATGCAGCCACCAGGGACGCAGAGGGAGAATGGATATAGCTGTAGGCAGCAGCTATAAAGCTGTGGATATTTGCTTCGGAGATGAAACAGCCAAATAAAATCCCTTGGTAACAGAGAAATATGGAAAATAGCTGTCAGATCACTGGGTCTAGCTTGCTTGTATTCTTAACAAGGAATGACAGCAGTTCATTAAGCTTTTATGAAAGATTTTTGGCTGTTCTGAATGAAGTCATCAGAATTGAATTAGGGGTCTTTGGCATGCAAAAACCAAGCATCTATTGTCTGTTTTCGATTAGTACTTTCCAGTCTTGCTAAAATAGCAATAGCACTTAGACTTATATACCGCTTCATAGTGCTTTCTCTAAGTGGTTTACAGAGTCAGCATGTTGATTCCCCCCAAAATCTGGGTCCTCATTTTACCGACCTCAGAAGGATGGAAGGCTGTGTCAACCTTGAGCCGGTGAGGAACGAACTGCTGGCAGTGGGCAGAATTAGCTGGCAATGCTGCACTCTAACAACTGAGCTGCCACAGTTAGATAGCAACAGTTAGAGCACTTAGACTTATATCCTACTTTACAGCCCTCTCTAAGCAGTTTACAGAGTCAGCGTACTGCCCTCAACAATCTGGGTCCTCATTTTATTGGGAAGGATGGAAGGCTGAGTCAACCTTGAGCTGGTCAGGATCGAACTCCTGGCAGTGGGCAGAGTTAGCCTGCAATACCGCATTCTAACTACTGCGCCACCACAGCTAAAATCTAATTTAAACCAGTTAATTCATCCCCACTGCCTTTATAGGCATGTCCAGCCTTTCCACAATCAGGAAATTCTTTGTACATCATCCTTTCTGCTCATAAGCCTGTCAAGCATACAACATGGCACTTCTGGGGCCTTCAGATTATTTAAAGTATGTTCTTGAACATATAAGGTAGGTTCAGTTATATTAATTCCATTCATCCAGTGTTTGCAAATTTCTCATTATATCTCTTGAAATGTGAGAGCTGATAAGTATTTCTTTAAAAAAGCTTTGCCCCAAAATGACTGGTTTGCAAATCTTTTCCACAACATAACACAGACCTTGGAGGTCTTCTAGTCCAGCCCCCTGCTCAAGCAGGAAACTTTATACCATTACGGACAAATGGCTGTCCAGTCTCTTCTTAAAATCCTCCAGCAATGGAGCATTCACAGCTTCTGGAGGCAGGTTGTTCCACTGGTTAATTGTTCTGTCAGGAAATTTCTCCTTAGTTCTAGGTTGCTTCTCTCCTTGATGAGTTTCCATCCGTTGCTTCTTGTCCTGCCTTCAGGTGCTTTGGAGAATAGCTTGACTCCCTCTTCTTTGGGGCAGCCCCTGAGATATTGGAAGACGGCTATCCTGTCCCCCCTCATCTTTCTCTTTATTAAACTAGACCAGGGGTAGGCAACCTTGGCTCTTTTATGACTCATGGACTTCAACTCCCAGAATTCCTGAGCCAGCCATGCTGAGGGGAAAGGGAGAGGTTTCCAAGCTGAGCCATGCTGGCTCAGGAATTCTGGGAGTTGAAGTCCATGAGTCTTACTGTCAGGAAGTTTCTCCTTAGTTCCAGGTCGCTTCTCTCCTTGATTGGTTTCCATCCATTGTTTCTTGTCTTGCCTTCAAACAAAGGATACATCCCTTTGGAATTTGTGAGACACCAGAAAGCAAGTGATCAAACAAAAGACACCGATTTTATGCGAGACCTGAACTGTAAAAAAACATTAATTTAAAATATATTCCACAAGTGGCAAATTTATGGGTTACATCATTCCTTCCCAGTGGGATTTGTGTCTTTGTTAAAACTTGCAAAACTTTCAGAATATGGAGTCTATTGTTTAGCACTGAAAAGATAAGTTTGTGCACATCTAAAGAAATGGCCTGGGCTAAGAAGGGAAAAAAATATTTTTCTAAGATTAAAAAAGAAGCCTAGAACTGCCAGGTTAAAAGTGCTAAGCTCCCCTTTTAAAATGCTAATAATGAAGGTAACATTATTATTATTATTGGGGAAGCTGCATTGCAAAATTCAGCGAACCATGAATTTCAAATAACAATCTAGCTCAGTGTCAAATGCAAATTGAACAAATATCTTTTCCTTTCCTAGAAAATATATTCACTTTATGTGACTCTGCCGAGGTCTTTTGGGTCTTTGATAATCTCATATCCCACTATGATTATATTGTATTTTTGGAATGTATCTGATAGGGCTGTATATATAGATATTATATATCGTATTTTCTGGCTTATAAGACGACTTTCTAAACCATGAAAATCTTCTCAAAAGTTGGGGGTCGTCTTATACGCCCAGTCGTCTTATACGCCGGAAAATACGGGTACATCAAAGCAAGCTCCCCCGTATCCTGCGCCCCATGCTCCTCACCCCTTGGCATGGGGATTGGTTGTCCGGATGAGAGTTTAAGTGACCCACGCAGCCAAATAGCCCTAGAAAAGTGTCCCTCCGAGAAACAGCTTGGAGGAAGGGGCGAGGTTGGAGCGTTGGCGGACCAATGGCGGGAGAGGAGCACTGGCGGAGAGCCAGCCAAGTAAGAATGCCCGTGTTGGGTCAGCGGCAGGGGCTTCCCGAGAAGAAGTGCCCCCGCCCCCCTTGCTGCCAAAGTGCTGCTCAGCACTCGCAGAAAGCCAGCGATTTCGCAGAAGCGTCTGCTGCTCGGGCAGGGATCCTGCCCCTCCCAGTGTAGGGCGGTGGAGGGAGGCGGTGTAAGCGGGGCTTTTCCTCCCCCGGGGAAACCCCACCACCACCAGCCTCTGCTCGGGTGGGCGGCAGGAGCAGCTGGTGGGATCCGGCGGGCTGTGCAGAGGGTGCCACTTCCTTGGGGTTGACCGCACCAGGTGCCATCGCACTGAGCGCCAGAAGCCCTGGGACCCCGACAGACGGACACTCAGCGTTTCCTCCTCCATGCTCAGCCGCTTCTTTGGCAACCTGCCACCGTGGCTGGTGCTCTCGCTGCGCAGATGACAGAGCGATCCATCCACGGGGTGTCGTCCCGGAAGCAGTCTGGCAGGCTTCCACTGGAACGAGAGGGGCCAGCTAGTCCCATTGGGGTGAGACAATTCCTCATATACTGCAAAGCTTCACAAGTGCACCCCCATGCTTATTATGGGATGTTACCCAGCTACATTTGTCTTCAGCAGATCAGGAACAAACGATGAAATATAAAGTTAAAGTACCTGTATTTTCCAGCGTATAAGACGACTTTCATGAAAATCTTCTCAAAAGTTGGGGGTCGTCTTATACGCCCAGTCGTCTTATACGGCGGAAAATACGGTATATATATAATAATCGAGATAGAAAAACGCCCACACAGCATGAACAAGCGAGATGATACCTCCCGCCTACCAGCCATTTGGAAACCCGCCCTTATTGACAAACGACTCCCTAACACAAAAAATGATACCAGACCCACACTCACAAAAACCACACAGGAGTTCACCACCACACATCCACGCAAAAAACAAACCCAAAGCCACACCGATGACGAGGCACGACCACAAACCAGAAGCCAGACCACAGCTGCATCATTAGCCACTTTAAACCCCTCCAATCCATACATGAAGCAAACTGACACCCCCCATGAAGAGGAAGCACGACCACGAACGCGAAGCCAGAAAATAGCAAGGCAGCCCAAAATCTCAAACCCCTCTGCAACTCAGACTAACCTGGGCACAACCAAACAGAACACTCCCCCAGCCAATCAGAGCACAGCCAAGCCCCTAACCATTCAGAACACACCTCCACCCAATCAGAACACAGCCAAGCTCCCACCCAATCAGTTCATACCCCCACTGGCAGTTAAAAGGAAGAAACAGCTAAGACCACACATTGCTGCTCAAAGCACGAAGCTGAAAACACCAGCCTGAAGATGACGAATGGGACTTTGTCGAAACGTCGCCAAGACACTTCCAATTTTATGCGGGAGAAAACCCGAACAATCAAAGACCTATATATATATATATATATATATATATATATATATATATATATATATGCAGGAAGTTTTTTCAGACAGATGTCTAATTGATTACACCTTGACATTTTTTTAACTGCTATACTGCAGTTTTACTTTTTACAATCTCTTTTGCCTTGCGTTAAGCAGGCTCAAGTCGCAACTGCGAAACATTACAAATACAAATTTCTTTTTCTGACAAAGAATTAAAGAATTAAATTGGGAGACTAAGATGGCCATTTCGAGCTCATTCTCCTCTCTTCAGTTAGCCACACCCTTTATGGGTGCCCAGGTTCGAATCCCATAAAGGGTGTGGCTAACTGAAGAGAGCAGAATGAGCTCGAAATGGCCATCTTAGTCTCCCAATTTAATTCTTTAATTCTTTGTCAGAAAAAGAAATTTGTATATATATAAAATTTGTATATATATATATATATATATGTAGGTCTTTGTTTGTTCGGATTTTCTCCCACGTAAAATTGGAAGTGTCTTGGCGACATTTCGACAAAGTCCCATTCGTCATCTTCAGGCTGGAATGAGAATTGCCCATAACCCATTCTAAGAACCAGTAGCATTAAATAACTCTTATCTTATTCTGGATGCATTGGAATTACAGGGAAACCTCAGCTTATGACCACAATTTCAATTGTAAGTCATGACAGTCGTTAAATCAAGACACCTAACATTGATCAGACCTACCATTTTTACATTGGTTGTTAAGTGAATCACAGGGTTGTAAGTTCACATCCATTCTCCTGAATGGATGATTTGCCAGAACCAGCAAAAAAAAAACAAAAAACAATATTGCAAATTATGGTTGTGTGACATAAATGTGAGCCAGTTGCCAAGTGCTCAAAATGTAACACAATGTAAATGTGAACATGGGGAGGTATGCAGCATTTTATAATGGCCTTCTCTGAGTACATTATAACTCCAAACATTTGCATTAAGTTGCTGGTCATAAGTTGGGGACTTACGACCAGTTGTACACCATTCATGTTGGAGAATTCATATTACAAGTAGTCCTTGACTTACAGCCATTTGTTTAGTGGCCATTTGAAGGTACAATGGCACTGAAAAAGATGACTTAGGACTGTCTTTCACAGTTATGACCTTTGAAGCATCCCCCTGGTCACATGATTGACCCCTGGCATGTATTTATGATGGTTTCTGTGTCCCGGGGTCATGTGACCTTTGCAATCTTCTGTTGATATTCATTGTTGGAATGTATTTGTATGCAACAACTACAGTAGTATTCAGCCAGTAGATGGCAGTATTTAAAAGTCTGGATCTATGCTATATAACTCTATGTTCTTTTGTTCTAAGTAGAGTTTCCTGTTTCCTGTTTCCTAGTCCAGTTCTGCAGTTGAGCAGTAAAGCACATGGTGACTGTACTTTTTGCTCTGTGGTGCTATATGTAAACAGAATTTCTAATACCTTCTGACACAAAGTCAGTGGGGAAGCCAGATTTACTTAGCAAGCATGTTACTAACTGAAAAACCACAGTGATTCCCTTAACATCTGCACCAAGAAAGGTCATAAAATGGGGCAAAAACTTATTTAATCAATGTCTCACTCAGCAATAGAAATTTTGGGCTCAATTCTGGTCATAAGTGAAGGACTACCTGTATCTTTGGCTTATTTCTTGTTCATCTTGAGAAGCAAGCTTTGGCCATTTCTCTGTCTTGGTCAATTGACCTGTGCAACATTTGCGAGCCATCATCCAAGTCTTAGCAGCTGGATTGGAAGCTTCATTTTCCTAACGGTAAACAGAAGCTGCTTTTGGAAGTAAATTTGGCTCTCCAGGGGCAGCCATTAATATGAGGTGAAGGCAGGTTCTACTGTTCCCCCCTCCCCCTTCAAATAACTGATGGAGTATCCCCTCTTTTGAAGTCAGCCCTGAATTATGGATTTCTTCTCTCATCCCCATTGCTCACCTGGCTGCCTCAGTCATTAAGCTGTCCTAAAGATCTGTTAGCTAGCTCTGACTGCCAGTCATATATCATAACTTAGGGTGAGCTGTGATCAGACATAAATTGATTGGAAGACTCGTGTGTTCAGAAGTTGGGCAAACTAGCCTGCTGTTGGTGATAGAAAGAAAAAAGAACACCCAGTAAGAATCCCTAATCTAAATCTGTTAGATTTTAACAGTGAAAGAAAGCAAACGTTTCTTTCTTTCTTCCTTCCTTCCTTTCTTCCTTCCTTCCACTTTCTTTTCTCCCTCCCTCCTTCCTCTTTCCTAGAAAGACATACAAAGTTCTTTCTTTCTTTCTTTCTTTCTTTCTTTCTTTTTTCTTTCTTTCTTTCTTTCTTCTTCCTTCCTTCCTTCCCCTCCTTCCTTTTTCTGTCTTTCTCTCACATTATATTTCTTTCCTTCCTTTCTTCTTTCTTTCTCTTCTCCCTCTCTCCTTCCTCTTCTTTTTTAGAAAGATCTCCATCCCTTCCAACTCTGTTACTATTATTCTTTCTTTCTTTCTTTCCTTCCTTCCTTCCTTCCCTCTGCTCCTTTTTCTTTCTGTCTTTCTCTCACATTATACTTCCTTTCTCCCTCCCTCCCTCTTTCTTTCTTTCTTTCTTTCTTTCTTTCTTTCTCTTTCTTTCTTCCTTCCTTCCTTCCTTCCTTCTGTTCCCCTCCTTTTTCTTTCTGTCTTTCTCTCACACTTCCTTCCTTCCCCTCCTTTTTCTTTCTGTCTTTCTCTCACAGTATATTTCCTTCCTTCCTTCCTTCCTCCCTCCCTCCCTCCCTCCCTCCCTCTCTCTCTCTCTCTCTCTCTCTCTCTTTCTCTCTCTTTTTCTCCCTCTCCCTCTCTCTCTCTTTCTTCTTGGAAAAAAACAGTGCATTGTAATAGCCAGCAAACCAAGAGAAAACAATAAAACAGCTCTCAACTCCATCGGGAATCCATACTTTTCATTCAGATGTCTTGTTCCATAATGTAGCCGCATGCTGGTTACTTGGTGATGAAGAAAATAGCTTTGATTGCTAAATATGCCCTTAATTTGCATAGATTTGTGACCCAACTGGATGTTGCAATCAGTTGTAGATCCTCCTTCCTATTTTTTCAGCCCCCAAGCAAAGAGATTTGCTGTTCTATATGCAGCTTTCTTTCCAAGGTTCAGAAATACAATAAGTACTCAGACTTATATACCGCCCCACAGCTTTAAATGCTCTCTGAGTGGTTTACAGAGTCAGCATATTGACCCCCAACAATCTGGGTCCTCATTTTACCCACCTAGAAGGATGAAAGGCTGAGTAAATTTGAGCCCGCCAGGATCAAACCCTCAGCTGTGGGCAGAGTTTGGCTGCAATATTGCATTCTAACCACTGTGCCATCTGGATTCCTAAAAAGGTTAATTTAGTTCAATGGATCCCCAAGCTAAATAAGTTCAGAGTTACTACAGATTTCTTTTCCCCTATTGCATTTGAAAGTCTAGAAAGGTTCAAAGTGTTTGCTGACACACTTCCTACTTATAGCAATAGCAGTTAGACTTATATACTACTTCATAGTGCTTTTACCACCCTCTCTAAGCGGTTTACATATTTCTCTCAACAATCCAAGTCCTCATTTTACCGACCACGGAAAGATGGAAGGCTGAGTCAACCTTGAATCCTGTCCAGATCGAACTGCTGGCTGTGAGCAATACGTTAGCCTGGCTCATGCAGTGTATATTTTAATTTCTCCAAAGCAGTTGTTTCCTTCCTAAACAAATAGCAACACAGCATTTACTTTAAAGTTAATTTTTCCCAGTTGTCATCCTCACTTTTTCATGAATGTGTAATCTCAACCAACTAGGAATTACATCATAAATATTCAAACAAAGGCAAGTCAGTTCAGGCAGTGTTTCTCTACCTTGACAATTTTAAGGCATATGGACTTCAACTCCCAGAATTCCACAGCCAGCATTGCTGGCTGTGGAATTCTGGGAGTTGAAGTCCACATGCCTTAAAATTGTCGAGGTTGAGAAACACTGAGGGAGAGCGGGGAGAAAAAAAGCCACACTTAGAATTTTTATACCTTTATTTTTACCTCTACTCTAACAACGGAGGCAGGTGTAGAAACGTTTGCAAAACATATTCCTCATTGCAGCTTTACAATTTACAGATTTAAGGATGTCCTGACAACTTGGTTGTCAGGTTTTAACTTGGAACCGAACTTACAAAATTAAGAACAATCAGCTAAAGGAACTGTTAAAAACAGCAGTGATTTTAAATACCATGTCTCTGTGGTATTTTGAATCTCTGCTCTTTTTAAACAGCTAATTGATGGCAAGATTTTTAGTTTTTCCCCCCCCAAAAAATATGTGTATTTTACGGTAGAGCTTCTGCTATAGGCTGACACTAATAAATAATTTCTGATGCATTAGAAATTGATAAATAATGATGATCATTTTAACGAGTGGCAAATATTTTATCAAGGAGGACCGAGAGATTAATATCAATAGGTGATTCTCTGTAACGTGGAAAACTTTCATTTTAATGGGAAAATTTGGTTCCGCTCCAATTAGCCTGTACAACAGAGACAATTTTTTTTCCTTGACATAATGAATATGCTCATTACAAAAGGGAAATGAATACAGAAAGAATATGGACGGTGCAGAAGAAGAATAAATTTGGTTGGATCAATCTGTGAATGTGAAAAGAAAAAAAAAAAACGCACACACACAGACAAAACCATTCCCCTAGGAATTTTGCCAACTCAAAATGTGTGAGATGATATTGCTTGGTGAATTATTATGAAAGATGACATTCCTGACACCTTTAAGATAATCCTTTGTGTTGCTTGAGATGAAAGGCACAGTGGCAGACTGTCAAGAGATATTAAGGCAAAAAGCAGAAAAGTTTCTTCTCTTTTTCAAAAATAATAATAATAATAATAAATCATTTTACCGGATGATGCAAGTTAGACAATGCCAAGAGCCATATCGCTTTTTCAGATTTGATCTGCTTCTCAATGCAACTTTGGAAAGGGTTTTTTTTTTCCCCTCCCCTAAAGATATGTTTTTTGTGTGTGTTGTTTTTTTTAAAAAAAAATCCTTCTCGCCCTTAAACCCATCCTTTCGTACAGAATGGATCTGGGGAGACAGATAGTTCTGCTTCTCTTTAATTGCCTTTTCTGGAGGGGACGCGATTTGAGATGATGGCGTTCTCATGGACCGCTTCCACCAACTCTACGCCTGCAACTTCCAGAACTGCACGAATATGCTAATTTGGAACACGAAGAGTAGTAATCCAAAGCTCAAAGGGGGAAAAAAATCCATTGGGAGAGAATATTTGTTGCAGAGGTTTGAACTGTGGGGTCCTTGGCGCTCTCTGAGCTTGATGGTTTTCTTGCAGATGTTTCATTGCCAAACTAGGTAACATTATCAGTGCTGGAAGGGAGTTGGTTTTATGGAGAGGAGGAGGAGGAGGAGGAGGAGGAGGAGGAAGACTGTAGGATTCTTGGTGCTCTCTGAGCTTGGTTGTTTTCTTGCAGATGTTTTATTGCCAAACTGGGTAACGCCATCAGTGCTGGAAGGGGGTGATGCTTGCTGTCTGTTTAGATGCCTTGTTGATGATGGTAGGAATATCTTGATGGTTTCTTGATTAGATTGTTGTTTACTATTAGCTTGCTTGACTGAGCTGGACGTTCCTTGCTCCTAGTTTCTACTTCCAATACCCCAGTCAAAGAACTACCAACTCAGACAAACACACTAACATAAACAATCACATACTCAAGGAATGATTAAGAACACTTCCACCAACCCTGGCAGGGTGAAGCCACTTATACAAAACAGAGAGAGGGAAAAAAAAACATTCCTTTCTAGCACTTGGGTCATCAAATATCTGCAATGAAACTAAGCTCAGAGAGCATCAAAGACCCCATCTCTCTATCTCTTCTCTCTGTTCTCTCTCTTCTCTTCTCTCTCTCTCTTTGCTCTGGATAAAGAGTATCCACAGAATAAGTTGGAAAAAATTGTCCATGTGTATAAAAGCCTCTTTTCCTAAGAAAGATTGCAACCATCACACTGTATTAAATAAACTATGACACAGATCTCCGGAGAGCCAAACTCATTATTTTAGATTTTCAGTTTGAACTTTTAGAATTAAACATCTGGGTACCACTTCAATTCAAAGGGATATTTGGGCAAAGGCTCAGAAGAACCAATTCATGTGGCTCATCCCAGCCCTTTTAACTCCAGCTTCTTTTAACTCCAATCAATAAAAGCCAATTTTCAGGTACAGATGATCTCCCTCGATCCTCCTAAGCATTTAGACTTGGCTTCAAACCATATCTCCTTCCCTTTACAGCAGCTCTGCTCCTCAGGGTTTTTAATCATCTTAGTTTATGAACAGGTCTAAGAGATAGATTAGATTAGAGGGAGGGAGGGAGGGAGGGAGGGGGGAGGGAGGGAAGGGAAAGGAAAGGAAAGGATAGGAAGCAAAGGGGAAGGGAGGGGAGAGGAGGGAGGAAGAAAGACGGAAGAAGGGAGGGAGGGTAGGATGAAGGAAGGAAGGAAGGAAGGAAGGAAGGAAGGAGAGGGAGGGAGGGAGGGGTGGATCAACAGTCAATAAACTTGAAGGGAAAGAAGAAAGAAAGAAAGAAAGAAAGAAAGAAAGAAAGAAAGAAAGAAAGAAAGAAAGAAAGAAAGAAAGAGGGAGGGAGGGAGAGAGGAAGGGAGGGAGGGAGGGAGGAAGGGAGGGAGGGAGGGGAAGGAAGGGAGGGGAAACAAAGGGGAGGGGGAGGGGAGAGGAGGGGAGGGAGAAAGAAAGAAGGAAGAAGGGAGGAAGGGAGGGTGAAGGGATTAAGGAAAGAAGGAAGGAAGGAGAGGAAGGGAGGGAGGGGTGGGTCAACAGTCAATAGACTTGAAGGGGAAAAAGAAAGAAAGAAAGAAAGAAAGAAAGAAAGAAAGAAAGAAAGAAAGAAAGAAAGAAAGGAAGGAAGGAAGGAAGGAAGGAAGGAAGGAAGGAAGGAAGGAAGGAAGAAGGAGGGAAGGATTAAGGAAGGAAGGAAGGAAGGAAGGAAGGAAAGAAGGAAGGAAGGAAGGAAGGAAGGGAGGGAGGGAGGGAGGGAGGGGTGGGTCAACAGTCAATAGAGTTGAAGGAAAAGAAAGAAAGAAAGAAAGAAAGAAAGAAAGAAAGAAAGAAAGAAAGAAAGAGGAAGGAAGGAAGGAAGGAAGGAAGGAAGGAAGGAAGGAAGGAAGGAAGGAAGGAAGGAAGGAAGGAAGGAAGGAAGGAAGGATTAGTTGAATGGACTTTAGTCAACTGAATTTTAGTTGACTGGATTCTTTTGTGTATGATCCCAGTCCTTTGCACTTGACGTTTCCTTTGCTTATACTTATTCTAGAAAAGTCTTCATTTAATCATTTAGTTATTGTCATGTTCCTTTCCCTTGGCCTTCAGAGCTGTTTTAGTAATCTTGGAGGGCTTTTAAAATGATGCAGGTAATTGATTGCCTTATATAACCTGAGTGCTATTAAAAGCTAATAAATCTCTGGAGAGGAATATCTTGCTTAGCAATGATCAGCAGACATGCGGTAAATTTTTAGTACAAATTTGACTTCTTTTTTTTAAAAAAATAGAGGTAAATAGAAGAATATGCATCCATCTACAAGCTGAAAAAGGAGAACAGGGCTCCCCAATTTTAATTATGCTGGCTACTGCAGTTCCATAATCTATGGATGATCTTTGTCCACATCTCCAGTTACAATGTTTATTTGATTTGGAACATTATTTGTTGCTGCAGATTTACAATACTGTACCAAAATCTCACTTTCTCCCCAATCTCTTTGCATGAGAAAAGCATATCTTCCTTCCCCTGTCCTGACCACTTTCTACAGGGGGACGATCGAGAGCATCCTATCATACGGCATCACAGTCTGGTTTGGAAGCACCCCTGCTTCAGACAGGAAGGTGGTGCAGAGAGTGGTGAGGACGGCAGAAAAGATCATTGGCAGTTCCCTCCCTCCCATCCAGGACATGGCACTGAAGTGGTATATAAATCCAAGTGCTACTGCTACTGCTATTGCTATTCCATTCCATTCCATTGCCATGGTGGCACAGTGGTTAGAATGCAGTATGGCAGCTTAAGTCTGCCCACTGCCAGCAGTTCAATTCTCAGCGGCTCACGGTTGACTCAGCTTTTCGTTCTTCTGAGATCAATACAATGAGGACCCAGGTTGTTGGGGGTAAAATGCTGACTCTGTAAATCGCTTAGAGAGTGCTGTAAAGCATTGTGAAGCGGGATATAAGTCTAAGCGTGACTGCTATTGCCATTGCTACTGCTATCGCTATCGCTATCCCTTTACATTACATTGCCATGGTGGTGCAGTGCTTAGAATGCAGAATTGGAGGGTGACTCTGCCCACTGCCCGCAGTTCAATCCTGACTGGCTCTAGGTTGACCCAGCCTTCCATCCTTCCGAGGTTGGTAAAATGAGGACCCAGATAGAGGAGGAGGGGGCAATGGGGGGAGGAGGAGGAGGAGGGCATGGGGAGGAGGAGGAGGAGGAGGAGGAGAGGGGATGGGGAGGAGGGGGAGGAGGAGAAGGAGGGGAGGAGGAGAAGAAGGAAGGGGAGGAGGAGGAGGAAGAGGAGGAGGAGGAGGAGGACAAGAACAACTGTGAGGTCCTTGGTGCTCTTTGAGCTTGGTTGTTTTCTTGCAGATGTTTCATGACCCAACTAGGTAACATGATCAGTGCTAGAAGGGAGCAGAGTTTACTCTCTGTAGAGCAAGCTACTTGTACAAAAACAGACAGCAAACTCCGCTCCCTTCTAGCACTGATCATGTTACGTCTGCAAGAAATCCACCAAGCTCAGAGAGCATCACGTACCTCACAGTCTGACATGGGCCAGCCAGCTAGTTGTGCTACTCATTATGTCTGAAGATCCACTTGCAAACACAAATAAGTGAAGTTTCCTGACAGCCAAAGGGAATGGAAGCCTGTCACTTTCTTTCTGAAATTAGCACAAAGGTCACTTTTAAATGTTCCCCACAGTCACATAATCCAAATACAGATGTTTGGCAAGGGGTTCATATTTATGATGGTCGCAGTGTCCCGGGGTCACGTGATCCCCTTTTGCGACCTTCTGACGAGCCAAGCTGATGGGGAAACCAGATTCACTTAACAACCGTGTTACTAACCGCAGTGATTCACTTAACAACTGTGGCATGAAAGGTCGTAAAATGGGACAAAATTCACCGAACAACTGTTCTCGCTTAACAACATAACATTTGGGCTCAGTTGTGGTTGTAAGTCAAGGACAACCTGTATTGTCTTCTTTTTTGTAAGTTGTGGTTGTTGTGACAAGTTGTGGTAAATTGTAGTTGTAAGTCAAGGACTACAGTGGGGCAAAAAAGTATTTAGTCAGCCACCAAATGTGCAAGTTCTCCCACTTAAAAAAAAATGAGAGAGGCCTGTAATTGTCATCATAGGTAGACCTCAACTATGAGAGACAAAATCAGAAAACAAATCCAGACAATCAACATTGTCTGATTTGGAAAGAATTTATTTGCAAATTATGGTGGAAAATAAGTATGTGGTCAATATCAAAAGTTCATCTCAATACTCTGATACAGTACCTGTCCTTTTGAAAAAAAGGACAGATTAGGGAGGCACGCTTCTGAAAAAGTTCTATTTTCTTAGGTAGCCCAAAGTGCCTTCTTATAAATAAATGAAAGTCTGGTGCCTTTGTTATTCAGTTTACCAGCTGTCCATCTTCCCTAAACTTTGCAATATATATATATATATATATAATCTAAAATATAATCTAAAATATAATCTAAAATAAAACACTAATCAAACAAGATGGTTGGTCAACCTTAAAAAAAAAGTGCTTTCTAACTCTGGTGGCTGCAGACACCAAGTTAGGGGGTCTCCAAAATTAGCATCTGCAAATCTGTAACTTCAGAGTTTGCGGATGTATTTGAATGTTTCTTCCAACTGAGTGGGTGTAGATATTGACGTGTTTGTCCCTTAGAGTGATAAAGCTGTATTTTGAGACTAAAAATTAAGCACAGGATCAGAGAACGATGTTTATCTGGAATATTTTTAGCTGAAAGAACACAAGATGCTCTGTTTTGCTTTTTGTTGACAAGGCAAGGAATAACTGGATGTCTTCCCATTTATTTAAATGCCAGAAGTTCTGTTCTCTCCCCATATCCCAGGTGTTCCTAAATGTGTCTCTCTTATAATAACTATAGCCAGGCACACAATGGCATTATTGCTGAAATATTTTTAAGGGAGATATTATCATGAATTTAACATGCCTGCTTAAGAAGCCAATGTGGCATTTAATTTACATGAATCTGTGTACAGGATTTATTTAATTCACCTGAGAGGTTTCCAGAATGATCAACAAGCATCAAAAGAAGAACAAATAACAAACCCATATAATGAACAACTGATCAAAGCCAAGGGGGACAACACAGACTCATCCCCAACAGCCTGCGCCTGTCTTCAACGGTGAAGGGATCCAGGGCAGAAAACATCTGCCAAGAAGGCTCCACACACATTTGCATTACTCAGGTGTCCTTGAGGACACAGGTAAACGGCCCCAACGACTCTCTTTAGAGCAGTGGTTCTCAACCTTTTTAATGCCGCGACCCCCAACTGGACATAAGTCGAGGACTACTCAACCGGTCGTAAGTCGAGGACTACTCAACTGGTGCAGCACCGTTTGCAGAATGGGACTTTTGGCGGACTCAGCAGGGCAGAGACAGCCTGGACAATTCCTATTGGCTTTTGAAAGCCAATAGAATTAGACTCTATTCAAGAGAGTCTATTCTATTGGCTTTCAAAAGCCAATAGAATAAAAGGGAGTAGCACAGCTAAGGAAAAGGGGAAAAAAATGGCGGACTGCGTTGTTTGGCGACCCCCGTGAAATGGTCGTTCGACCCCAAATGGGGTCCCGACCCACAGGTTGAGAACCACTGCTCTAAAAGGATGCAAATGACCAGCCGTCTGTAAGGAGTATAAATCCTTCCTTTCCCCTCCATCCAGTCAGAGCTGAAGAAGCTTCTTGGATGAGAAGCGAAACATCTTCAATGGAAAAAGAAAAAAGTCCTGAAAAAAAAAAGCACCTTTGGGATAACCATGACTTGGATGATTGAGAATCTCCATAGACATCTAGGATTGCATTGGCTTTTTTGGCAGCTGCAGCACAGGGCTGGCTCGCATTTAAGTTGTGGTCCATTAGGACAGGGGTCCCCAACCCCGGTCTGTGGATCAGCACCGGTCTGCAGCATGCCAGCCTGCGGGCCGCACAAACAAGCAAAGCTCCATCCTCGGGATGCCGGCAGTATTCAAAACCACACCCCCTCCGGTCCCCGGAAAAACCTTTCTCCATGGCACCAGTCCCTGGTGCCTAAAAGGTTGGGGGACTCTGCACTAGAGCTCCGAGATCCCTCTTGCAGTTGTTGTTGTTGTTGAGTCAGGTACTACCTGCTCTGTCCCTGTGCATTTGGGTTTTTTCCCTGCCTATGTGAACCTGCAGAAATATTAGCAGAAATCCCCAAAAATGTAAGAGAATGACTGTACAACTGGTAAGGATGCAAGCTAACAAAAAAGGAGAGGTGACATTTATTTCGAAGGATGGAGGTGCTTCAGGTAGATTCTTTGAAGGTAAGATGGAAGCTTTGATGTCGGAGAAATGTCAAGCCTCTAATTGTTATTCTAACAAGCTGACTCTGTACTTGGCGGTGGACAGAGATAAGAGAGAGTTAACACAGGTAACCTTGAATCTGCTGTTTTGCCAAAGGCATAAATTCTGAAAGCATTTCAGTCATCAAACCGATTGATAGCACGAGATGATGCCAGAGCTAAAATTTCCCAGGTAAATGTGTCTAAAGGCCGAATCACGGCCACTGGACCAAACTTTGTTAATCTGAAGCATTTCATTGCTCATCCAACCAACTTCATCAGTCAGAGCAAAATTAGTCTAGAGAAAAGAAGGACTAGGGGGGACGTGATAGGAATATTCCAGTATTTGAGGGGCTGCCACAAAGAAAAGGGGGTCAACTTGATTTCCAAAGCACCAGAAGGCAGGACGAGAAACAACGGATGGAAACTAATCAAGGAGAGAAGCAACCTGGAATTAAGGAGAAACTTCCTAACGACGAGGACAATTAACCAATGGAACAGCTTGCCTCCAGAAGTTGTGGGCGCTCCATCACTGGAGGTTTTTAAGAAGAGACTGGAAAGCCATTTGTCTGAAATGGTATAGGGTTTCCTGCCCGAGCAGGGGGTTGGACTAGATGACCTCCAAGGTCCCTTCCAGCTCTATTCTGATTCTAATTTTAATAATTAGGCAGAGTCAGACAGCCGTTGGAATGTGGCAAATCTTGCCAAACCAATTCAGGGTTTTCTCCCCCAAATGGCTTGCAATATGTCAATGAAAACTCAATCATCCAAGCCAACAATTAAAGGTTGAATCATGGCAACTGGACCAAACGTGGTTAATCTGGGATGTTGTTTGTCGCTCATTTTAATTTTGCTCTGACCGATGAAGTTGATTGGATGACCAACGAGACGTCTCAGATTAACCAAGTTGCCGTGATTGAAACTTTAGACACGTTTGGCCTCCGTGATGGAGTTTTCGTTGACATACAGGTAGTCCTCGACATACAACAGCTCCTTTTAGTGACCATTCAAAGTTGCAACAGCCCGGAAAAGAGTGACTTGTGACTGTTTTCCACAGTTATGACTTTTGAAGCGTCCCCATGATCATGGGATCCAAATTCAAATGCTGGGCAACTGGCTCATACTTACGACTGTCCCGAGGTTGTGCGATCCGCTTTTGCGACTTTCCAATGAGCCAAGTCAAAGGGGAAGCCGGATTCATTCATCAACCAGGTTGCTAACTCATCAACTGCAGTGATGCACTTAACAACCGTGGCGAGGGTAAGATGGGGCAAAACACACTGAACAAACGTCTCACTTAATGATGGAAGTTTTGGGCTCCCTTGTAGTCGTAAGTCAAGGACAGCCTGCATTTTCCCGTGGGAACTTAATAAATGCTTATTTCAGTTCTCTACACCCCCACAGTGTTACGTGTGCTACGCAGTCCCCAAAATGTTACCCATCCCCAATTTTAAAGCACTTTTGAAACTTCATTTCTTTATTGCAAAAGCGCAACGCATCTAACTGGGATAATGATAGGAAAAACGTTCTTTGTGACCCTCCCTGGAAAGGGCATAAATGGTTTGTAATGGCTCCTCAGACAGTCTCTCTCTCTCTTTTTTTTACTTCCAGAGCTTAAGGACAAACTCTTTCTTTACAATTATGTGTGGAATGTGTTTTAATTCCTGTCTATTGCCCTTTAAAGCATTAGCCGAGGATGGATTTGATCAGCAGGGTTTACTTTATGTGTGACTCAGGTCCCAATTTTCCTTTGTTCATAAAGTTTTGATTTTAGATGCTTGCTGGGAGAACGAGAAAAAAAAAAAAGGCAGAGGAAGCTTAATGGTTTTGTTTAAATATCGTTAGATTCCATTTTTCATCACAGCCAGAAATGGAATGGAGGGTTTGAGTTATTTTTCCTCCCTCTCTGCCTTCATCGTTTCTCTCCTGTTTGTTTGAAATGGTCTAGTGTTTCCTGCCTGAGCAGGGGTTAGACTAGAAGACCTCCAAGGTCCCTTCCAACTTTATTATTATTATTATGGATCATCGCACAGTCAGCCAGATGTTCAGACTGGATTTGGCAATTTGTCTACCTATTGAGTCCTTACCCAGGACCTGGGATAGGCAGATGTGGATGTTTGATGGTATTACAGATATCGTCGCAGGATGGAAGCAGTTCCTAATAAGGCTGCCTTTTGCAATTGACTAATAGCGAATTTGTCAATGCCAATTGTGTTCAAGTGGTGCTCCAGTTGTTTTGGGATTGCACCCAAGGAGCCTATCACTATTGGTACTACCCTTGCTTGCTTTTGCCACAGTCTTTCTATTTCTATTTGTAGGTCTTTGTATTTTGTTATCTTCTCCAGTTCTTTCTCGTCTATTCTGCCGTCTCCAGGCACTGCCACGTCCACTATCCAGACTTTTTTGTCTTTCTTATCGACAATTGTTAAGTCTGGGGTGTTATGTTGCAGGTGCTTGTCTGTTTGAATTCTGAAGTCCCAGAGCAGTTTAATTTTATCATTTTCTATGACTTTCTCTATTTTATGATCCCACCAGTTTTTGCTTACAGGCAAATGATATTTTTTGCAGATCTTCCAATGCACCATTGTTGCTACTTTGTCATGCCGCTGCTTGTAGTCAGTCTGTGCAATCTTCTTGCAACAGCTTACCAGGGGGTCCACTGTTTCTTCAGTTTCTTTGCATAGGCGGCACTTACTGTCTGTTGCTCTCTTCTCAATTTTGACTTTATATGCATTTGTCCTTAAGGCTTGGTCTTGTGCAGCCAGAATTAGTCCCTCGGCCTCTTTCTTCAATTTTCCTGCTCTTAGCCATTGCCAGGTCTTGTTATTATCTGCTTTCCCAGCTATTTTTTTAATGTATTGGCCATGTAGCGCTTTGTCTTCCCATGCCTCTATTCTGTTCTTCATTTGGTCTTTCTTGTAGGTCAGTTTGGTCTCTCCAGTAGTCAGTAAGCCTTCCTGATATACTAATTTCAGTGCGTCTTCATCATTGTTCTTCAGATATTCTTCCAAAGCCATTTTTTTCTTCTTCAACCATCTGATGTACTTGTAGCATTCCACGCCCACCTATTTGCCTTGGTAGATAAAGTCTGTCAATGTCACTGCATGGATGAAGGGCAAAGTCTCATTTGTCATCTTCAGGCTGGTGTTTTCGGCTTCGTGCTTCTAGGAGCACGAAGCTGAAAACACCAGCCTGAAGATGACGAATGAGACTTCGTCGAAACGTCACCAAAACACTTCCAATTTGATGCGGGAGAAAACCCAAATAACCAAAGACCTACATACAAACACCCGTGAAAACCTCAGAAAACCTCAGAGAGAGAGAGAGAGAGAGGGAGAGAGAGAGAAGAAAGAAAGAAATATTGAAAAAAATAATAAACAACCCCATCCATTTGCATATGTGCTATGTTGTTGCATGCTAAAAGGCAGAAGGAATCAGTTTTCCCAAGAATAAATGACTCTGCGTGCAATTTTAACATCATTATCATAGGAGTCGGTACAAAAGACCACCCAGGAAAGGAATAGGAAGGTGTATCCAAAGAAGCCTTAATAGAAGATTTAATTGACTTCATCCATCTAAAGAAAGAGAAACGGGTCTCAGTCTTGGGACCAGAAAAATTAAGCTAAACATCTTTCAGGTCTGAGATTAATTACTCACGTGTCAACACCTCCCTGGCTGGATCAAGTAAGCTGGGCTATAAATCACCATAATTGCCAAAGCCGGCTCTAAAAATATTGCAATATCACTTTTTTTTCCTGCTTTTTCCATCATCAGTGGACCGGCTGGAACTACATTCCATGACTCAAGAGCGTCAAAGCGCTGTGATTAAACTGGATCAAAACATTTCCGGAGCCTTAAAGACGAGATCAAAACCACAAACCAATGGAGGAATTGGTTTCCCTGGCTCTTTTAAATACATGCACTGCAGCTAAGTATTTACTGCTAAGAACAAAGCCAAAGTTCAAAGTCTTTGAACAAAGCCAAAGACTCCTGGATCACTTTACTGCGTAATTGCTTTCCCCTTCATTTTTACTCGTTTTTTTTTTTAACTGAAAATCAATGTGCAGACAGACCATTTGCTTTTTACCTGACCAAAGAAACACTACACACGTGTGTATATATCAAAAGGCTTCAGGAAAGAAAGCTAAGGTTCTACCTTTAGACAAAAAATGCCTGAAATTGCACCTGGCACAATAGTAGTAACTGTGTGATTGTGAGGGGGATCTCAAGATCCCTGTGAGAAGGAATAATAGCAACTGTGAGAGGGATCTTGGAGTCCTAGTGGACGATCCCTTAAATATGAGCCAGCCGTGTGATGCAGCTGCCCAAAAAAGCTAAAGCAATCCTAAACTGCATTAACAAAGGCGTAGATGAATCAAAAGTTGGAATTAAGATTGCCGGGAGAAATATCAACAACCTAAGATATGCAGATGATACCACTCTAATGGCAGAAAGTGAAGAGGAACTAAAGAGCCTCTTGATGCGGGTGAGGAAGGAGAGTGCAAACGTTGGCTTGAAACTCAACATTAAGAAAACCAAGGTCATGACATCCGGCCCTCTCAATTCCTGACAAATAGATGGGGAAGAAATGGAGGTAGTGACAGATTTTATCTTTCTGGGCTCCAAGATCACTGCAGATGGGGACTGCAGCCAAGAAATTTAAAGACGCTTGCTCCTGGGGAGGAAAGCTATGGCAAATCTAGATAGCATACTAAAAAGCAGAGACATCACCCTGCCAACAAAAGTACGTATAGTCCAGGCCATGGTTTTCCCAGTTGCAATGTATGGCTGTGAAAGCTGGACCATAAGAAAGGCTGAGCGCCAAAGAATTGAGGCCTTTGAACTATGGTGCTGGAGAAGACTCCTGCGAGTCCCCTGGACTGCAAGGCGATCAAACCGGTCAGTCCTAGAGGAGATCAACCCTGACTGCTTTTTAGAAGGCCAGATCCTGAAGTTGAAACTCAAATACTTTGTCCACCTAATTGGAAGGAAGGACTCACTGGAGAAGAGCTGGGAAAGATTGAGGGCAATGGAAGAAGGGGACAACAGAGAATGAGGTGGCTGGATGGAGTCACTGAAGCAGTAGGCGTGAGCTTAAATGGACTCCAGAAGATGGTACAGGAAGGCCTGGAGGAACATTGTCCATGGGATCGCGATGGGTTGGGCACGACTTTGCAACTAACAACAACAAAGAATCAAGTGTTAATACCACTTTATAAAGCCTTGGGAAGACCACACTTGGAATATTGCATCCTGTTTTAGTCACCATGATATAAAAAAAGATATTGAGACTCTAGAACCGGTCCGTGCAAACAAGCAAAGCCCCATCCGCAGGATGCAGGTTGCATTCAAAATCACGCCCCCCTCCAGTCCGCGAAAAAAACTCTCCCCACAGAAACAGTCCCCAGTGCCTGAAAGGTTGGGGACCTCTGCTCTAGAAAGAGTACAGAGAAGGACAACAAAGATGTTTAAAGGACTGGAAGCTAAAACATCCGAAGAACAGTTGCAGGAGCTGAGTATGTCTAGTTTAATGAAGAGAAGGACGAGGGGTGACATGTTAGCAGTGTTCCGATATTTGAGAGGCTGCCCCAAAGAAGAGGGAGTCAAGCTGTTCTCCAAAGCACCTGAAGGCAGGACAAGAAACAACGGATGGAAACTGATCAAGGAAAGATCCAATCTAGAACTCAGGAGAAATTTTCTGACAGTGAGAATAATTCATCAGTGGAACAGCTTGCCTTCAGAAGTTGTGGGTCCTCCAACACTGGAGGCTTTTAAGAAGAGATTGGACAACTATTGTTCTGAAATGCTATAGGATTTCCTGACTGAGCAGGGGGTTGGACTAGATGGCCTCCAAGGTCCCTTCCAATTCTGTTATTTTGTCAGGAGGTCAGGGAACAAAATTCTCAACCTCTTCTCTCCAGATTTTTTTTAAGAAACTAACCCTCTTTCATCCTTAATTTACTGGAGGTGTAGGGGGTGCTAAAAATGACTTACACCGAAATAGACTGAATTGTGTCTTCATTCTTGGGGTCAGAAGGAAAGAGAAGAAGAGGATGACCAGCACTGAGGTGGGTGGACTTCATTAGGGTGGTGATGGATACACCCTTGGAAGACCTGAAGGAGAGAGAAAATCCAGATGTGTGGTCAATCAGAGTCCACGCCAAGCCGATGGCATGCGATTCATCAGATTAAAACCAATCAAATGTGGGTGCTTTGGGGACCACAGAGGAAAGATTGGTGTTTTTCTCTCTCCTCCACAAGGTTCGATATTTTATTTTCCTCCTTTTCACTTTCAGTTTCCAAGTGTGATGCAGACAAAGCTGCAGTTGTAGGCATCATTCTTCATTTCTCCTCCTTCATTTCTCTCTCTCTCTTTCTCTCTCCCTCTCCCTCTCTCCTACTCCTGCTTCTTCTTTTCTCTCTCTCTTCTTCTCTCTCTCTCTCTCTCTCTGTCTTTCCCTTTCTCTTTTCCTCTTTCTCTTTCTCTGTCTTTCTGTTCCTTTGTTTTTCTCTGCCTCTTTTCTTTCTTTCTTTTTCTTTCTTTCTATTCTTTCTTTCTGCCTCTGTCTTTTTCTCTCTCTTTCTAGTTCTCTCTCTTTTCCTCTTTCTCTTTCTCTTTCTGTTCTTGTTTTGTTTTTCTCTCCCTCTTTTCTTTCTTTCTTTCTTTCTTTCTTTCTTTCTTTCTCTGTCTGTCTTTCTCTCTCTTTCTAATTCTCTCTCTTTCTCTTTTCCTCTTTCTCTGTCTTTCTGTTCCTCTCTTTGTTTTTCTCTCTTTTCTTTCTTTCTTTTTCTTTCTTTCTTTCCTTTCTTTCTGTGTCTCTGTCTCTGTCTTTTTCTCTCTCTTTCTAGTTCTCTCTTTCTCTTTTCCTCTTTCTCTTTCTCTTTCTGTTCCTGTTTTGTTTTTCTCTCTCTCTTTTCTTTCTTTCTTTCTTTCTTTCTTTCTCTGTCTCTGTCTTTCTCTCTCTTTCTAGTTCTCTCTCTCTCTCTTTCTCTTTTCCTCTTTCTCTTTCTCTGTCTTTCTGTTCCTCTCTTTGTTTTTCTCTCTCTTTTCTTTCTTTTTCTTTCTTTCTTTCCTTTCTTTCTCTGTCTCTTTTTCTCTCTCTTTCTAGTTCTCTCGCTTTCTTTCTCTCTGTTTCTCTCTTTGTCTTTCTCTATCTACCTCTTTCTCTCTCTCTCTCTTTCATATTCTCTCTCTCTGTTTCTCTCTCCCTCTCCCTCTTTCTCTCTTCCTTAACCAAGTTTATAGGGTTAATTTGAGGCATGCCAGTTGTCAGAATCTTACTCTAGTAGCTGCTCTTGGCATTTTCTGCAACCAACGCTCAGCATAATCCTGCTTGGATTTCATAACACATCTTTTCTTTTCGTCCTTTAGAAACACCACTTTCCCAAAGGAAATTAGGCATCTCCCCAAATGTTATTTTTGCTTTTTTAAAAAAAGTTAAAGCACTGAAGATCTAATTCCCGATGTTTTCTATTCTGGCCCTGTCTTCAGAGCTGGAGATCTCATCTATTGAGTTGCCTACCAGACTGGAAAGTGGTAAACAGACCCTTGAAGGGGAAATGGTATTGAATGGTCTTAGAAAGTGGCCACATCTAGCTGGCCATGGTTGACCTTGAAAAAGTTGGACCGACTTTGCATCTGTACCCCACTGGGAATACTGCATCCAGTTTTGGTTGCCATGATGTAAAAAAGATGTTGAGACTCTGGAGCGAGCACAGATGATTAGAGGACTGGAGGCTAAAATATATAAAGAACAGTTGCTGGAATTGGGTATGTCTGATTTAATGAAAGGAAGGATTGAAAGGGGGGACATGATAGCAGTGTTCCAATATCTTAGGGGTTGCCCCAAAGAAGAGAGAGTCGAGCTATTCTCCAAAGCACCTGAAGGTAGGACAAGAAGTAACAGGGGGAAATTTTTCAAGGAATGATCCAGCCTGGAACTAAGGAGAAATTTCCTGACAGCCAGAACAATCAACCAGTGGAACAGCCTGCCTCCAGAAGTTGTGGGTGCTCCATCACTGAAGGTTTTTAAGAAGAGACTCGACAGCCATTTGTCTGAAATGGTACTACAGAGTCTCCTGCCTGAGCATGGGGGTTGGACTAGATGACCTCCAAGGTCTCTACCAACTCTGTAGTTCTGTTATTTGGAGGGAATACAAATAGGAACTCTCAGCGCTTTAGACCATAATGGGAAGCCAATAACAACAACAATAACCATAGCCCTTCCCAGGTGGAGAGCTAGTTCTCAGATGCTGCACAAACCCTTTCATAGATGCTGAGAACTGAGTTCACTTTGAGGGCATTTTTACCTTTATTTAATACTTAAGGAGCGAGCAACACTCCAGATTATAGAGACTGGGGCAAATCCAGCCTTTAGCATCTGCTGCATAGCCACTCTTTAATATTTTGCTTTCCACCCCTAGCAGTGGTGGGATTCAGCCGATTCGCACCACTTCGGCAGAACCGGTAGCTAATTTTTTGTCGTCCAGGCCTGGAATGGACTTCTGGAAACGGCATCCACACAGAGAACCGGTTCTTCGCCTATTTGAATCCCACCACTGATTCCTAGTCTCTTCAGGTCTAGGATCTTTAGGCACAGACCCTTGGCTGTGCCTCCTTTGCCTCCCACCTCAGCCCATTTAAAGCCAGCTTCCCTTCTCCGCTGGCCCTCCCCCAGCCATTAATAATAATAAAGTTGGAAGGGACCTTGGAGGTCATCTAGTCCAACTCCCTGCTCAGGCAGGAAACCCTATACCATTTCGGACAAATGGCTGTCCAGTCTCTTCTTAAAAACTTCCAGTGTTGGAGCATTCACCACTTCTGCAGGCAGGCTGTTCCACTGGTTAATTGTTCTAACTGTCAGGAAGTTTCTCCTTAGTTCTAGGTTGCTTCTCTCCTTGATTAGTTTCCATCCGTTGCTTCTTGTTCTGCCTTCGGGTGCTTTGGAGAAGAACTTGACTCCCTCTTCTTTGGGGCAGCCCCTGAGATATTGGAACACTGCTATCATGTCCCCACTCATCCTTCTCTTCATTAAACCAGACATACCCAATTCCAGCAGCCATTCCTTATATGTTTTAGCCTCCAGTCCCCTGATCATCTTTGTTGCTCTTATCTGTAATGTTTCTCCTTGGCCAATGGACCCTGGCCCTCCACCCCATGCCCTTCGCCCCAGCCCATTCACAAGGCACTCTTTATCCTGGACCTTTGGCTGCAGGGGACAAATAGTTGCCAGCCAATCAGGTGGCAAGCCGAAGCCATGGTCCTGCAGGGGCAGTGTGCGATGGGCAATGGGCAATCACAGAGGCTTTGAGGTTTTTTTTTAAAAAAAGTGCTGCAACTGCTCCACAAGTTTTGGGGCTTTACAGCTGTGTCAGCAGGACTGGAGATAGTGGGAGTGGCTGGGGTCACTGGTGGGAGGGAGCAGAGAGGTGAGGGTGTGTTGGGGGGGGACCAGGAAGGGAGGGAGAAAGGACTTCACAAAGATAGCATTGAGAGAAAAATCTTCAGGGTCTAGTCCAAGCCGGGAATAAATAAAATGGAGACTGCTTTAGAAAGAAGGTTGTAGTTTATTGAAGAGCAGAGCCAGACAGAAAGATGGCTCTGGAAAAACATTGACCAATGTAGTAAGGAGTGGGTTTTTATTTCTTCTTAGGCTTTTGTGTTTGGAGTTGTTCCTGTGGCATGAACTTTGACCTGAGTCTGAGTGTGCCTTTTAATATTCCCAAAAAATATTTCTTTCTCGGAGGGGGGGCTGACTTCCCACAACAGCTTGGCTGGCAACTCAAACAAAAGAGGGGAGGAGGGAGCAAGGCTGGTGCAAATGCTGGCATTGGAGGGGGCTGGGGAAGGCTCGGCAGGGGAAAAGCAGGGCCGGCGGCTTGTGGGGTGCGGGGGGCCGGGGACGGTGCACAGGCGAATGGCAGCAATAGCACTCAGACTTATAAGCCGCTTCCTGCTGCTTTACAATCCACAAAAAGCACTTTTGGAACAGCCATGACCTGGATGACTGAGCATCTTCACAGACCTTTGAATGGTACTCCTTTTTTTTCCCCAGCCTGGTGGGGACTTGAGAAGGCTTCAACCTGCCAATTTTTTACTCCCTTAGACTCTTGCAAGGATCATTATTCAGCGTGACTTTTTCGGTAGGATGTGATTTGGCAAAAACTACTCAAAGCCTCCAGGGATGTGTTTGATGGAAATCCAGGGTCAGCTAAGGTAAGAAAAGCTGGAACCAGAGCCATCTCTTAGCGCAGAAAATTCTTAAAGGTAAATTAATAGATGTGAAATTAGAAGTTTTCCTTCAAGGTTTGATCTTGAAACCGACTGAAAGAAAATATGGGAGTTAGTTCCACGTGTGGCAAAATCCACAAGCCTCTGATATGCAGAGATGTAAGGACTGTGTTCCCTATGGTGGAGAAGAGATGGGGAAATGAATGGAACTGCTGAGATAGTTAGACTGTTGTGGTTGTTGTTCAGTCACTAAGTTGTATCAAACTCTTACTGACCCCATGGGCCACATCACCCCAAGTCCCCCTGTCCTCCACTGTCTCCCGGAGTTTGCCCAAATTCATGTTCATCATATCAATGACACTATCTAACCACCTCTGTGGTGGCGCAGCGGTGTTGTGTTTCCTCGCCAGCCAGTGGATCCGGCAGCTGAGTCTGAGGAATCAGAGAAGGAGGAGGAGGGGCCTGGAGTGACATCAGAGTCAGAGGAAAGCTCTGAGGAGCTCCAAGACTTACAGTCGGACGAGAAGCCTGGCCCCTCTACTCCCGCTCAGGCTGAGACACAGCTGTGCTGGGAGTCTAAGTTGGACAATGATGAGGAACAGCTGGGACAAATCCAGGATGCATGAAAGCGCAGGAAGAGAAGTGAGTAGGACAGAGGAATGCAATAGGGCGGCTCCAAAGGCAAAGGAGAAGGCATCAGGAAGCCACGCCTTGGCTGAATTATAAAAGGGGAAGGTGTGGGAGGTGCTGGTTGCCAAATGCAACCATTCGTGTTGAGGATCGAGTTTCTGTGGACTGTGTTTGTTTGCCTTGGACATTGACTCAGGTCTGTGAATAATAAAAGGAGATTGTTTTTTTTTCTGCGGTTCCAGCCTGCTTATTGGAAGAGGGGATTCTCCTTGTGGGCATAACAAGGACTCACGCAGGCTGGGACAGAACAAGTGGTTAGAATGCAATATTCAAGGAAAAACAAAGTCCAGTTGCGTTTTGGGGAGAAAAAAGCACCTTTGGGAATACCTTACAACTCCACAAATGATTTTACACAGATAGTCTTCGGCCTACAACCCGTTCATTTAGTGAGGGTTCAAAGTTACAGCAGCACAGAAAATGTGACTTATGACCTTTCCTCAGTCTAATGACTGTCACAGCATCCCCATGATCATGTGATCAAAATTCAGGTGCTTGGTATTTATAACAGAATAGGAGAGTTGGGAGGAACCTTGGAGGTCATCTAGTCCACCCCCCCTTGCTCAGGTAGGAGATTCTATACCATTTCAGACAAATGGCTGTCCAGTCTCTTCTTAAACACTTCCAGTGATGGAGCATTCACAATGTCCATTTTGAATATATAGCAGAAAGAGGAAACATGAGAGTTCACAAGGTTGAGAGGATGTGTTGTGTCCCAGACAATCTTGCAGATCCTGCTGAAGCATCGCTTCTGTGCTATGTCCTGGATGGAAAGGAGGGAACTGCCAATGATTTTTTTCTGCTGTCCTCACCACTCTCTGCACTGCCTTCCTGTCTGAAGCAGGGATGCTTCCAAACCAGACTGTGATGCTGTATGACAGGATGCTCTCAATCGTCCCCTTGTAGAAAGTGGTAAGGACAGCAGAAGGAAGATGAGCTTTTCTCACGAGACACAGAAAATGCAGGCGCTGCTGTGCCCGCTTCACCAGTGTCTCACTGTTGAGCGACCAAGCCAGCCTACTTGTTAACTGCACACCCAGGAATTTAATGCTGGTAACCATCTCCACAGGTTTTTATTTACTATCATTTCTTCTGCTACAGTTTTATTATATACAAGTATTGGCCCCCAATGCTTATATATAATAAACAACCATGCTTGTTGGCATGGTCACAAGCCATTTGCTTGGCAACATCAAACCCAGGAAATAATGCCATCAAAAGAAAAACAAAACCAGCCACAATATAATTATACAGTAACAGCTAAAAGCAGAATTCTAAGCAGGCACAACAATGTCTCCTGGCCAGAGATGGAAGCTCAGCAGTAAATGCAGAAAAGTGGGGGGGGGGGAGGAGAGCACAAAAGGATGATAGGACACAACAACAAAATAGAGTAATGTTATGAGAAAGAAAAGAAGATATAGTTGGTTAAGCCAGAAGATTGGGGAAATGTGATTTTTATTAAGAGGGCTGCAGGTTTCAGCCTGCATTAATCTGGCTGGAGGTTCTGCGTTGTGCTATCCCTTCTCAAAATCTCAAAAACAGTTTGACACGAGATGGTTTAGCTCTCAGTCCAGAATCAGCCTGAATAATGTCTGCCTCAGTAGCTAAACCAGTGTTTCTCAACATTGGCAACTTTAAGATTGGTGGACTTCAACTCCCAGAATTCTTTCTGGCTGGGGAATTCTGGGAGTTGAAGTCCACCCATCTTAAAGTGGCTAAGGTTGAAAAACACTGGTGGAGTTTGTTCTGTTTTCGATGTAAAGGCATTGAGACGAGGCAGGAGTAACAACAGTCTTCTCTTTAGTCAATCTCCAACAGAACCACAAACAAAATGGCGCAGATTCCTTTTACACCCCTTTGCAGGGACAGTGTCAGCCAATCAATGCAACGTATTTCTCCCGCCTTGCACATGCCCAATAGGCTGGAGACAGCCTGTCTGGTCACGGGCATCCACGTGGTCTGCCCGGGCCTCTCTGCAGCTTCCTGCACCTGCTGAGTCACTCAGCAGGCCCAGGACATAACAGACTTCAACTCCCAGAATTCTTGCTGGCTGGAGGATTCTGGGAGTTGAAGTCCGCCCATCTTAAAGCGGCTAAGATTGAAAAGCACTGGGCTAGATACCTCAACCTATTCTGAGCTCTCATTTTAAAGCACATTTTTCTCCCATTTCTGATTTTAAAAAAAGAAATTCTTATGAAAAATCTGTTACATGTGTTGGGGCTGGTTGTTCCCTGCATGTATAATTTTGTTCTCCATTTTGCTGAAGCCCACACATGTGTCAAGTGCTTGTTTTGTTTAAAGGTTCTGTGTGTAGGTTATTTTTAGAAATCCTTGCCTTTTTCATAGCCGATGAACGTCTTTTTCTTATGCATTTTTTTTAAAGTTGGACCATTGCATCACAAACATTCATTGGAGTGGGATTTCATAGCTTGGATATTGGTTCCTATCTTGGGTTTGGGTCATAGAAATTCTACTCCATGCCATACTGCATCAAGGGTATCCAGCCTTTCTCATTTGGATTTCTGCCGAATTCTCAGGTTCCACCAGATGCTCTTATTGAAAAATAATAAACACTTGTTGAAAGAAAAATCAGGTCCAGTTCAAAGCTGGGAGTAAGATGCTAGAAATAAAATGGAGGCTGCTTAGGAAACAAGGTTCTTGTTTATTGAAGAGCAGAACCAGCAACAGCATGTGACAAAATGGCTGAGAGAGTGGATGTCTATGGAGATTCTCAGTCATCCAGATCATAGTTATCCCAAAGATGCTTTTTCATGAGGCAACTGGACTTTCTTGGGTTTTTTTGAAGGCTTTTCGTTTCTCATCCAAGAAGCTTCTTCAGCTCTGACTGGATGGTGAGGAATGGAAAGATTTATACCTCTGTGGACAGCTGGTCATTTGCCCTCTTTTAGAGAGTCTTTGAGGCCACTTGGAGGTTTACCTGTGTCCTCAGGGTCATCTGAGTGGTGCAAATGGGTGTGGAGTCTTCTTGGAACTGCTGAAAGGACCGTGTTGTAGACTGGAGATAGATGATGTCAGATCAACAAAGGGGGAGGGATTTGATATCATCTATCTCCAGTCTACAACATGGTCCTTTCAACAGTTCTAAGAAGGCTCCACACCCATTTATCCCACTCAGGTGACCCTGAGGACACAGATAAGCCTCCAAGAGGCCTCAGCGATTCTCTAAAAAAAGGCAAATGACCAGCTGTCTACAAGAAGTATAAATCCTTCCATTCCTCACCATCCAGTCAGAGCTGAAGAAGCTTCTTAGATGAGAAGCAAAATGTCTTCAAAGAAAAACATCCAGTTGCCTCATGACAAAGCATCTTTGGTTTGTAAGTGGATGGATCTTTATAGGGTTCTGATTGAGGTGCTCCAGGGGGTTGTGCAATGTAGTGACCCTTGAATCAGTGGTGGTGGGTGAATCCTATTATGTCCTAAAGGTCATGTCCTGTCATTAGAATTTGGGTGGGGGGATGTAAATTCTTAATCCCATCAGCTGTGGGGGCTGAAGGCATTTTTTTAATGGATAAATTGGTCCAGTCTTTCTGAATATCCATTCAAAATCTCCTAATGACTGGCCTTTTTGCTTGAGGCTTTTTTTCCCTTATAGCAGGGAGACTGGGGCTGCTTCCTGCCTTTATTAAGATTTTTTTTCTCCATTTCTCCTTTAGGGGTGTTGAAGGAAAAGTCTTCATCATCGTTCAGTCCAAGCCAGGAATAAACAACATAGCGACTGCTTTAAAAAGAAGGTTGCAGTTTATTGAAGAGGAGAGCCAGATAGAAAGATGGCTCTGGAAAAAAAAAAGAGAGCACATGTAGGGAGTGTGTTTTTATACCCTCTGGAGCCTTTTGTTTGGAGTTGTTTCCTGTTCCTATTTGAGGCTTTGTATTTCCTGTGTCATGTATTCTGACCTGAGTCTGGGTGTGCCCTTTGGCATCTGTGAGTTAATTCTATTATGTCCTATTTTAGAGTTTGGGTGGGGCATGTAGATTTTAGGTGTCTTTGTCTTCTTAATCTTCTAGCTTCGACCTTCCTGAATGGTTTACATCTGCATTTCTACAGAGCTGCTTTCTGCTTGGGAGGAGGGAGACTTGGGGCTATTAAGAAAAAACTGGGCATGCTTTTCTGCCTCTTTAAGATCTTTTTGAGGAAATATATTTTTCTGCCCTTTTAATATTTCCTTCTCTGGGGGGCTGACTTCCCACAGGGGAAAGATTCTATCCTGTCTTTTTTTAATATTCCCCAAAATATTTCATTCAGTGAGGGAGGGCACAGTGCTGACCTCCTATACGCTCTTTAAAACTTTGTGCACTGTGCAAATGCTGACCTTCACAGAGAATTCTTACACATCGCAACTCAGTGGCTGATGTGACACTTTGCGGTTATTAGAAAGACTCTCAAACTTTTCACTGTGAATTTTTTTTTTTTTTTTTTTTGTATTTTCCTGGAGAGCCGAACCTTATTTTCAAGAATTCCTTCTGGGCAAAAGGTTGAGAATGGCTGCCCTAGAGAGGTAATTATACAATTAAAATGACAAAATACACACACACTCACACAGGCCTGCGTCTCCTCGGTTGTGCACTGAATTCTCTTGCATTGTATATATTACCTATCAGCATACTCTCTCTCTCTCTCTCTCTCTCTCTCTCTCTCTCTCTCTCTCTCACTCACTCACTCACACACACACACACACACACACACACACACACACACACGGAGAGTATCTGGAGAAAACAGTAAAATCCATTGAACCCTTGCTTATTTGCTCCTCAGATTCATCAGGATGTTACATTTGCCCCTTTCTGTCAGAAAAGCTTGCACTTTCTTGATCCAGAATATTAGTGTTTTTATTGGAATATCAACCATTTGATGCAGGCCTCCCTCTGCTTTTTTTTCCCATAGTATATGCTGCCCTCTAGTGCTGGTAAAAGCTCATTGCAGCCTTTGTATCAAAAAGATCAGATTTTGACATTCTGGATCAACAGCAGTGTGATCACCTACCTGATCACCCCTCAGTGTGACTGCGGGGTCCAATATCAAACTGTAGATCACATCATGACTGACTGTGACCTGAGGGCATATACTGGTCCGATATCTGATATTTGTGGGGTCATGAAACGTCTGCCAGAAAACAACCCAGCTCAGAGAGCACTAAAGACCCCACAGTCCTCCTCCTCCTCCTCCCCCTCCTCCTCCCACACCCCACTCCCTTCTAGCACTGATGATGTTACCTAGTTGGGTCATGAAACGTCTGCAAGAAAACAACCAAGCTCAGAGAGCACAGAGGACCCCAGTCGTTGCCCTCCTCTCCTCCTCTTCCTCCTCCCCCTCCTCCTCCTCATTTTCCCCTCCTCCTCCTCCTCCTCTTCCTCTTCCTCGTCCCCCTCCTCCTTCCCCTCCTCCCTCCTCCTCCTCCTCCTTCCCCTCCTCCCTCCTCCTCATTTTCCCCTCCTCCTCCTCCTCTTCCTCCTCCCCCTCCTCCCCTCCTCCTCCCCCCTCCTCCTCCCCTCCTTCTCATTTTCCCCTCCTCCTCTTCCTCATCCCCCTCCTCCTTCCCCTCCTCCCTCCTCCTCCTCCTCCCCCTCCTCCTTCCCCTCCTCCCTCCTCCTCATTTTCCCCTCCTCCTCCTCTTCCTCCTCCCCCTCCTCCCCCTCCCCCTCCTCCTTCCCCTCCTCCCTCCTCCTCATTTTCCCCCCCTCCTCCTCCTCCTCCTCTCTGCAAAGCCCACTCCCTTTTAGTACTGATGATGTTACCTAGTTGGATCATGAAATGTCTGCAAGAAAACCATCAAGCTCAGAGAGCACCAAGGATTCCTCCTGCTCCTCTTCCTCCTCCTGCTCCTGCTCCTCCTCCTCTCCCCAAACCCCTCTCCCTCCTAGCCCTGATGACATTACTTAGCTGGGTAACGAAACGTCTGCCAAAAAACCACCAAGCTCAGAGAGCCCCAAGGACTCCAGAATTCAACCCCACAAATTATTCTCTTCTGTTCATATTTAGATCTCTGAGTTTCCTTTTCTCCTGCTGAAAAAAGGCTCATTTTCAAAGGCTACATAACGAACAAGGTCCAATAATCGTGTCCAGAGGCTATCAAGTACCTGTTGAATTTAGCAGGTCCAGCAGACTGAGATGTGTTATGTCAGTTGCTACATTAATCCAAGAAAGTTAAATTGGATTGTTTTCTTCACCAGCAAGATGGAATTCGGAAAAAAAAAAAACCATTCCGAATGTGGGAGAAAGAATGTGGGAGAAAGTTAGGTTGGTATCTATTTTTACTTCCTGAGCAGCATTTTAGAAAGATGAGCCGCTGTGTTTTTTAAGCAAGTTGGCTCTTAAATGTATGAGTGAAACATCTCAAACCTAAACTGATCCCTCCAGCTTAAAGTTTTCCAAAAATACTGTTTTGTTTTGTTTTAAATGAAATTCAAGCTATCTGTGAAGAACTGAAAGTCAGAAAGAACTCGGTGTCCGATTGTGACCACGTAAGAAGACAGCTGTAAAATAACACAAGGCTCCATCAATGTATGTTCACAAAGACGTTAAATCAGATTGACACAGCAACCTTTTCAGCACAGCTTCCCCGTTAATGCTTAAATCATGAGAACATCCAACGTTTAAATCATGAGACAAAGCCTCAACGGAGATAATGGTTTTAATTGGACTTTTTCCACCCTTATTTTTATTTAATGAAGCCTTGAAGAAAATGAACAATCTGTATTTTAGGAGGTTATGGAGATTTCTAAAATATTTCCTTTGTTTTTGCTAGTAGGGAGAATTAAAATCAGGGTGGTGCCATTAATATTTGAACAATATTGTGAAGATTATATATATATTTGAAGTTCCATATATATATATGGAGCTTCAAATCCTTCTTGGTAATGATATAGATGTGACTTCCTGTTGATTTCTTCCAGATTTCTTCAAGGTAGACAACAGACTAAAATCTCCTGGTGGTCTCTCATCCCAATGTTAATTAAGACCCTTCTTGCTTAGTATCCAAGCCCATGGAAGGTTGGCAAAAATGTGATAGGTTTTTTTTTGTTGTTGTTATTCACTAAGTGACTTTGATGTGATGCAGTTATAAAACACTTTTAAATATAGCAATGGGTTACAACTATCCATAATTTCATTTTCTAAAAATATCATTTTATATAGGATATTCTGTAAGATATTGGTCTAATGCAGGGGTAGGCAACCTTGGCTCTTTTATGACTCGTGGACTTCAACTCCCAGAATTCCTGAGCCAGCATGGCTCAGCTTGGAAACCTCTCCCTTTCCCCTCAGCGTGGCTGGCTCAGGAACTCTGGGAGTTGAAGTCCACGAGTCATAAAAGAGCCAAGTAATAAAGTGAAGCTTCTAGGCCAAGAGTAGACTTTGGGCCAGCCCCCCTCTTTTTCAGCCCAACCCACCTCTCAAGTTTGTTACTGTGGGGAAAATAGGAGGAAGGTGTGATGGACACAAAGTGGGGTCACCTGATCATGAGGGGGTGGGCATTGGAACTGTCAAATCTGGATTGTAAGTCCCCTTTTAAGGTCTGGCCGTGGGCGACTACCTGAATATCCATTTCTGTGACCTGAAATAGTTTTTCTCAAAAGTAAATTATAGTTCTGCACAATTGTGGAGCTGTGTATGCACAAAAGGATGGAGAAGTATTAATACCACTTTACAATGCCTTGGTAAGGCCAGTCTTGGAATCCTGCATCCAGTTTTGGTTACCACGATGTAAAAAAGATGCTGAGACTCTAGAAAGAGTGCAGAGAAGAGCAACAAAATGATGAGGGGACTGGAGACTAAAACATATGAAGAACGGTTGCTGGAACTGGGTATGTCTAGTTTAATAAAGAAGAGGGGGGACAGGCTAGCCGTGTTCCAATATCTCAGGGGCTGCCCCAAAGAAGAGGGAGTCAAGCTATTCTCCAAAGCGCCTGAAGGCAGGACAAGAAGCAACGGATGGAAACTAATCAAGGAGAGAAGCAACCTGGAACTAAGGAGAAACTTCCTGACAGTTAGAACAATTAATCAGTGGAACAGCTTGCCTCCAAAAGTGGTGAATGCTCCAACACTGGAAGTTTTTAAGAAGAGATTGGACAGCCATTTGTCTGAAATGGTATAGGGTTTCCTGCCTGAGCAGGGGATTGGACCAGATGACCTCCAAGGTCCCTTCCAACTTTATTAATATTATTATTAAATCAATCAAAAAGGATTTTCGCAGAAGCTGGACGTGTCTTCTTGAAAAGATTTTGCTTCGCAGAGGCTGGACGTGTCTTCTTGAAAAGATTTTGCTTCGGCCAAAATTGTCCAAGTCAAAAAGTCTCCGTGTTTGGGAGTCCAACAACTAAGCACGGCTGAGTCAATACGCTGGTATTTTCTATTTTCTCCCCCCTCCTTCCCCCCCCCCCCGCTCTGTTTTTCCTCCAAATTCAGCATTTGGAAGTAATGAATGCCACGCAACATTACCAGCCGGGTTTCATTTTGTCGGTTTTATTTCCAGGCCTAATGAAGATCAAACCGAAAACTTCATCAAATTTCATTATCGCTCGTTAAGGATCGCAAGCATCGCATTTTATTTAAAAACAGCAGAACTCGGTACTGGGGTCATTATCTATGGAAAGTTATTTTTCCCCAAACCTCCTCTCTCTCTCTCTCTAGCTCAGTGGTTCTCAACCTGTGGGTCAGGACCCCATTTGGGGTCAAACGACCATTTCACGGGGATCGCCAAACAACGCAGTCTGCCATTTTCCCCCCCTTTTCCTTAGCTGTGCTACTCCCTTTTATTCTATTGGCTTTTGAAAGCCAATAGAATAGACTCTCTTGAATAGAGTCTAATTCTATTGGCTTTCAAAAGCCAATAGGAATTGTCCAGGCTGTCTCTGCCCTGCTGAGCCCGCCAAAAGTCCCATTCTGCAAACGGTGCTGCACCAGTTGAGTAGTCCTCGACTTACGACCGGTTGAGTAGTCCTCGACTTACGACCGGTTTTGGGGGGTCACGGCATTAAAAAGGTTGAGAACCACTGCTCCAGCTACAAATCAGCATCTGTCCAAGCGTTAAAGGGAGGATATAATTTCTCAGAAAACCACGGTTAGGATCCAAAGTCCTACATTGAAACGTGAATAAAGGCAGTCCTCAGCTGGTTTCCTACCAGCTTCGTCAAAGAACGTATCTTCCCTTCCATTATATGTAACTCCGTGACCCCCTTAAAATATCACTACAGGGAGTCCTCAGCTTACGACTGGTGGCTTGGCGACCGTTGGAAGTTATGACAAACCCGACTTTGGGGAGGCATTATTTATTTATTTATTGATCCGTCATGAAATTTACCTGCCGCCCATCTTATTATCCAACGTCTCTGGGCAGCTTACAACATAAAAAGCATTTTTTTTAAAAAAAAAAAAAAGTTAAAATAACCCGTTCTAGGCAGGACGTGGCACGTTAAGCGATGCTTTCAGCGGGATCCGCAGGATTGTTTGGGACGTTATATGCATCCTCTTCACCTCTTTTCCTTGTTTCCTTCCGGGAAGAGAGGGGGGGGGGCGACTTCGTGCTGGCTGAGGAATTCTGGGAGTTGAAGTCCACAAGTCCTAAAAGGGCCAAGTTTGAAGACCCCTGACTTAAAGAGTTATGCACCCCCTTCACAGTGCTTTACAGCCCTCTCTAAGCGGATTACAGGAAACCCCCCCCCCAAACTATCTGGGTCCTCATTTTACAATACTGCAATATTAACCACGGCTCTTATGATCTGTATTCAAAGTTCAGACAAGTCATATGAACGAGCCCACATTTTGAGCTGTTTGCGGTGTCCCATGGTCTCCCGGCCACGTTTCACAACGGGTTTGGTGGTAAACTGGTACTGCCTTCCCATCTTCAGCAACACCGACTTACAGCAAACCATGCGTTTGCTTAAGGACCGCAGTATTTGCTTAACCATTTACCACAAGAAAAAAACACGTTAAAATCTTTTGAGGCTTATGACGATGGGCAAGACTTACGATTGCAATATGACGACTCCATGATGGTCATAACCTAAGGACTCTACCTGTACAGCATTTGATAAAGTTATTTTAACACTGGATGTGATGTAAAGTTGTTTCGTTTTTTGGCCCTGCTCTCGGCAGAGATTCTAATGTAGAAACAAAAGCAAGAAGTTGGCAGTTCAAAGTACTTGATGGGAAAATGTTTATTATGGAAGAAGATATAAGTAAAAGAACGATATATGTTATGTGGAGATTGGTCTTCACGCTGAAATCAACACGGGGATTCTACATACAGAATTTTAATAAACTGTTACATAATATTTAAGGACATGTAACATCCAACAGAAGCGTGGCTGGGCTCAACAGAGCAAGGAACTAAGGGATCAGGGTTTTTTTATTTTAACTTTTCAAGATACCTCGTCCACGGATATATATATAAAAAAATAGCCTTTTCTATTTCTTTTCTCCATTCCTTTAGGAAAATTTCACGAGAACTTTACACCTACCTGCCTAAAAACCACCCAAATCAACTCTGGTGGTGTTAAAATTTAAAATTTAATTTTGAAAAGACTAAGCACTGGATAAAAAAAAAGATACTTTTGCAAAATTTGGACTTTGAATATAATGCATCAGTACAAAATATGAATTGCACATCCAGGCACCTGCAGTTTTGCCTCTAGCACAACTGAGTCCACAACCTTCACTCTGGAATTTTAATACCCCCTTGAAAGAAAAAAAAATAGCTGAGAAAAAAAATGTATATTTAAAAAAAAATTGTTTTGAGGACTAATAGGTGAATTAAACCACAGGAAGCATAGTTTGCTACATTAGGCACATCCGCCAGCCAGATACAAAGCATAAAATCCCCAAACTCAAACAGAAAAGCAATATTAAAGTATACATTTTAGCAGCTGGTAAAACCTTTTAACAGTTTAGGCACTGTTTTTTTTTTTTAAATCCTATTTATGTAACGCGAGCATTGCAAGGAAAAAGGTACCCAGCATCCACGCTTCAAAGAATCAAATTTAGTAATAGTAGTAGATTGATTTATTGACTATCACATACAATCATGTGTGAAATCAAGAACCCACCACCAAAACCAACCCTGGTGGTGTTCAAATTTGACTTTGTAAGACGGAGCGCTGCTGTATTCCGACAAATAAACTGGAGTACGCGAAGAATACAGGGCGTGGAGGGAAGTGAAGAGTGCATGGTTTTTGCAGAGAGATCCCGACCGTTCTTAAGATTCTTTTCTCATAGCATTTTCCTCTTCTCAAACTCCTGGAGGATTAAGAAGAAAAAGAGAAAAAGGAGGTTTTTTAACCAAAGCTACACAGTGGCTCATGTGATTAGGTTGCTGGGTTGAGGTGAGCAAGCTCGCGTTTGAGACCCGAGCGTTGGATGGGGTGAGCTCCTGTCCTTTGCTCCAGCTCCTGCCGGGGGGGGGGGGGCACGAAAGGAGCCCTCAAGTGGGCATCCCCGAGGCAACAGTGATGTCACTGGCTAATCCTTTCAACCCAGAATTGCCTCGGTGCTTCTGACACGAGCGTTAAAACCACAAGCAACGCTGCAACAAATTCTTCCTCATCGTCTTCCTTTCCCATTTCTCTTCTTTTATCTCAGACTGCCTCTGCCTGGCCTAGCCTGCAAATAGCACCTGGTCAAAATGATCTAATCTCACAAGAAGGCAGGTGAGTGCTATCTGCCGGGCACGGAGGTTGGCAAATGTGATTTTTTTTAGCTGATCCGGAGGACTACAGCCACTATTGATAAGCTGCACAGCCTGGTTAATGTAATTCTCTATAATGACCCTTTGTTTTCTGAGTGCTAAGGGCAGCTAACAATAAAAGAATAGAAAAGGGTAACAGGTTTGTCTGTCTGTCTATCCTATCTAATCCATCATTTACCTACCTACCTACCTGTCTGTCTGTCTACCTAATCTATTATCTACCTATTTATTATCTATCTATTATTTATATCTACCTACCTACCTACCTGCCAATCAAATCTATCATCTACCTAATTATCTACCTACCTACCTACCTACCTAATCTATCATCTACCTATTTATTATCTATCTATCTATCTATCTATCTATCTATCTATCTATCTATCTATCTATCTACCTACCTACCTACCTACCTAATCTATCATCTACCTATTTATCTATCTATCTATCTACTTACCTACCTACTTACCTAATCTATCATCTACCTATTTATTATCTACCTATTTATTATCTATCTATCTACTTAATCTATCATCTACCTATTTATTATCTATCTATCTATCTATCTACTTACCTACCTACTTACCTAATCTATCATCTACCTATTTATTATCTATCTATCTACTTAATCTATCATCTACCTATTTATTATCTATCTATCTATCTATCTATCTATCTATCTATCTATCTATCTACCTACCTACCTACCTACCCAATCTATCATCTATTATCTATCTTCTATCTACCTATCTACCTAATCTATCATCTATCTATTTATTATCTATCTATCTATCTATCTATCTATCTATCTATCTATCTATCTATCTATCTATCTATCTATCTACCTCCCTCCCTCCCTCCCTCCCTACCTAATCTATCATCTACCTATTTATTATGTCATCTACTATTATATCTATTCTATCTATCTGTCTGTCTATCTACCTACCTACCTACCTACCTACCTAATCATCTACCTATTTATTATCTATCTTATCTATCTACATACCTACCACTATCATCTACCTATTTATCACGTCATCTACTTATTATCTGTCATCATCTATCTATCTATCTACCTAGCTACCTACCTACCTACCACTATCATCTACCTATTTATCACCTGTCATCTACCTATTATTATCTATCTACTTATTTATTATCTATCCATCCATCCATCCATCCATCCATCTGTCATCTACCTATCTATCTATCATCTATCATCATCCATCCATCTATCCAGCCATCTATCTCAGCCTGGGCAGGTAACAATTGCATCATTTTAACCTCGCAAGAACCATGAAATGGGACCTAAGCCAGGAAAGCCACAATGCATGATCGAATAAGGGCAGGAACACCCATTTCCAAATCGGTCCCTTTTTTTTAACCCCACCTAAAAAAGAAATAGAGCAGACTTCACAACACAGAGATTTGGGTTTTGTCGACTCCTCAAATAAGCCGCCTTGTTTACCCAGGTTTTTCAAGAACTGCTCGACTGACCTTGTACATCGTGGATCCCAGCTGCGCAGGAGACATACTGACAATGACCCCAGCCTTCTGCAGGGCTGCAATCTTCTCTTTGGCTCCACCTTTCCCACCAGCAATGATGGCTCCTGCGTGGCCCATTCTCCTCCCCGGAGGAGCAGTGACTCCGGCTATAAACGAGACCACGGGTTTGGAGTTTAAACCCTGGGGGGGAAAAAAATGCATTTCAGAAAGTGAAGCAGAAATACAATTGGTCCAAGGAGCGTAATTAACGGCACAGTCAGAGACTAAAGGAGGCTTCGAAGTTCTCAGAAAGGGATGCCAGAACAGCAACTCGGAGATTCCGAGAGAACAAAATGGAGCAAAACTGCTTTGCTGAGCACAAGCGGGCCATGAAAACTCCATAAAGTTAAACTGCGGAGACAGAAAACAGCTTTGGCTGAGGATATTCTAGGGCAGAAACAGGCGTCGGGTGGGCCCCTGAATGGTGCTGAGTTCCAACTGAGCCCCAAGTTAGTGCTCCCGATGGAATGGGAGGTCCCCAAATATAGGTGCACACCTGCAGCATTTGAATTATTTTAGCTAGTTATTTCGTAATTTGTTTTAAAGGTAAAAGAGATGACAAGAAAGGTGGAGTAATTAAGCCGTGAAAATGTGCAGGAGACAAAGAGTTGAAAGAACATTCAAATAAGCTGGTCTCAGCTCTATATGGTTTGAGACCAGGTTATTTGAAGGACCGTCTTTTCCCCGTCATAAGAAGCAACGGAGGGAAATCAATCAAGGAGAAAAGCAACCTAGAACTACGGAGAAATTTCCTGACAGTGAGAACAATTAACCAGTGGAACTACCTGCCTCCAGAAGCGGTGAATGCTCCAACACTGGAAGTTTTTAAAAAGAGACTAGACAGCCATTTGTCTGAAATGAGAGTTTCCTGCCTGAGCAGAGGGTTGGACTAGATGACCTCCAAAGCCCCTTCCAATTTTATTATTTTTATTATTATTGCTCATCGCACAGTCAGCCAGATGTTCAGATCTGGCATTTTTGTCTACCTATCGAGTCCTTCCCAAGGACCTGGCATAGGCAGATGTGGATGTTTGATGGTATTACAGATATCGTCGCAGGATGGAAGCAGTTCCTAGTAAAGCCGCCTTTTGCAATTGACTAATAGCGAATTTGTCAATGCCAATGGTGTTCAAGTGGTGCTCCAGTTGTTTTGGGATTGCACCCAAGGAGCCTATCACTATTGGTACTACCCTTGCTTGCTTTTGCCACAGTCTTTCTATTTCTATTTGTAGGTCTTTGTATTTTGTTATCTTCTCCAGTTCTTTCTCGTCTATTCTGCTGTCTCCAAGCACTGCCACGTCCACTATCCAGACTTTTTTGTCTTTCTTATCGACAATTGTTTTTTTTTAATTATTATTATTATTATTATACCATCATCATCATCATCATCTACTTGAGCAGGAAGACAGGGGATGTTAGAGGTCTCCTCTCTTAAAGGAGGTGCGTCTGGGCCTTCTCTGTGGTGGCTCCCTTCTTATGGAACATTACCTCTGCAGAGAGTCTATGGAGATTCTCAGTTATCCAGGTCATGGTCGTCCCAAAGTTATCCCAAAGATGCTTTTTCACGAGGCAACTGGACTTCCTTGTTTTTCTTTGAAGACATTTCGCTTCTCATCCATGAAGCTTCTTCAGCTCTGACTGGATGGTGGGGAATGGAAGGATTTACATTCCTTGCAGACAGCTGGTTATTTGCATCCTTTTAGAGAGTCGTTGAGGCCATCTGGAGGTTTCTCTATCACCTGTCTCCAGTCTACAACACAGTCCTTTCAGCCATTCCAAGAAGGCTCCACACCCATTTGCACCACTCAGGTGACCCTGAGGACACAGATAAGCCTCCAAGTAGCCTCAACGACTCCCTAAAAGGATGCAAACGACCATCCGTCTGCAAGGAGTATAAATCCTTCCCTTTCCTATCATCCAGTCAGAGCTGAAGATGCTTCTGGGATGAGAAGCGAAACATCTTCAAAGAAAAAAATAAGAAATTCCTGTTGCCTCCTGAAAAAAAAAGCACCTTTGGGACATCTCTGCAGAGAACAGATAGGCCCCCACTCTGACACTCTTTCACAAGGTCCTGAAGACGTGCTTTTGCCAATGGGTCTAGGAATCCAAGAGTGACTCAGAGTGCCTCAAATGGTTGGTCTGATTGCTGTTGCCAGAAGAGGGGGGGGGATTGTTGTTTTTACTGGGGTTTTATTTTTGTAAGCCGCCTGGAGTCACCATGAGTTGGGCAGCCCTATCGGTTTTCTTAATAAATAAATAAAACAGCCAACTTGTCAAATGTTGACGGAAGAAATCGAAGGCCAGTTTGCTGGCTGACGGTGAGGCCAACCATAATCGCAATCATAATACATTAAATTTATATGCCACCTGATTCGCAGCAGCTCTGGGCCATTTAACAGCTTGTTGCAACTTTTAAAGACACGAAAACAAAAGGGCAGAAGTAGCAGGGCAAACAAAATCAGGTGAGAACAAGGGGAAGGAAGATGGATGGATGGATGGGCAGGAGGGAGGGAGGGAGATGGGAATGCAAAGAAGGAAGAAGGAAGGAAGGAAGGAAGGAAGGAAGGAAGGAAGGAAGGAAGGAAGGAAGGAAGGAAGGAAGGAAGGAAGGAAGGAAGGAAGGAAGGGGAAGGGAAAGGAGATTGGAGGGAGGGAGGAATGAAGGAAGGAAAGAAGTAAGGAGGGAGATGGGAATGTGAGGAAGGAAGGAAGGAAGGAAGGAAGGAAGGAAGGGAGGGAGGGAGGGAGATGGGAATGCAAAGAAGGAAGGAAGGAAGGAAGGAAGGAAGGAAGGAAGGAAGGAAGGAAGGAGGGAGATGGGAATGTGAGGAAGGAAGGGAGGGAGGGAGGGAGGGAGGGAGATGGGAATGCAAAGAAGGAAGGAAGGAAGGAAGGAAGGAAGGAAGGAAGGAAGGAAGGAAGGAAGGAAGGAAGGAAGGGGAAGGGGAAGGGGAAGGAGATTGGAGGGAGGGAGGAATGAAGGAAGGAGAGAGATGGGAATGTGAGGGAGGAAGGGAAGGGAAGGGAAGATTGGAGGGAGGGAGGAATGAAGGAAGGAAAGAAGATTGGAGGGAGATGGGAATGCAAGGAAGGAAGGAAGGAAGAAGGAAGGAAGGAAGGAAGGAGAGATGGGAATGCGAAGGAAGGAAGGAAGGAAGGAAGGAAGGAAGGAAGGAAGGAAGGAAGGAAGGAAGGAAGGAAGGAAGGAAGGAAGGAAGGAAGGGAGGGAGGGAGGGATATGGGAATGCAAAGAAGGAAGAAGGAAGGAAGGAAGGAAGGAAGGAAGGAAGGAAGGAACGAAGGAAGGAAGGAAGGAAGGAAGGAGGGAGATGGGAATGTGAGGAAGGAAGGAAGGAAGGGAGGGAGGGAGGGAGGGAGGGAGATGGGAATGCAAAGAAGGAAGAAGGAAGGAAGGAAGGAAGGAAGGAAGGAAGGAAGGAAGGAAGGAAGGGGAAGGGGAAGGAGATTGGAGGGAGGAATGAAGGAAGGAAAGAAGGAAAGAAGGAAGGAGGGAGATGGGAATGTGAGGAAGGAAGGGAAGAAGATTGGAGGGAGGGAGGAATGAAGGAAGGAGAGAGATGGGAATGTGAGGGAGGAAGGGAAGGGAAGGGAAGATTGGAGGGAGGGAGGAATGAAGGAAGGAAAGAAGATTGGAGGGAGATGGGAATGCAAGGAAGGAAGGAAGGAAGGAAGGAAGGAAGGAGAGAGATGGGAATGCGAAGGAAGGAAGGAAGGAAGGAAGGAAGGAAGGAAGGAAGGAAGGAAGGAAGGAAGGAAGGAAGGAAGGAAGGAAGGAAGGAAGGAAAGAAGGAAAGAAGGAAAGAGATGGGAATGCGAAGGAAGGAAGGAAGGAAGGAAGGAAGGAAGGAAGGAAGGAAGGAAGAGTGGAGGGAATCAACCTCACCAAGGACAGAGAAAAGACTGTCCTTTTATTCTCCAGAAAACTGGGTGCAAGAAAGCATATTTTCAGACTGAATTACACTTTTTCCAGGCATCCTCCTATAAAAATTCTCCCCAAACGGACAGACATATTTGGATGCAATTCCAAATGGCTTTTTAAATGAGCAACTTCCTTCCACCTCCTTTCCGAAACCAGAACATTTCCACCTCAAAACAGTCACATTTTTTTGAGGACCTTCCAGCTTACAGAGTTATTTTGTTTAAGGAAGTCCGCAGCGTCTTCTTCGGCGTTCCCGCCAATCTCCCCTATCAATATTATCCCGCTGGTGTGGGGATCCTTCAGGAAGACATCCAGGCAGTCAATAAAATTTGTCCCATTAAACGGGTCTCCTCCAATCCCTTAAAAAAAAGAAGAAAAATTCCATTCAAAAGCCAGGAAGAGGCACCATGAGGCATTCGGAAGCCACTGAAGAGTCTTAAAGATCAACTCTTGTGAAGGCGCCAAGAGTGATCTGGCCTTAAATAACCACTGTGATTTTTCAACTGCTTTTTTTACAATCCTTCAGGTTTTGGCAAAATATAAACACAGATAGTCCTCGACTTACAACAGTTTGTGTAGGGACCGCTTGAAGTTACAACGGCACCGGAAAAAAAAGCGACTTCCGACCGTTTTCACACTTACAACCGTCGCAACGTCCCCGTGGTCACGGGATCAAAATCGGGCTGCTTGGCAACTGACTCATATTTACGACGGTCGCGGCGTCCCGGGGAGTCACGTGATCCCCTTTTGCGACCTTCTGACAAGCAAAGTCAATGGGGGAGCCAGATTCACTTAACAACCCGAGTTACTAACTTAAGTCGTAAGTCGAGGATTACATGTATACAACACACACACTCCCAATCACACAGATGGGACATCTTCCATGCAGGGATAAGGGAGCGCTTTTTCCCTTGCTGTTCCCCAGCTTTTGTGTGTGTGTGTAGCTCTCTGTGTGTGTATAAATATGTGTGTGTGTGTGTGTGTGTCTGTGTGAGTGTATGTATGTATGTATGTGTATGTGTGTATATATATATATGTTTTCTGAGGTTTTCGCGGGTGTTTGTATGTAGGTCTTTGGTTGTTCGGGTTTTCTCCCGCGTAAAATTTTATGCAGGAGAAAACCCGAACAACCAAAGACCTACATACATATATATATATATATATATGTATAGTCAATATATATATATGTATAGTCAATAGTATCATTAAAAATGCGATTCCTGGGTATACTCATATTGCAAAAAACGAATCAAACATGAGCATCAGGAAAAAATTTAAACTAGAAAAGTTTAATAAATTACCAAGCTTTCGTCGGAAAACTACCGACATCGTCAGGGCTTAATGCTAGTCAATGAGAGAGACTTATATAGGGTTGATCAGCGTTTGCACACGGCTCCTGGACCTCGTCACCGGTGCCCAATCAACTAGGACCGGTGACGCGGTCCAGGAGACGGTGCTGATCAACCCTATATAAGTCTCTCTCATTGACTACTGACGATGATATATATATATATTTCGATATATATATATATATATATATATATTTCGATATATATATATATATATATATATATATATATATATATATATATATATATATATATATATATATATATATATATATATATTCGTGCTTCTAGGAGCACAAAACCGAAAACTCCAGCCTGAAGATGACGAATGAGACTTCATCGAAACGTCGCCAAGACACTTCCAATTTGACGCGGGAGAAAACACGAATAACCAAAGACCTACATACAAACACCCACGAAAACCTCAGAAAACATACATACATACATACAAACATACATATATATAAGTTTTTTATAATAACAAGTGCTTGATATTTTGTCAACAACGTATTGTCTGGATTTCAATACCTAGCTTACTAATACCTATTAAGTTCCCTTTCTCTCTACCTGTTTTTTTCTAGCCAATGATAAAAGGTATCCCTGTTCTAAAATAAACTGAGTCTTTTTTTCTCTCTCATTTCAGTGTCAATCACACTTAAGATTTTTTAAATTAACACTTCCTCCGCTGGTAGATCTTGATTTGTCCAATATTGAGCGAATACAATTCTTGCTGCAGTTAACAGATGTAAAATTAAATATACACACTCTTTCTCATTAATTTCCTACCATTGTGCCTAACCAAAATAATTCTGGCTTAAACTCTATACATTTTTTCATCGTCTTCTCTAACCAGGTATGTATTCTTAACCAAAATCTTTTGGCTTTAGAGAGCATGTCCACCAAAGATGGTAATAAGTGCCTGGTTTGTTGGAAATGTTCCCCAGCAGTTTTTAGCAAGTAGAAAACATATACTCTATTTGTACAACGAGGTTTAATTTGGAAGTACAGAAAAAAAAAAGGGGCTAGGCAATTTAAAATCCAGCCAGAACTGAAACAGAATGGAACTCAAAAGGGAAACAGGAGAATTACAGAATAAAACAGAAAAACCACTGTTTTCACAGCCAGATTAATATTTCGCTCTGACCTGTAAAAATGAACTATTCAAGTGTTCTCTGGCTGAAGTGACAATTTATTCAGAGCACTTAATCACACATAGATTTAGTTCACCTCGACCGAGGGGTGCCGGAAGCCTGTGACCAGGAATTGCAAAAATCATCACAATATAAATTGACGCTTTGCTAAAGTATTATATTAGTCACTCAAGACCATTTGCCTGGACTATTTGAGAGCTTGCCCTTGGTCTTATCACCGTGCTGAGCAACTGCAGGGAGCTGGTTTAATATGGTCAAGGCCTGCCTTTCCTGTCCTATAAATAGAAGGCAGATATGTCATCCGATTCCCCCCATGAGCAATTTTGCACGGTAGTAGATTACACGCAGGAGAATTGCAAAGCAGTTCCAGAAACCTGAATGTTCAGAGCTTCAATTTCAGCACCTGAAGGCAGGACGAGAAGCAATGGGTGGAAACTAATCAAGAAGAGAAGCAAACTAGAACGAAAGAGGAATTTCCTGACAGTGGGAATAATTAATCAGTGGAACAGCTTGCCTTCAGAAGTTGTGGGTGCTCCAACACTGGAGGTTTTTAAGAAGAGACTGGACAATCATTAGCCTGAAAGGGTATAGGGCAGGGGTAGGCAACCTTGGCTCTTTTATGACTCGTGGACTTCAACTACCAGAATTCCTGAGCCAGCCTGGCTCAGCTTGGAAACTCTCCCTTTCCCCTCAGCATGGCTGGCTCAGGAATTATGGGAGTTGAAGTCCACGAGTCACAAAAGAGCCAAAGTTACCTATCTCTGGCCTAGGCCACTTTATGACTCGTGGACTTCAACTCCCAGAATTCCTGAGCCAGCATGGCTCAGCTTGGAAACCTCTCCCTTTCCCCTCAGCATGGCTGGCTCAGGAATTCTGGGAGTTGATGTCCACAAGTCATAAAGAGCCAAGGTTGCCTACCCCTGGTATAGGCTTTTTCTGACTTGAGCAGACTAGAAGACCTCCAAGGTCCCTTCCAACTCTACAGAAGGTCTACAGACCTTCACGTACTTGGGGATTGTAATTAGAAACTTCTATTCTGGGGCAGAGGGACCAGGAGCAAAGTCTATGAAACCCTACAGTTTTAACATTGCTCCTCTTCAGAATTGGCTTCAAACACGACTTCCATCATGAAGTCAACTCAGAAGGATACCCATTCTTCCACTATCACTGTATAGAAATATATATATTGTGAAAGCATCTATGGGCATCCCAAAAGGTGCTTTTCCAAAAGGCAACTGGACTTTTTTTAAAAATAAAAATAAAAAAATTCCCCTGAAAATATTGCATTTCTCATTCAAGAAGCTTCTTCAGTTCAGTTCCTAGAAGGTCCAGTTGCTTGCTGGAAAAGCACCTTTGGGACAACCATGAGCTGGATGACTGAGAATATCCATAGGCCTCTAGTTCAGGGGTAGGCAACCTAGGCTCGTGGACTTCAACTCCCAGAATTCCCGAGCCAGCCACGCTGAGGGGAAAGGGAGAGGTTTCCAAGCTGAGTCATGCTGGCTCAGGAATTCTGGGAGTTGAAGTCCATGAGTCATAAAGCGGCCTAGGCCAGAGGTAGGCAACCTCAGCTCTTTTATGACTCATGGACTTCAACTCCCAGAATTCCTGAGCCAGCATGGGGGAGCTATGGCCCCTTCATGACTTGTGGACTTAAACTCCCAGAATTCCTGAGCCAGCCATGCTGAGGGAAAGGGAGAGCTTCCAAGCTGAGCCATGCTGGCTCAGGAATTCTGAGTTGAAGTCCACGAGTCATAAAAGAGCCAAGGTTGCCTACCCCTGCTCTAGAGATATTGCACAGTTCACCCTCAATCACCAGAATTCTTCCCTGACATTGCTGTATTTTTTTTTATTTTTTTTTTGCCTTCGTTCTCTTTGCAAAAATACACATTTAAGATAGAAGGGAAGAGGGGACGTGTCTCTATGTAGTTTCTACAATCATAGGTGTGGTCTTACACATGAACTGAGCCTCTTTCAAACCCACCAACACAGAAGGACTGTCCCAATCCGACTTGAGTTGTTTGATGGACAGCTTCGTAGGTCAAAGTGCCAGATCTGGAGACAATACCTGGAAAAAAAAAATGAAACGGGGGAATGAAGTATCGGGCTGATAGTTGGTTGATAGAGTTCCTACAACGCAATGGACGAATCAAACTCTTTCAAAATTATTCTTACACATTTTCATTGGATGAAGACTTTGAAATTTGACCTTCTAGTGGCAGAGAAGACAGCAAATGATGGTCACATGATGGTAGGGTACTTGGAAACCAGTAGTAAGTACGAACAGGTTGCCAGACGCTTGAAATGCAATCATGTGACCGGTGTGTGTGTGTGTGTGTGTGTGTATAAGACATGGTGGTCGTAACTTTGAGGACAGGTTACAAGTAATTTTTCCCGAGTTTCTCGGAAGAAGCTAAGCAATCAGTTGCTAAGTTGAGGACTTCCTGTACACGTAGCATAAGGCTGTACAGGTGGTCCTCAACTTATTCGTTTAGTGACCCACTCAAAGTCATGACGTCGCCCAAAAGAGTGGCTTAGGATCTTTTTTCACACTTATGAACAACGTAGCATCTCCACGGTCATGGGATTTACATTTGGACAACTCATACTTACGACGGTCGCAGTGTCCTGGGGTAACGTGACTGTCCTTTGCAACCTTCTGACGGGCAAAGCCAATGGGGAAGCCAGCTTCACTTAACAAATGTCATAAAATGGGAGCAAAAGTCACTTAACCACTGTCTCACAGCAGCGGAAATTTTGAGCTTAATTGTGGCCGTAAGTCAAGGGCTAACCGTACTCCGTTCTAACCATTTTTACTTGTCCCTATCTTAGGCTGAGTAAATCAACTCAATCAATAGATGTCTAGTTTCATTTATATAGAATTTATTCCCCTGCATTTTTAAGATTAACAGAGGGAAGGAATCAAGAAAGAATCACGGTATCAGCCTATACCATGTTAATACCACTTTACAATGCCTTGGTAAGGCCACGCTTGGAATACTGCATCCAGTTTTGGTCACCACGAAGTAAAAAAGATGTTGCGACTCTGGAAAGAGTGCAGAGAAGAGCAACAAAGATGATGAGGGGACTGGAGGCTAAAACATATAAGGAACGGTGGCTGGAATTGGGTATGTCTAGTTTAACGAAGAGAAGGACAAGGGGGGACATGATAGCAGTCTTCCAAATATCTCAGGGGCTGCCACAAAGAAGAGGGAGTCAAGCTATTCTCCAAAGCGCCTGAAGGCAGGACAAGAAGCAACGGATGGAAACTCATCAAGGAAAGAAGCAACCTAGAATTAAGGAGAAACTTCCTGACAGTTAGAATAATTAACCAGTGGAACAACCTGCCTCCAGATGTGGTGAATGCTCCAACAGTGGACGTTTTTAAGAAGAGACTGGACGGCCATTTGTCTGAAATGGTATAGGCCAGGGGTAGGCAACCTGGGCTCTTTTATGACTCATGGACTTCAACTCCCAGAATTCCTGAGCCAGCATGGCTTACTCAGGAATTCTGGGAGTTGAAGTCCATCAGTCATAAAAGAGCCAAGGTTGCCTACCCCTGGTATAGGGTTTCCTGCCTGAGCAGGGGGTTGGACTAGATGAGCTCCAAGATCCCTTCCAACTTTATTATTATTGTTGTTGTTGTTGTTGTTGTTGCTGCTGTTGCTGTTGTTGTTGTTATTGTTACTGTTATTGATGCAGATGTTAATTCAAATGTACAACAATACAGGTTGTATCTTTTTTCAGAACTTACCGATTCTTCCTTTCTTGTGAATGTGGCCAGGCATGATACCAATTTTACATGCTCCAGGCTAAAAAACAAAACAAAAACAAACAAAAAACAAAAAAAAACAGAACCCAAAAACTTGATCAGATTTGATTTAGGTCTTTTTTTAAAAAAAAAAAAAAAACCTGTTGCACAAGTTATTCAAAAGGGCACTTTTGTGTGTGCTTCCTAGAAATACAAAGCATGTTTTTGTAAAGGCTTTCAGAATTGCACAGAATTTCCCATGCGTTTGCTACAGAATCTCTGGCTTTTGATTTTTCACTGACTGTCCACCCTGTCTGAAGTAGTGCTCATCAAGCTTTTTTTTTTTTTTTAAAAAAGCAGTTTATTATAATTAATGACCTCGGCTATGCAATGCAGAAGTTCCTAAAGCACAGCATGGGAAATGCTGCTTTTTAAACACCCTCAATCTTCAGTTGTCTCAATAGCTGCTAGAAACATAGCCTGGGCAAACAAATGACAGTCTCACAGGGAGGTGGACTTTTGAATTTAAGTTGCCTAACTCAGAAACTAGATTATATATAGGCTGAAGGTGAACAGGAGTGGAATCAAATCAGGGTCATCCGGGATAATGGAAAAGAGCAGGCTAGCGTAGTTGGCTATTTAAAGATTCATATTGTGCTTTTTCTTCATTTCAAGACAGCTTCCATGGGGCACCCTTCATCTTATCCTCATAACGGAACCCTTGAAGATAAGGTAGATGGACTGAGAGAGTTATCTGAGCCATGGGGAGGCACTGGATTGCAGCAAGATAGGGGAGCATGGAGGGGAGGGGACAGAGGGGAGGGAGAAAGAGAGAACAGAAGGGAGAAGGGAAAAGGAGGAGAGGGGAGGGACAGAAGGAAGGGGGAAGGGGAGAAGGGAGATGGAGGGGCAAGGGGAAAGAGAGAGTGAAAGGGAGATGGGAGGAGTAAAGGGACAAGGAAGAGGGAGGCAGGGGAGAAGGGAGAGAGAAGGGGAGGAGGGAGAGAAAAGAGAAGGGAGAAGGGAAAAGGAGGAGAGGGACAAGGAAGGGGAAGGGGAGAAGGGAGATGGAGGGGCAAGGGGAGCGGAGGCGGGACCAGAGGGAAAGAGACAGGGAAAGGAAGATGGGAGGAGTAAAGGGACAAGGAACAAGGAAGAGGTAGGGAGAGGGGAGGAGTAAAGGGAGAGAGAAGGGGAGGGGAAAGGGAGAGGGGAGGAGGAAAGGGTGAGGAACAAGGGAGAAGGAGAGGGAGGAGAGAAGGGAGGGGGAAGGGAGAGGGAGAAGGACAGGGAAAGGGAAGGGGAGGGGAGAAGGGGGAGGGAAGGGAGGAGAAAAGGGACAAGGAACAGGGAGAGGAAAGAGGAGTAAAGAGAGTTATGGGCTGAGTTATCTGAGCCATGGGGAGGCACTGGATTGCAGCAAGACAGGGAGCATGGAGGGGAGGATACAGAGGAGAGGGGAGGGAGAAAGAGAGAACAGAAGAGAGAAGAGAAAAGGAGAAGGGCGAGAAAAGAGGATAGGAGGGGAGGGGAGAGGGAAGGGAAGAAGGGAGATGGAGGGGCAAGGAGGCAGGAGAGGGAAAGATGATAAGATAACCTTTATTGTCATTTTTTTTACTGTGGGCACAACGGCACACATCAAAAAGGAAATTCAGTTGCCCGCTCTCAAAGTGAAACACATACATGACACATACCTAAAACATATTATATACAACTTATGCATGAACCCACACCCCTACATATACTTAACAAATGCATGTGAAATGCTGTCCATCTTGACTATATAAGGGAAGGTGGAAGCTGGAGAGTTCCCAAGAGAGGGAAAGGGAGGGGAAAGGGAGAGGGGAGGAGTAAAGGGACAAGGGAGGGAGGGAGGGGAGAAGAGAGGGGAGAAGGGAGAGAGAAGGGGAGGGGAAAGGGAGAGGGAGAAGAGAAGGGAGAGGGGACAAGGAAGAGGGAGGGAGGGAGGGGAGAAGAGAGGGGAGAAGGGAGAGAGAAGGGGAGGGGAAAGGGAGAGGGGAGGAGGAAAGGGAGAAGGGACAAGGAAGAGGGAGGGAGGGGAGAAGAGAGGGGAGAAGGGAGAGAGAAGGGGAGGGGAAAGGGAGAGGGGAGGAGTAAAGGGACAAGGAAAAGGGAGGGAGGGGAGAAGAGAGGGGAGAAGGGAGAGAGAAGGGGAGGGGAAAGGGAGAGGGAGAAGAGAAGGGAGAAGGGACAAGGAAGAGGGAGGGAGGGGAGAAGAGAGGGGAGAAGGGAGAGAGAAGGGGAGGGGAAAGGGAGAGGGGAGGAGGAAAGGGAGAAGGGACAAGGAAGAGGGAGGGAGGGGAGAAGAGAGGGGAGAAGGGAGAGAGAAGGGGAGGGGAAAGGGAGAGGGGAGGAGTAAAGGGACAAGGAAAAGGGAGGGAGGGGAGAAGAGAGGGGAGAAGGGAGAGAGAAGGGGAGGGGAAAGGGAGAAGAGAAGGGAGAAGGGACAAGGAAGAGGGAGGGAGGGGAGAAGAGAGGGGAGAAGGGAGAGAGAAGGGGAGGGGAAAGGGAGAGGGGACAAGGAAGAGGGAGGGAGGGAGGGGAGAAGAGAGGGGAGAAGGGAGAGAGAAGGGGAGGGGAAAGGGAGAGGGGACAAGGAAGAGGGAGAGAGGGAGGAGAGAAGAGAGGGGAGAAGGGAGAGAGAAGGGGAGGGGAAAGGGAGAGGGGAGGAGGAAAGGGAGAAGGGACAAGGAAAAGGGAGGGAGGGGAGAAGAGAGGGGAGAAGGGAGAGAGAAGGGGAGGGGAAAGGGAGAGGGAGAAGAGAAGGGAGAGGGAGAAGGACAGGGAAAGCGAGAGTGGAGAGGGAAATGAAAGGGGAGGGGAGAATGGAGAGAGAAGGGGAGGGGAAGGGAGAGGGGAGGAGGAAAGGGAGAATGGAGAGGAGAAGGGAGGGGAAAGGGAGAAAGACAAGGAAAGGGACAATGGAGAGGGAGACGAAAGGGAATGGGAAGGGAGAAGGAAGAGGGGAAAAGGGAGGAGAAAGGGGACAGGAACAGGGAGAGGGAGAGGAAGGGGGAGAAGAGAGAGGGACAGGGAGAGGGGAGAGGGAAGGGGAAGGGAGAGGGAGAGAGGACCTCAACCTTCAAGATTCCACCGCTGAGGGTGGGCACTGACTTCTACTCCCATGCTTTTACTACCTCGCTTAAACTGGCATTAGGCGACCAATCTCATGGCAGAAGAACCCCGCCCGGCTTCTACTATGTCCCAAGCGCCCCTACTATTTCAGCTTCCTTGCCCCTCCCCCTTACATTGATGACTCCGGGGCAATTCGGGCCGACCAGCCGAGTCTTGTCCTGACGACTCAACCGGTGCTTGACGCGCACCATGTCCTGCTGGGGAATACCTTCTGTAATGCACACAACAAGGGAGATTTCTGCGTCAATGGCTTCATTGATGGCAGCGGCAGCGAACGGCGGCGGCACGTATATGGCTGAGGCGGTAGCACCCGTTTTTACTTTAGCCTAAGAGCCAAATACACTGTTTTTAAAAAAAGAACACTGTTCCTGTGAGGCATGCGGCATGCTGTAATCTGGTATTAGACATTAAACATTCTGGTTTACACCCCTCGTTGAAATAATTCCGCCCCTCCCTTAAGTTCAATAGGCAATTTTGGGCCACCAACCCGCTGGCAAATAGCTGGTCAATAAAATACGTGGCCCAAACGTATTTTACTGTTTAAAACCCGAAAGCAATTCTCCAGCATAGATTAAGTGCTCTAAAGCAGGGGTCCCCAACCCTCAGTCCGTGGACCGGTACCGGGCCACGGCGTGCCAGCAACTGGTCCGCACAAACAAGCAAAGCCCCATCCGCGGGATGCAGGCAGCACACAAAACCACATCCCTTCCGGTCCACGGAAAAACCTCTCTCCACGGAACCGGTCCTTGGTGCCCAAAAGGTTGGGGACCTCTGCTTTAAGGCAGGGGTCCACAACCCCTCAGGTGCGATCCAGTACCGAGCCACAGACCGTCGGAACCGGGCTGCGGAAGCATCCCCTCTTCCCCCTGCTCCGGTTCGCCAAGCTGGAAAGGTTGGGGACCACTGTTTTAAGGGACAATGGAGTCTTTTAAAAAACTGACTTAGAGAAGACAGGATTCTGAAATACCTCTAAACTTAAAAAATAAAATGGAAGTGCTGGAATGTTACAAGTATTTCAGTCCCTTGGTGACTGGCCCAAGGTCAGCTAGCTAGCTAGCTAGCTTTCGTGCCTAAGGAGGGACTACCACTCACCATCTCCTGATAACTGGCTTAGTCACCCAGCTGGCTTTCATGCCTAAGGCAGGATTAGAACTCACAGTCTCCTGGTAACTGGCCCAAAGTCATTCAGCTGGCTTTCACGTATAAGGGAGGACTAGAACTCACAGTCTCCTGATGATTGGTCCAAAGTCACCCACAGCCAGCTTTCATGGCTAAGTCAGGACTAGAACTCATCCTCTCCTGGTGATTGACCCAAAGTCACCTAGCCAGCTTTCATGCCTAAGGTGGGACTAGAATTCACTTTCTCCTGGTTTCTAGGCCAGCACCTTCACCACTCCACCAAGCTGCCGCTCACTTTATTTATCAAACTTCTATACTGCCCATCACACTTGCATGACTCTTTTAGATCAACAATTGTCGTTATCTGCTGTGGGATGCCGATGAGAACCCTTATTAATTTACTGCCTGTGTCGAGGGCCTTCAAAACTGCTGAAACGTCATAAGCATCTCCATGGATCTTAGCCAAAGATAATCCATTCCCCCAAGTTATGGTCCTCTTTGAAAGCTGGTCTGAATTTCAGCCTGAGAGCTGCTGACTGGGTTTCCGCTGAGAACTCTGTGGTTTGCCGACTTACTAGGTCAAGCCCTCTTTCCGCCAACTTGGCGCCCTCTAGAGCAGAGGCTGTCCAACGCTGGAAACTTGGAAGACTTGTGGCCTTCAACTCCCAAAATTTCCTAGCCAGCCATGCTTCCCTGGGGAATTCTGGGAGTTGAAGTCCACAAGGGTTAAAAGTTGGAAGGTTGGACACCTAACCTTCCTCTAAAGATATCTGGAGAATTCTGGGAGTTGAAGTCCACAAGTCTTAAAAGTTGGAAGGCTGGACACCCAACCTTCCCCTAAAGCAGGGGTAGGCAACCTCAGCTCTTTTATGACTCATGGATTTCAACTCCCAGAGTTGAAGTCCATGAGTCATAAAAGAACCGAGGTTGCCTACCTCTGCCCTAAAGATATCTGAGTTTCTAATTTTCAGAAGTTTTAGCTACTGTACATGGCCAGGCTCAAAACATGCTTGCAAGATACCACGGGGAAGGAAGCTGCCCCAGACAGGGGCAGGCACAAAACAGGTGGGTACATTATAAAAGGCAACCTTAGTTTTAAACTTTTTCTATCCCAGAATAGGAAAGAATAGAGACCAAAACATACAAATGGAAGATCTTCTTGTAATGATATGAGATGTTCGCTTGTATTGTTTAGCGATCCCAATGACTAGTCCAGGGGTAGGCAACCTTGGCTCTTTTATGACTTGTGGACTTCGATACCCAGAATTCCTGAGCCAGCCATGCTGACTCAGGAATTCTGGAAGTTGAAGTCCACAAGTCATAAAAGGGCCAAGTTTGAAGACCCCTGAGCTATAGAACTGATATCTGAGCATCATCTTGTCTGAGATGGTATAGGTCAGGGGTAGACAACCTTGGCTCTTTTATGACTTGTGGACCGATACTCAGAATTCCTGAACCAGCCATGCTGACTCAGGAATTCTGGGAGTTGAAATCCACAAGTCATAAAAGAGCCAAGGTTGCCTATCCCTGGACTAGATTCACCAGCTGGCATATGGCATGACATGATTGATCTGGGTCAGTCTTTGGGTTATAGCAATCGCAATTAAACTTATACAGTATACAGCCCGTAGCGCTTTACAGCCCTCTCTAGGTGGTTTACAATGTCAGCATATTGCCTCCCAAAAAATTGGGATCCTCGTTTTATTGACCTCGGCAGGGTGGAACTGGAGCCTGTCAGATCGAACTCCAGACTATTGACAGAGTTAGCCTGCAGTACTGCAATCTAACCACTGCACTACCAGAGTTCCTTATATTAACTGCCCTTGTTCCATCGTGTTAGAAAATGACAAATGTTACAAGGTTCAGATCAAGAAGTGCTGCGCGAATACTTTTGATCCAAAACACAATGTTGGTGATCGTGCTATCTTTTGCCTCTAAGTCCTGTATCACAGACATCACGGAATTAGGGGTTTTAAAAGCAACAGAGAACATTATGTTGAAAAAAAAATGATCTACCAACTTTTTAAGGACCAAACAGAACATAATATGAAGGCTTCCTGCAAATCTAGGGGGTCTGGAAAGCATTTGAAAGAAACGATTTGTAACATCTTGCAAGCAAAATACTTCTTTTTGTTATCATGAAAGTAGCTGCATCTTTGACATTTGCATAGCTGCTTTAAAAGCCATCTCTGGCTCTCAGCATCCACCTCTGCACACACAAGGCCAAGTGGCTGTGTTTGCACACACGGGCAAAGAAAGCTGACGGGGTGGGGTCAAACCAGCCCGAGGGCTTTGCAAAAGATGTGGTTGCCTGAACAATTTGATTCATGTTAACGCAGTGGTTCTCAACCTGTGGGTCGGGACCCCATTTGGGGTCGAACGACCATTTCATGGAGGGTCGCCAAACAAGGCTGTCCGCCATTTTTTCCCCTTTTCTTTGGCCACGCCCCTGGCACCCGGTGATGTACAAGTGGCTGGGGGTCACCACAACATGGGGAACTGTATTATGGGGTCACGGCATTAGAAAGGTTGAGAACCACTGTGTTAACGTATCTTGCAAAGCCCTCTTCTGAATGTTTCACACGGCCTTGTTATAATCTGAATAACTAATTCCAAGTTTAGGCGGGGTGTAATTATACAATCAGATGCTCCGCCCACTTTTTATTCTTGAGACTGATTCGGCAACAATTTTCACCCTGAGGAACTAACAACTTTCGAATAAACCACACAGTCCTCACTCTGTTGGAAAATGTTCTCGGTACACACCTTAACAAGCTCAGAGAACACCAAGGACCCCACAGTCCTCTGCCTCCTCCTCCTCCTCTTCTCCATTCCGCAACCCCCCCCTCTTCTAGCCCAAATGATGTTACCTAACTTGGTAATAAAACGTCTGCATGCAAGAAATCCACCAAGTTCAGAGAGCACCAAGGAACTCAACAGTTCAACCCTCAGCTGCGAATATTCTCTTCTATCGCAACCAATCTTAGCTGAACAGAGTTTGCACGATGGGGTTCAAACACCCGATAAATTCTGTCTTGACAAAGTTTGCAGCTACTTTTGAAAGCTGCCTCGTAGAGGTACGGCGGCGAGGACATGAAAGACAAGACGGTGCTTGGCGTAAGGCTCCGTGATCTTACCTCCTCGACGGAATCAAAAACTGGAAGTCCCAAGTGAGTTTTGCCCCCTTTGCCGGGCGAAATCCCTCCGACTAAATTGGTGCCGTACTCCAAGGCCTGCTGACTGTGGAAAGTGCCCTGCGGGGGAGGTACAAACATAAAAGCACGATCGATTCAACGGAGGGCGGAAGGAAGGAGGTGGGGAGAATGAGTAGGCAAGGAGTAAGAACATGTGTCCTGCACGGCCAGTTTTCATTCCTAATTCAGGACTAGAACTCCCAGTCTCCTGGTGATTGGCTCAAAATCACCCAGCTGTCCTTCATGCCTAATACGGGACTAGAACTCACCGTCTCCTGCTGATTGGCCCAAAATCACCCAGCTGTCTTTCATGCCTAATACGGGACTAGAACTCACCGTCTCCTGGTGATTGGCCCAAAATCACCCAGCTGTCTTTCATGCCTAAGGTGGGACTAGAACTCACCGTCTCCTGGTGATTGGCCCAAAATCACCCAGCTGTCTTTCATGCCTAAGGTGGGACTAGAACTCACCATCTCCTGGTGATTGGCCCAAAATCACCCAACCAGTTTTCGTTCCTAATTCAGAACTAGAACTCCCAGTCTCCTGGTGATTGGCCAGGAGCCCTGACGAAGCCAGGCTGTTCTAAGTGAAGGGAGGGGGGGAACCCTGCTGTAATTGCACAATGAAAACCAAGATATGAACCCACATACAGATAGTCTGAGATTGACGACCATAATGGAGCTTTCCCATTAGGGCTGTAAGTCATAATGGTTGCAAAATGGGTCACCCGTGTGATCGATCCAATTTTACGATCTTTTTATTTTTTAGCAGGGGTCATAAAACGAACATCATGACTGTAAAACAAACTCATGGCTTGTTATGGGCCAGTTTTTGATGAAAACCAGATGTCAATGCTGATTTTCAGCAAAGCCATCGTAAAAAAACACAGGCAAGGAAATGCAGCCATTTGCAGCAGCCTGCCCATTCGGACTGTAAATTGCAATGGTCGCAAAATGAGTCGCTCGTGGGACTGACCCAATTACAATTTGGCGATGGTTGTGGTGTGAATCTCTGAAGTCGTTAAGCAAATACTGCAGTCATTAAACGAACCAATGATTTGCTATCGGCGCAGTTTTCCTGAAAACCCGAAATAACTTCCAGGGTCTTTTTGCAAAACAGTGGTAAAATGTAACCAGGTGACTGTGGGAGACACGGCAAACAACTGTAAATGCAGCTGTGTTGCTGAGTCCCTGAAGTGCAGGCATGTGATTGTGTGTGTGTGTGTGTGTGTGAGAGAGAGAGAGAGAGAGAGAGAGAGAGAGAAAAGAGAAAGAGAAAAAGAGAAAGAGAAAGAGAAAGAGAGAGAAAGAGAAAGAGAAAGAAAGAGAAAAGAGAAAGAGAAAGAAAGGGAGAAACAAAGAGAAAGAAAGACAGAAAGAGAGAGAAAGACAGACCATCAGTAGTTCAGATTTGGGTCATAAATCCCTTTTTGGGGGTTCTTTGTAAACTTCAAACAGTCGCTAAGCAACCGATTGTAAGTACTTCTGATCTCTGCAACCAGGAAGCCCTGATAAGGAATTCTAAGCTTCTCACAAACATAGGGCAAAACTCCTGATACCACAACCTGAGCAAAGGTACAAGAAATTGGCCATTTGAGCACCCACCTGTTTGCCAGTGAAACCTTGACAAATAACCTTTGTATCTTTAGTGATGTACATATTTTTCCGCGTGGCTGAATACGAACAGTGCCGTACTCCATTCTTCTGCACTAAAAATAAAAAAAGGGGGGGGGGAAGAAAAATTACAATAAATTATTCACTTCCAAGAATATCTGCAAAATTTCAAGCAGCTTAAGGTGGCATCATATTTCTTCCCCGAAAATTGTAGGAAAGATGCCGTGCTTTTTTTTTTAAGTGTGTTGGAATAAATGCGTAGAAAAAGTTGGAAGCCGAGTGGCTACTGACTTGACCAGAGTAATAGGGGGAACTTCATATTACAAAACACCGTGAAGGGAGTCTCCAAACTATATCCGTGCTCTAAAACTCATATATTTTTTTTAAAAAAAGAAATAGAAGAAGAAAATCAAAACTAAATTCTCTGGAAATTTAATGTGTTAAACAGTAGTCGCAGGGGTAGGCAACCTTGGCTCTTTTATGACTGATGGACTTCAACTCCCAGAATTCCTGAGCCAGCCATGCTGAGGGGAAAGGGAGAGGTTTCCAAGCTGAGCCATGCTGGCTCAGGAATTCTGGGAGTTGAAGCCCACGAGTCATAAAAGAGCCAAGGTTGCCTACCTCTGGCCTAGGCTGCTTTATGACTCATGGACTTCAACTCCCAGAATTCCTGAGCCAGTGTGGCTCAGCTTGGAAACCTCCCCCTTTTCCCTCAGCGTGGCTGGCTCAGGAATTCTGGGAGTTGAAGTCCGCGAGTCATAAAAGAGCCAAGGTTGCCTACCCAATTTAGGAGAACTCAGGTTTAAAAAAAGTCAAAAGTCTTCACTAATTCTCCAGCCAAATGTGAATTACATCAAAGATACCGAAACAGGCAACATTCCAGTTAAGAATGTCAAGGCGTGAAACCCTGCTGACTGGGGGATTCTGGGAGTTGAAGTCCACGAGTCTTAAAAATGGCCAAGGCTGGAGACTTCTGCTGTCACCCAAAGCTTATTTATTCTTCTTCCAGTGCCAGTAGCACGTTACCTTCTTGTTTAATAAATTATAGAACAATTAAGACTCGTACCTTTGCCCCACTTAGTACTTAGCCAATTCATTTTTATTTTGTTGTTTAAGAAAGAGAAGGAAGGTCAACAGCTTTAAGAGTTAAATGAGCAAATATAACTCGGAGATTCTCAGACCCAGATTGACAATTGTATTTGCATTTTGTAAGTACTAATAGGAATTGAATGTTTTGGGAAGAAGAACTAGTTTGCACGCGTATACCCAAGCTAAACTTTCCAAGCAGAATTGCCTTACAACATGTTGTTACTTTTACCAAGTGTCCAGCCCCATCTGCAAACAAAATACTCTTCTTTTGATGGTATCGCACACACTGCTTGCCTAGTTGCCCACAGTGGAGATACCAAGTTATCGCAATTCTAGAAATGAATGTATCCCAGTTCTCTGCAGATATTCTGGATACAATACTTCTGCCAGGATTCAAACGAAAACCCTATTTTTATTTTTTTTTTGCTTTTCTTTCAAACAAAACACAACTTTATTGTAGAGTTTCTAAGGATGCACGATACAGAAGCCAAAAGATCACTTCAGAACATTGTGAAGGGTTTAGATTAAAGACATCTAATGCACCCTTAGCCTAGAAAAAATATATATATACAACAGCTCTAGGAACAAGTGTAGGAATCAAATCCCAAGTAACAGAAGCAATAATTAAAGGAATGACAATTCTACTTTCCAGCAATGTGATTAAGATCACTCTTTTGCAATTAGGGCAGTGGTTCTCAACCTGTGGGTCGGAACCCCATTTGGGGTCAAATGACCATTTCACGGGGTTGCCAAACAACGCAGTCCACCATTTTTTTCCCCTTTTCCTTAGCTGTGCTGCTCCCTTTTATTCTATTGGCTTTTGAAAGCCAATAGAATAGACTCTCTTGAATAGAGTCTCATTCTATTGGCTTTCCAAAGCCAATGGGAATTGTCCAGGCTGTCTCTACCCTGCTGAGCCCGCCAAAAGTCCCATTCTGCAAACGGTGCTGCACCAGTTGAGTAGTCCTCGACTTACGACCGGTTGAGTAGTCCTCGACTTACGACCGGTTGGGGGTCACAGCATTAAAAAGGTTGAGAACCACTGAATTAGGGGATGACTTTTAATTATTAAATATGTCCCAACCACTCTCCCCTCCAAATCAACCACAACAAACGATATATTTATCCCCATCCTACTTGAGAATTGTTTTAAGGATCTCAGAGGAGGACACATATGGTCTGCAGTCCAAGACTACATCACCTTTGCGGTAATTAGAGGTTTGCTTGTTGATTAGATTTTATCCTGATTTTTAATTAAAGTAATTCAAGTCTGCAAGCATACCTAATGTCCCTTCCTCCTCCTATTTACCTCACAACAGCAATCCTATATGGTGAATTGACCTAAAGAGAGTGAATGGCCCAAAGTCACCCAGCCAGCTTTCGTGCCTAAGGTGGGACTAGAACTCGCTTTCTCCTGCTGATTGGCTCAAAGTTACCCAATCGGCATTCATGTCTAAGGCGGGACTAGAACTCACCATCTCCTGGTGATTGGCCCAAAGTCACCCAGCCAGCATTCATGCCTAAGGTGGGACTAGAACTCACTTTCTCCTGCTGATTGGTCCAAAGTTACCCAATCAGCATTCATGCCTAAGGCGGGACTAGAACTCACCATCTCCTGGTAATTGGCCCAAAGTCACCCAGCCAGCATTCATGCCTAAGGTGGGACTAGAACTTGCTTTCTCCTGGTGATTGGCTCAAAGTTACCCAATTGGCATTCATGTCTAAGGCGGGACTAGAACTCACCATCTCCTGGTGATTGGCTCAAAGTCACCCAGCCAGCATTCACGCCTAAAGTGGGACTAGAACTCGCTTTCTCCTGCTGATTGGTCCAAAGTTACTCAATCGGCATTCATGTCTAAGGCGGGACTAGAACTCACCATCTCCTAGTGATTGGCCCAGACACCCAGCCAGCATTCATGCCTAAAGTGGGACTAGAACTCACTTTTTCCTGATGATTGGCCCAAAAGTCACCCAGTCCATTTTCATAGCCAAGGCAGGACTAGAACTCACCATCACTTGTTTTTTGAACTGGGTGCTTTAACTCCTAGACAAAACTGGCTCTGTGAATAGATTCCATCTACAGGTAGTCCTCGACTTACAACCGTTCATTTAGTGACCATTCAAAGTTACAGCACTGAAAAAAGGGACTTATGACCGTCGTTCACACTTATGACCATTACAGCATCCCCATGGTCACGTGATCAAAATCCGCCCGCTTGGCAACTGATTGTGACGGTTGCAGTGTCCCAAGGTCAAGTGGTCCAGTTTTGCAACCTTCTGACAATCCAAGTCAATGGGGAAGGCCGATTCACTTAACAACTGTGTTACCAACTTAATGACTGCAGTGATTCACTTAACCACTATGGCAAGGAAGGTCGTGAAACGGGCAAACCTCAATAACAACTGTCTATAGAAACTCTCATCCATCCAGGTCACAGTTGTCCCACAGGTGCTTTTTTCAGTAGACCACTGGACTTCCCTGTTTTTCTGTGAAGATGTTTCGCTTCTCATCCCAGAAGCTTCTTCAGCTCTGACTGAATGGTGGAGAATGGAAGGATTTATATCCTTGCAGACAGCTGGTCATTTGCATCCTTTTAGAGAGTTGTTGAGGTTTACAGACAAAAACCCAGGTGGCTTCAAAGGCTCTCTAAAAGAATGCAAATGACCAGCTGTCTGCAAGGAGTATAAATTTTTCCATTCCCCACCAATTCAGTCAGAGCTGAAGAAGCTTCTTGGATGAGAAGCGAAATGTCTTCAAAAAGAAAAAAAAACAAGGAAGTCCAGTTGCCTCCTGAAAAGGCACCTGTGGGATCCCTTAACAACCCTTTCACTTAGCAACAGAAATGTTGGGCTCAGTTGTAAATTGAGGACTACCTGTATCTGAATAGATGAGAGTCTATTCCTTTCTACAAGAATAATCATGTAATAATAACGCAAAGAGGACACACTGCCTTGTAGCTTGAAAGCCTAACAAAACTCAGAAATGCAGCTCACGGAGTTCAGGGCAGATTTTAATTTATTTCATTTTATTCTGGGTTTTAGGTTCCTCCAGGTCAGGGGTAGGCAACCTTGGCTCTTTTATGACTCGTGGACTTCAACTCCCAGAATTCCTGAGCCACCATGGCTCAGCTTGGAAACTCTCCCTTTCCCCTCAGCATGGCTGGCTCAGGAATTCTGGGAGTCGAAGTCCATAAGTCATAAAAGAGCCAAGGTTGCCTACCCTGGGACTAGCCCTAATTTGCAAAGCTGGCTTTCATGCCTAAGTCAGGACTAGAACTCACAACTTCCTAATGACTGACCCAAAGCCACTGAGACAACTTTCATGGCTAAAACAGGACTACAACTCTCAGTCTCCTGGCTTCTAGCCTGGTACCTTATCTACTATAACAGGGGTAGGCAACCTTTGCTCTTTTATGACTCGTAGACTTCAACTCCCAGAATTCCTGAGCTAGCCTGGCTCAGCTTGGAAACCTCTCCCTTACCCCTCAGCATGGCTGGCTCAGGAATTCTGGGAGTTGAAGTCCACCAGTCATAAAAGAGCCAAGGTTGCCTACCTCTGCTCCAGGTGAAGTCTCTGGATGGGATCCCCAAAACGACCCTCTTCCCTCACCCTCCTCTCCGCTCCCGCCCAACTCCCAGGCACAAGGAATGATAGATTTTATTATTTTTTTAATAAAAAGGAGGGTCACAGAAGAAGAAAGAAGCAGCCACCACAACCGGAGATCATGGGAGTTGTAGTTCTGGGTGCCTCAAGGGGGAAAATACGCCCTAGTCTGGCGGGGGGGGGGGAAAGATGCTTCAATGGGGGCAGGAGGAAAAAAGCCGGGCCTGCTGGAGAGGATTGGGGGGGGGGATATGTCACCCCATGTAACAGGTAAGATGAGGCTGGCTGGGGATGATGGGAGTTGTAGTTCAGGGCGCCTGAAGGGGGAAAATACGCCCCAGTCGGGCGGGGGGGGGAAGATGCTTCAATGTGGGCAGGAGGGAAAAGGCCGGGCCTGCTGGGGAGGATATGTCGCCCCAATGTAACAGGTAAGATAAGGCTGGCTGGGGATGATGGGAGTTGTAGTTCAGGGCGCCTGAAGTGGGGGGGAAGGTCCCAGCCTGGTGGGGGAAAAGATGCTCCAATGTGGGCAGGACGGAAAAGGCCGAGCCTGCTGGGGAGGATTGGGGGAGAGATATGTCGCCCAACCTAACAGGTAAGATGGCTGGGGATGATGATGGGAGTTGTAGTCCAAAGCTTGGGAAAGGCTAGGCCACGCTGGCAGACTGGGGCGGGCAGGGGGGGGAAGGGGAGAGACACACCACGGTTGGGGATTATGGAGCCTGCAGTCCCTCACCCAAAACAGCCACCCATCCACCCTGTCGGGAGAGCGGACCCCCCCCAACCTCGCTTGCGGTCACGTGACCGCGGCCGGAAGAGGAAGCCTCCCCCCCCCCTTCGGCCCGTCACCCGCCCACCCTCAACCCCCCAACTTACGGAGGAGAAGGAGGCGGCCGAGGCCTCCGGCGCCGCTTCCGCAGCAAGACATCGCCGCCGTCCCTGCGGTGCCTCCAGCGGGGCCGCCAATGACAAGGGGGGGCGGGGATGGCGCTAGGCCCGCCTCTTCCGGTCCTCAGGCCCCCCATCCAGCCGACCGCGGCGCGCATGCGTCGCAGAGCGCGGAGGGTGCCCTTGGCGCCTGATTGGGAGCGGCCAGTCAATCCTTTTTCCCTCGCGCCATCCAGAACAACAGGGATACTTAACGCGTTCCCCCCCCCCCTCCAAAAAACCGGTTCTTGTTCTCCCTGGGCGCTTGAGGAGGAAAATTAATCAGGTACTTAGGTGTCTAATCCTAGGAAAGAAGCCCTCCCTTGACGCGAGGGGTTGTGGGGGAGGTAGTTTCAGGCATGGAATTACCTAAGTTCCTATGCCAGGGGTCTTCAAACTTGGCCCTTTTGTGACTTGTGGATTTCAACTCCCAGAATTCCTCAGCCAGCATGCACGCTGGCTGAGGAATTCTGGGAGTTGAAGTCCACAAGTCATAAAAGGGCCAAGTTTGAAGACCCCTGCCCTATGCCACTAAGGCAGTGGTTCTCAACCTTTTTAATGCCGCGACCCCCAACCAGTCGTAAGTCAAGGACTACTCAACTGGTGCAGCACCGTTTGCAGAATGGGACTTTTGGCGGGCTCAGCAGGGCAGAGACAGCCTGGACAATTCCTGTTGGCTTTTGAAAGACAATAGAATTAGACTCTATTCAAGAGAGTCTATTTTATTGGCTTTCAAAAGCCAACAGAATAAAAGGGAGTAGCACAGCTAAGGAAAAGGGGGGGAGGGAAATGGCAGACTGCATTGTTTGGTGACCCCCGTGAAATGGTTGTTCGACCCCAAATGGGGTCCCGACCCACAGGTTGAGAACCACTGCAATAGAGCTTAGCGGCAAGTGGAGGCTGCCCCAATATTTCTTATAACAGCATCAAGCTTAGATCAGAGTAAAACCGTGAGTGACACGGTGCTAATGCAGCCCCTCCCATGCTTTTGAAACCATGATTTAGGGTTTGGCATGTTGCCCAAAGGCAAACCGTGGCTGAGAATAAAAGCTGGACTTTTAAGTCAGAAGAAAATTCTACAAAACTCCATAGAATGGTATTTCCCAACCTTAACAGCTCTAAGATATGTGGACATCAACTTCCAGAATTCCTCAGCCAGTCATGCTAGCTGGGGAATTCTGGGAGTTGATGTCCACATATATTAAAAGTTTTCCAAGGTTAAGAGACATTGCGATTGATCACCTGTCTCAAAATAGCAAAATCGGCCGATAGTGAAACATGGCTTCGCTTAGTGACTGCTGCATTCACTTAACGACCATCCCCCAAAAGACATATAATCGGGTCAGTCACGTGACCCACCCACTTTATGTCCCTCATCACTTAGGACTATAAAGGGCAGGCTCCATTATGGTCATAACTCAAGGACTAGACAAGACTAGACTACATTAGACTAGAAGAATGGAATGGAACTGAACGGAATGGAACAGAATAGAATAGAAAATATGGAAGAGAAGAGAAGAGAAGAGAAGAGAAGAGAAGAGAAGAGAAGAGAAGAGAAGAGAAGAGAAAATATGGAATGGAATAGAATAGAATAGAATAGAATAGAATAGAATAGAATAGAATAGAATAGAATAGAATAATGATTGAAATGGAATGGAATAGAATAGTTGGAAGGGACCTTGGGGGTCATCTAGTCCAACCCCCTGCCCAGGCACGAGACCCTACCTACACCATTTCTGACAGATGGCAGTCCAGTCTCTTCTTGAAAGCTTCCAGTGATGAAGCTCCCACAACATCTGAAGGCAAAGTGTTCCATTGGTTGACTGTTCTCATTTCTCAGAACATTTCTTATTTCTAAGGTGACCAACCGTCCTCCTTTAGGGAGGACAGTCCTCCTTTTGTGAGTTCTGCCCTCCCTCGAAAAGTGTCCTCCTACATGTCCTCCTTTTCGATATTTGGAGACTAATCTGCAGGGCTTTTTTTTTTTTTTCCTCATAGAACGCTCAGAATGATGTTCTGGCACCTTTTTTGGTGGTTTTTTTTTCAACTTTTGCATGAGCTGTGCTACTCCCCCTATTGGCTTTCGAAAGCCAGTAGGAATTGCTGCTGAGCACGCCGGCTGGCAAACTTTGCACATGTAAGTTGTCTGCAGCAAAGGTGAATTGGCAGGAACTTTGCACCTTCCCTGCTACCCAACTACACCATCTCCTAGTTCAGTGGTTCTCAACCTGTGGGTCGGGACCCCATTTGGGATCGAATGACCATTTCACAGGGGTCGCCAAACAACGCAGTCCGCCATTTTTTCCCCCTTTTCCTTAGCTGTGCTACTCCCTTTTGTTCTATCGGCTTTTGAAAGCCAATAGAATAGACTCTCTTGAATAGAGTCTAATTCTATTGGCTTTCAAAAGCCAATAGGAATTGTCCAGGCTGTCTCTGCCCTGCTGAGCCCGCCAAAAGTCCCATTCTGCAAACAGTACTGCACCAGTTGAGTAGTCCTCGACTTAAGACCGGTTGAGTAATCCTCGACTTACGACCGGTTGGGGTTCGCGGCATTAAAAAGGTTTGAGAACCACTGTCCTAGTTAGTCCCAAAGATACCTGGAGGAGACTGGAGCGGCGACACCACGGTAACTTTCTCTTGATCTTCGGCCCTGCTAGGGCAATAATGGCTGCAGGCGCAAGAGGCAGGCGCAGTGGGGCTGCTACGGACGGGGGTGTGAGGGGCAGTGGTGGCCGGCTGCCCCCCCGTGCTGTGGGAGCTGCGGGGCCTGCTCTACACGGGACTGTGCAGGATGGGTTGTGGTGCTGGTGGGGCGGCTGCAAGCGGGGTGTGTTGATGGCGGGCTGCCCCCCGGGACCAGAGCTGGCGCAGCTGGTGCTTTAGGAGCCGCAGGGCCTGCTCTACACGGCGGGGCAGCAGTGCTGGCGGGGCAGCTGCAGGCAGGGGTGTGGCATGTAAGCATAATTACAATATAAAATGTTATTGTTACAAATGTTTTTATTATGCATTTACCATATCATAGTGTATTCTGTATTATTGCAATGAATAAAATGTTTCTTTTATTTACGATATTTTTTTCTTCAATTTATTTGTGTCCTCCTCTTCACTGTAAAAAAGTTGGTCACCTTATTATTTCTCCTTGATCAGTTTTACTACCTGTAATGCAAGTGCCCAGGCAATTTGACACCAGTGAAATAAAAAAGCTGGGATTGGTTCTTGGCAGTCAGTTCTCGTTTAGAAGAGATAAAGGAAAGATCTCAGCTTACCCATCCCGGCAGATAATAGGGGAGTCCATTGGGACATTGTTGTCCTGGGCTTAGAAAAACAAGATAAAAATAACCGGAATGGTGCCACCTTGCTAATATCCATCTGATAAGCGTGTCTTTGTGATTGCAGCTCTTTTGCACCTTACTCCCAACATTCTCCGACAATTCCAAAAGATGGATTATATCAGAGTGTTTATCAAGTCGGACAAAACTAACTTTTACAAATGGAGGTTCATTCCACCACCCCAAGATCGGATTCCCTATTTCACTCACATTGTTTTATACGATTGTGGGCTTGTTCCAGTCCTTTAGCTGTCATGTTTCCTTGTTGTCATTGACTTTTCTCTCTGTTGACCGTCTTATCAGTGTCTCCCTTTGAGATGGCTGCTTTTATGGCCCATCGGGACTTTTCAAAGCGGCTGTCGTTGTTTATTTGGTATGTATTCTGCTGGAATCACCCAGTGCCCCTTCTCCACTATGTCTGCTAAAGGTTATCTTGACATTTGAGTAGCGTCTGAGTGGCCCAGAGAAAGATAAAAGAAATGACACACAAACACACACAAACACCCTTGACAGTCTCTCCTCCTCTGTTCAGGGTGATATTATTTACTTATTTTTTAAAAAACAGAAAGATTACATTTCTAGAAGATCAGGATGTTCTCCAAAATGTGAATTGGGGTGTATTTGCAGAAATTTAAACAGCTGAATTTCTGGATTGTTTGATTGTTAAGAGAGCCATAGAGAGAGAGGCAGTTTGGACTAGTAGTTAAGGCACTCACAGGAGACTGTGAGTTCAAAACCTTCCTTAGCCATGAAAGCCAGTTGGGTAACTTTGGGTCAATCACCAGGGGACTATGAGTTCTAATCTCACCTTAGGTATATAAACCAGCTGGGTGACTTTGGGCCAATCACTAAGAGATTGTGAGTTCTAGTCCCGCTTTAGGCATGAAAGCCAGCTAATTTATTTTTTATTTTTTCTATTTCCAAATACTAATGAAAAGTCCACCAGATGTCACTATTACTGCACGGTTTGACTCCAGAGTTGTTATCAGAAGAAAAGTGGATAAAATAAATTATTCACTTTGGCCTTGGCGTATCAGGAGACGAAAGAAGAGAAAATTCCTCTACAAAGAGTTACACAGCAACCACATCACAAAAGCAGACTTGGCATTTCGGCTGGAATCAGGTCTGGAGTTCTACACCAGGGTTACAAAAATACAGCAATCTAGAGATAAGGACTTACACGCCTGTATGCCTGCACACCCACATATGGGGGGGGGGGACACAGAGAAAGAAAGTTTGTGTCTAAATTATGTGGATAATTGTTGCCACAGTGCTTTTCAAGTAATTACATTGTACTACAATGTTTCTAATGTATTATCTTAACAGAAACAGAATCAGAATAAGAGTTGGAAGGGACCTTGGAGGTCATCTAGTCCAACCCCTCACTCAGGCAGGAAACCCTATACCATTTCAGACAAATGGCTGTCCAGTCTCTTCTTAAAAACTTCCAGTGTTGGAGCATTCACCGCTTCTGGAGGCTAATTGTTCCACTGGTTAATTGTTCTCGTTGTCAGAAAGTTTCTCCTTAGTTCTAGGTTGCTTCTCTCCTTGATCAGTTTCTCTCCGTTGCTTCTTGTCCTGCCTTCAGGTGCTTTGGAGAATAGCTTGACTCCCTCTTCTTTGGGGCAGCCCCTGAGATATTGGAAGACTGCTATCATGTCCCCCCTCGTCCTTCTCTTCATTAAACTAGACATACCCAATTCCAGCAACTGTTCCTTGTGTGGATTATGCATATGTTGTTAAGCAGAGCTGTTTACAGTTTTTCAAACCATCTCCTCCCTCCCTGATCCATGTAGGTGCTCCTTATCAAACTCCTATAAAGTTGAGACAACTTCAATATTTTCATTTCTCAGACTTGCTTTTAATTTAGAGAGGAGGGTAGCCAGAAGCTAAAAGTAGCTCTTTCTTAAGCTTTATGGATCTTCAAGATCTTTATCAAGCTTTCCTTGTTGACATCTGTTGTGTCCTTTTGAAAGGACAATCTTGAAAGATTTCCACCCTCAAACTCCATCCTGCAGATCTGTCTTTCTCATCTGGCTGTGTCTTTCGTTGTAGATTCCTCCTCTCATTTGGAGTTATGCTGTACCTCCAGCCCACACAGCCCAAATATAACACCAGCAGCATCTGGCTACCTTCCACAGCTTCCTCCATTAACTAAGAGAGGTGCCCTTTTTATATTTTCACTCAACAGGAAATGTACCTGTCTTAGAACTTTCTAGGGACTTCTAGAAACTTAGCCGGCAAAGACATAAATCCTGGAGGCTAAAACATTTGAAGAACAATTGCAGGAATTGGGTATGTCCAGTTTAATGAAAAGAAGGACCAGGGGTGACATGATAGCAGTCTTCCAATATTTCAGAGGTTGCCACAAAGAAGAGGGAGTCAAGCTATTCTCCAAAGCACCTGAAGGCAGGACAAGAAGCAACAGATGGAAACTCATCAAGGAGAGAAGCATCTAGTCCAACCCCCTGCTCAGGCAGGAAACCCTATATACCATTATAGACAAATGGCTGTCCAGTCTCTTCTTAAAAACTTCCATTCTTGCAGCATTCACAACTTCTGGAGGCAGGTTGTTACACTGATTAATTGTTCTCACTGTCAGGAAGTTTCTCCTTAGTTCTAGGTTGCTTCTCTCCTTGATCAGTTTCCATCTGTTGCTTCTCGTCCTGCCTTCAGGCGCTTTGGAGAATAGCTTGACTCCCTCTTCTTTGGGGCAGCCCCTGATATATTGGAATGCTGCTATCATGTCCCCTCTCCTCCTTCTCTTCATTAAACTAGACATACTCAATTCCAGCAACCGTTCCTTATATGTTTTAGCCTCCAGTCCCCTGATCATCTTTGCTGCTTTTCTCTGCACTCTTTCTAGAATCTCAGCATCTTTTTTACATCGCGGTGACCAAAACTGGATGCAGGATTCCAAGTGTGGCCTTACCAAGGCATTGTAAAGTGGTATTAACACTTCACGTGATCTTGATTCTATCCCTATTAGTCTATTAAATGTATATGTTGCTGGATTTCCAGCAACTCTCATGGTTAATAATATGACTAATAAGCATATAAATAAAATGGACCACCGATGAAAGCCTAGTAAATTAACTTTCTTTGCTTGAAGTACAAAGTTTTAAGAAGATCTGTGCTGTCTGGGAGATTCGCAAAAAAAAAAAAAAATGTGCTGGTCAAGAAAACAAATTTGGCCCTCAATGTTGTCTTTAGGATTGAATCCTATTTTGGTTTGTTGAATTACATCTCTTGTCCAGCTCAGATTTTTTTTGGGCCCATAATCAGACTGGACAAATATGCACAAAAGAAAAAAAAAGATGTAAACAATCGTTAAATATTCTACGTGCTGCAAGTCCAATGTATAATTTCTGTTTCTCAAATGGGTCTCTCAAATTGTCTCCATATGCTGGTGGAATCTGACTTCGTCAGCTTCATTGACTGTTTCTGCAAGTGTATAGTTTAATCGTCCAAGTAAAGCAGACGTAGCCTCGTCTGCAGTAAATTAAATAGAATTGAAAATCTATTGATCTCTGGATGGGGTTCTAGGAATGTTGAAGGAGCTCGACTCAATGAAGTGAGCCCAACATTTCTGTTGCTAAGCATGACAGTTGTTAAGTGAATTTTGACCCATTTTACGATCTTCCTTGCCACAGTTGTTAACGGAATCAACGCAGTCATTAAGTTGGTCACATGGTTATTAAGGGAATTCTTGAAATTCTTGAAATGTTTCCATTCTTTTTCTTACTTTGTCCTCTTTTTTTTTTTTTGCTTGCCTTGCACCATTTAGTCTTTCTAGTTCTCTTTTTTCCTCTCCGAGTTTAGCTTGCATTTGCTTTTATCACTGTAATCGATCAGTTATTAAATATTAAATAGTCAATGAATATATATATTTTAAAACAATAATGGTATACATGAAATGCCAGCCTTGGGAAGATTGGCATGTCTGATGGTACCAGCAGGCTGAGCAGCATCTCTACAGCACGATCTGTGACTCACGTGTTCAATTCGGGAGGTCATCCATCTGCTGAAAAGATGGGCGAAGAACGTTTATTCCTGGTACCACTTTCTTAACATCTGATAGATCAATATGGCCTAGTCTTGTGCCAGAATTTTTGCTCTTGCAATTCTTTTGTCTGTTCAGATTCAGTTTTCATGGAAAAAAGAAATTATGTTTCCCTTCTATTCCTGTTATTCTCTTTCCTTCCTTCCTTCCTTCCTTCCTTCCTTCCTTCCTTCCTTCCTTCCTTCCTTCCTTCCTTCTTCCTTCTTTCCTTGCTTCCTTCTTCGCATTCCCATCTCCCTCCTTCCTTCTTTCCTTCCTTCGTTCCTCCCTCCCTCCAATCTTCCTTTCTTTTCCTTTCCTTTCCCTTCTTTCCTTCCTTCCTTCCTTCTTCGCATTCCCATCTATCTCCCTCCCTCCCTCCTTCCTTTCTTTCTTCCTCCCTCTTTCCCTCCCTTTCATCTTTTATTCCTTCCTCCTTTCTTTGTTCCTCCCTCCCTCCCTTCATTCATTCATCCCTCCATTTCTTTCACCCTTCTTTTTCCTCCATTCCTCCATTCCTCCATCCCTTCCTTTCTTTTTTCCCTCCCTCCTTTCTTCCCTCCCTTCCTTCCCTCCTCCCTCCCTCCATTCCTTCCTCTCTCCCTTCTTTCTTCTCCTTCTTTTCCTCCCTTCCTCCCTTCTTTCCTTCATTCCTCCCTCCCTTCTTTCTTTTCTCCCTCCGGTCTTTCCTTTCTTACTCCCTCCTTCCTTCCCTCCCTCTCTCCCTTCCTTTAAAACTCTAGCCCCATTATAATGGCAAATTGGTTTATTAGAAAGAATTGATTAAGAAATCCTTTTTAGAATATTATCAAAAATTATATAAGGGTACTAATATTCAAATCACAGATAAATAATTATTTAGGCAAAGTTAATTTTCCTAAATTAACAGAAGATCAGGAAAAAAAGATTAATGGTTTAATTACCAAGGAAGAAATTGTTACAGTTATTAAACAATTGAAATTGGGCAAAGCGCCGGGTACGGATGGGTTGACATCTATTTATTATAAAACGTTAGTAGAAGAGATGATTCAACCGTTGTGTGAACTGTTTAATAATTTATTACAGGGGTTAGAGATCCCTCCATCCTGGCGTAATGCATTTATATCGTTGATTCCAAAAGATAGTCAAGATCTTACTTTGCCTAAAAATTATAGGCCTATATCTCTTTTAAATGTGGATTATAAAATTTTTGCAAAAATTTTAGCTAACAGGCTTATGGGGATCTTGCAGCAGTTTATACACAGGGATCAATCGGGTTTCATAACTGGAAGGTATATGAAGAATAATGTTAGACAAATTATTAATTTATTAGAGTATTTAGAAAAGAATAACCAAGTCTCTGCAGGCTTGATATTTTTGGATGCTGAAAAAGCCTTTGACCAAGTGAATTGGCAGTTTATGCTGTGTCTAATTAAGGAGATGAATTTTGGACAAAATATATTACAAGTATTATCCAATATATATCAAAAACAGACTGCTCAAATCATTGTAAATGGGGGCTTGTCAGAGGCTTTTGTAATAGAAAAAGGAACAAGACAGGGATGCCCGTTATCTCCGTTATTGTTTGTTTTAACATTGGAAATTTTGCTGATTAAAATTCGGGAGTCTCAAGAAATAAAAGGAATAGAAATTAATAAAAAAGAATATAAGTTAAGAGCCTTTGCAGATGACTTGGTTGTTACTTTGTCTCAACCTGTTTCTTCGGTGGGGAAATTATTACAATTGATTCAACAATATGGACGTGTTTCTGGTTTTAAAATTAATAATAATAAGACTAAAATATTAGCTAAGAATATGACCAATGGTGACAAACAGGCTTTAGTTAACTTAACAGATTTTGAAATTGTTGATAAGGTAAAATATCTGGGGGTTACATTATCTGTTTCTAATGTAAAATTGTATAAAAATAATTATGAAAAGCTGTGGATGGAGGTACAGAAGGATTTAAAAAATTGGAATAATTTACAGTTGTCCCTTATGGGCAGAATTGCAGTTATTAAAATGAATGTCCTGCCAAAGTTTATTTTTTTGTTTCAAATGTTACCTATTTTAAAGAATGAATGTAATTTAGATGAATGGCAAAAAGGTATTAATAAATTTGTTTGGGCAGGGAAAAAACCAAGGGTGAAACTTAAAATAATGCAAGACTTTCGTGAGAGAGGTGGACTCAAGGTGCCAAATATGAAATTGTATTATGATGCTGTAGTATTGACATTGATTAGCGACTGGGTGAATTTAACAAATACAGAAATACTCCATTTGGAAGGTTGGGACCTACTTTTTGGATGGCATGCCTATTTAATATTTAATAAAAAAGTGGATTGGGTTTTTAAGTCTCATATTATAAGAAACTCTTTGTTAAGAGTGTGGAGAAAGTATTATAAAAGTGACTTCAAAATACCATTATGGGCTATACCTCGGCATGCCATAGAAGGTATAAGGAAAGGGGTAAATATGGATAAGGTCTCTTACGTACAGTTATTAAGATGGGATGGTCAAGATTGGCAGTTAAAATCTTTGGAAGAATTAACACATGAAAATTTAACTTATTCATGGTTCCAATATAGACAAATAGTGGATAGATGGAAGACGGATTGTAAAATGGGTTGGCTTAGAGAAGATGGAATTTTTTTAAAACAAGTAAGAGATCAAAGGCCAACCCACATTAAGAGAGTTTATGGGGTTTTAGTGGAATTAGATTCAGAACCCGAATTAGTTAAAGATTGTATGATTAAATGGGCACAGAATATTGGTGAAACGATTTCAATGGATACTTGGGAATTTATTTGGATAAGAAATGTTAAATTCACACAAGCGCAAAATTTAAGAGAGAATTTTTATAAGATGTTTTATAGATGGCACCTTGACCCAAAGAAAATGTCCATTATGTACCCTAATCTACAGCCGAAATGCTGGAGATGTGGATATCTGGATGCTACCTATTATCATATTTGGTGGACGTGTAAGCATATAAAAGCTTTTTGGATTAAGATATGGTGGAATATTCAAAGAATTTTCAAAAGGAGGGTAAAATTTACTCCCCAATTATTTTTACTAGGTATCGTTGTCGACTGTGATGCTAAGGAGGTTATATTGATGTTAAATTTGATCACAGCCGCCAGGCTGTTAGTAGGACAATATTGGAAGAAGGAATCTTTGCCTACTTTACAAGAATGGTTTCATAAAGTTTCATACTTGGCAGAAATGGCAAAGATTTCGGCTTTCTTAAAGGAGCAATCTCAAGAAAAATTTTTTGTGGTATGGGAAAAATGGATAAATTTTATACAACATAATTTGGATATGGAAAAATACCATCTAGCCTTCTTATAATTTGTAATGATTGTCTTTTTTTCTTTCTTTCTTCTTTTTCTTTTTTATATATATATATTTCTCATGTATTATTACTTATATATATTTTTTTTATATATGCTTTATTTTTCGTCTTTTTTTTTCTTTCTTCTTTCTTTCTCTCTCTTCTCTCTTTTTTCCATTTTTTTTTCTTTTTTTAGTATATATTATTCATTTTAAAGTTTATATTATGCATATTATTATTATACATATTATTATTGTGATTTTTATCATTATTATTAATTATTTTATAAACTGTAAATGTTGTTTTTAAAATTTTGTTAAATAATCCTGTATTCAGTTCTGGGAAGTCGGGGGGGGTGGGGTGGCTGGGGAGGAGGGGGGGGGGTTTTATTTGTAAAATTTTTGAAAAATTTCAATAAAAAAAAAAAAAAAAAAAAAAAAAAAAAACTCTAGCCCCTCCCTCCACAAAAGAAGGAGCCTATATCAGCAAACCCCTATGTTGATCAAGCAACAATCTATTCCGGATTTTGCTGCCCTTCCTAGATTCCCACAATCTTATCACTTTCTGAACAGAGAGGCAGCACAAGAAGGGACAAACTATTCAGAATATGGACATGCTCCTACGTCCTTCTGATTCTGCCATCCCCTGCTGCTATTCCTGCCCTAGGCTCATACAAAGATTCCAGAATCCCCTTCTTCGGGGACCTTTCCCAATCTAGGGAACTTCCCAGAGGTCTCCCATCAAAGCTGAGGTCCGGCGTAGCTTCTGAGATCAGCCAAGGCCACCTTCTGCTGAAGCAGGAGCTAGAAGCGTAGGGGGAACCACCATTTTCACCGATGAAAGGGATGCAGCAGGAATCCAGCCACTTGGTGGGAAAACATGTTCAGGGAAGCCATGCGCCTTCTTACGCCAGAGATGGGCGAAGGAACGCAAGGCGAGCAGAAAAGGCCGATGATGAACAGAACGTGGTCCTTGCAGGGCTCAAAGCCATCTGGTTGAAGCTTCCACCTTGGGAAACCTTCCCCTCCAAATGCTTGAATCCTGCCCAGGTTTTAATTCTGCAACATTACAGCTAGAGAAGGATTAGGGACAGACAGAAGAAGAGATGGGGAGACAGGGCTTGGGGCCGATGAGACAATGCTGTAATTCAGAGGTCTGCAACCTTGATAACTTTAAGACTACTGGCAGTCTTGTGATGGGTCTTGTGACGGGGAGGTTACATCAGGTCAGAGTTATTGGGAGGTGAAGTGCTGGTTTGGGGGGACTGCGTGGGATGGTTGACGGTCGGTGCTGTCTCTGCTTGGCTGTGTGGTTGATCTGGATCCTGAGGGATTCATAGGCTGGTTGGAGGTCGATGTGTCTGTTGATGGAATCGCTTGTGGAGCGCCAGCCTTCGATGAACTCACAAGCTTGGCGGGGGACAGCGTGGCCGATGATGTTTGTGTTGCTCACACGAAGCCCTTAAAAACAGAAGAACACCGACGCTGCCATCCCTTAAACTCCGCTGAAAATGTTACCTCGCCTGGTAACGAAACATTCGGAAACCAACCCACAAGCTCGGAGGACTAACCTTCGCCCTCATCTAACACCTGAGTGGCAGATATTCACCACTAATCTATAATTATTTGTACAAGCAAATGAGTAAAGATAAAAGTAAAGATTTCTTGACTTTTATAACCCGCTTGTAAGTAGCTTTTGGGGGATGCTCTATAAATTTGAATGGTCAATAAACCCACCCATGATATAATAATAATAAAGTTGGGAGGGATCTTGGAGGTCATCTAATCCAACCCCCTGCTCGGGCAGGAAACCCTATACCATTTCGGACAAATGGCTGTCCAGTCTCTTTTTAAAAACTTCCAGTGTTGGAGCATTCACTGCTTCTGGAGGCAGGTTGTTCCACTGGTTAATGGTTCTCACTGTCAGGAAGTTTCTCCTTAGTTCTAGGTTGCTTCTCTCCTTGATTAGTTTCCATCCATTGCTTCTTGTCCTGCCTTCAGGTGCTTTGGAGAATAGCTTGACTCCCTCTTCTTTGGGGCAGCCCCTCAAATATTGGAACGCTGCTATCATGTCCCCCCTCATCCTTCTCTTCATTAAACTACACATACCCAATTCCAGCAACCGTTCCTTATATGTTGTGCACTACCTATAGATATTTTTTTAAAAAAAAAAATAAATGATTGCATGATTCAAGCATTTGGCTGCTGTTCAAATATCACCAACTATAGACACAATCCTCGACTTACAACATTTCATTTAGTGACTGTTTGAGGTTATAACATCACTGAAAGTTTCACACTTATGAGCACTGCAGCATCCCCGTGGCCGTGTGACCCAAATTCAGACATTTGGCAACTGGTTCGTATTTATGACGGATTGCAGTGTCCCGGGGTCATGTGTGATCCCCTTTTGTGACTTTCTGACAAGCCAAGTCAATGGGGAAGCCAGATTCATTTAACAGCTGTGTCACTAGTTTAACAGTTGCGGCGATTTGCTTCACAACTGTGGCAAGAAGGTCCTAAAATGCGGCAAAACTTGCTTAACTTCTATCTCACTTAGCAACAGAAATTTTGGGCTCAATTGTGGTCGTAACTCAATGACTCCCTGTGCAATGCAAAACAGAGGACTCTGCAGTGTACGGTCCCCCAAAAATCAAAATGGCGGCCACAAGAGTGTAATTGAGTGGTTTTCAAACTTGGCCCTTTTATGACTTGTGGACTTCAAGTCCTAGAATTCCTCAGGCAGGCACGCTGGCTGAGGAATTCTGGGACTTGAAGTCCACTCCTCTTAAAGTCTATATCAGGGGTCTTCAAACTTGGCCCCTTTATGACTTGTGGACTTCAACTCCCAGAATTCCTCAGCCAGCATGGCTCTGCTTGGAAACCTCTCCCTTTCCCCTCAACATGGCTGGCTCAGGAATTCTGGGAGTTGAAGTCCACGAGTCATAAAAGAGCCAAGGTTGCCTACCTCTGGCCTAGGCTACTTTATGACTCGTGGACTTCAACACCCAGAATTCCTGAGCCAGCATGGCTCAGCTTGGAAACCTCTCGCTTTCCCCTCAGCGTGGCTGGCTGAGGAATTCTGGGAGTTGAAGTCCACGAGTCATAAAAGGGCCACGTTTGAAGACCCCTGGTGTAATTGAGGCCCACCTGTGGGTGGGATTTTTTTTAGGTACATATTACATACACAAAGGATACATAAGGTCTCCACACACAAGCCAGAGAACAGCCGTCTGCCATCACCCAACGTTTTATTTCATTTGCGATGCATAACAGCCTCTTGCCAGTTTTCCTAATTCAAACAACATGAAAAAAAAAAGCAAAGAATTCCATGGTGCCTTCTATAAAAATCCCGGAGCTAAGGTTGCGGGGGGGGGGCAGTGGGGGAAAACTTCTGCTGATAAACAAAAAAATACGAGGATAAATAAAGAGAATTATTTCCCATTGATTCCCTGTTACCTCAGGACGATTCCGCTGGCTGCAAACGTCTGAGGTGTATTTTTATTTTATTTTTTTGCGGTGAATTTCATTAAATGTTTGGACTGGAGGCCCCGAGCTGCTTTTTATAATGAAAAACATACAACATTTTTCTTTTTGACCGTGGGTTTTTGCAGACAAAAACAGATTCTCTGACGACACCAACATCCCGTTCAGGGTAATTTTCTTTTAACTTCATAATGAGCAAGGAGAAGATCCAAGTAGCTTGAGGAGAATTTGTGCATATTAATGCTCTTCGGAGAAAGCAAAATAAGCAAAACAAACTAATGGAAAATCCAGTTGGGATTCAATGGCAAAATAATTCAGGTAGTCCTTGACTTAAACAATGGTCCGTTTAGTGACCGTTGGAAGATACATCGGCACAGGGGAAAAAAAGCGGCTTCGGACCAGTTGGGATTTAATGGAATAATAACAAAGGTAGTCCTCGGCTTACAACGATTTGTTTAGTGACTATTTGAAGTTACAATAAAGCGACTTAGGACCGTTTTTCACACTTACGTTTTCACACTTACACTGACGTGATCAAAATTCAGCCGCTCGGCAACTGACTCATATTTACGACGGTTTGCAGTGTCCTGGGGGGTCACGTGATTCCCCTTCCGACAAGCAAAGTCAATGGGGGAAGCTGTGTTCAGTTAAAAACCATGTTACTAACTTAACTCCTGCAGGGATTCGTTTAACAACTGGGGCCAGAAAAGTTGTAAAATGGGGCAAAAGTCACTTAAGAAATGTCTCACTGAGTGATGGAAATTTGGGGCTCCGTTGTCACCGTAAGTCAAAGACCACCTGTAACTGCTCGAAGGGGTTACTAGCTTCTGCAAGAGTTCTTAAGGCCTTGATGTCTAAGAACAATTCAGCCTGCGGGGGTTGGTTGAGGGGTATCCAAGGGTCACTTCTGATGCCCCCCCCCAAAGTCTGGGAATGTGCCCCAACAGATTCCAACAAATTATAATGTTTAATGTGGAAGAAGTGGAATCAGTGGAATGACTTGCCTCCAGAAGCTTTTTAAGAAGAGATTGGACAGCCATTTGTCTCAAATGGCATAGGATTTCCTGCCTGAGTAGGAGGTTGGACTAGATGACCTCCAGGATCCCTTCCAACTCTACTACTATTATTATTATTATTGATCATCGCACAGTCAGCCAGATGTTCAGACTGGATTTGGCATTTTGTCTACCTATCGAGTCCTTACCCAGGACCTGGGATAGGCAGATGTGGATGTTTGATGGTATTACAGATATCGTCGCAGGATGGAAGCAGTTCCTAATAAGGCCGCCTTTTGCAATTGACTAATAGCGAATTTGTCAATGCCAATGGTGTTCAAGTGGTGCTCCAGTTGTTTTGGAATTGCACCCAAGGCGCCTATGACTATTGGTACTACCCTTGCTTGCTTTTGCCACAGTCTTTCTATTTCTATTTGTAGGTCTTTGTATTTTGTTATCTTCTCCAGTTCTTTCTCGTCTATTCTGCTGTCTCCAGGCACTGCCACGTCCACTATCCAGACTTTTTTGTCTTTCTTATCGACAATTGTTAAGTCTGGGGTGTTATGTTGCAAGTGCTTGTCTGTTTGAATTCTGAAGTCCCAGAGCAGTTTAATTTTATCATTTTCTATGACTTTCTCTATTTTATGATCCCACCAGTTTTTGCTTACAGGCAAATGATATTTTTTGCAGATCTTCCAATGCACCATTGTTGCTACTTTGTCATGCCGCTGCTTGTAATCAGTCTGTGCAATCTTCTTGCAACAGCTTACCAGGTGGTCCACTGTTTCTTCAGCTTCTTTGCATAGGCGGCACTTACTGTCTGTTGCTGTCTTCTCAATTTTGACTTTGTATGCATTTGTCCTTAAGGCTTGGTCTTGTGCAGCCATTATTATTATTATTATTATTATTATTATTATTATTATTATTATTATTATTATTATTATCGTTATTATCGTTATTATTATTATTATTGATCATCGCACAGTCAGCCAGATATTCAGACTGGATTTGGCATTTTTGTCTACCTATCGAGTCCTTCCCAAGGACCTGGGATAGGCAGATGTGAATGTTTGATGTTATTACAGATATCGTTGCAGGATGGAAGCAGTTCCTAGTAAGGCCTCCTTTTGCAATTGACTAATGGCGAATTTGTCAATGCCAATGGTGTCCAAGTGGTGCTCCAGTTGTTTTGGGATTGCACCAAAGGAGCCTATGACTATTGGTACTACCCTTGCTTGCTTTTGCCACAGTCTTTCTATTTCTATTTGTAGGTCTTTGTATTTTGTTATCTTCTCCAGTTCTTTCTCCTTTATGCTGCTGTCTCCAGGCACTGCCACGTCCACTGTCCAGACTTTTTTGTCTTTCTTATCGACATTTGTTAAGTCTGGGGTGTTATGTTGCAGGTGCTTGTCTATTTGAATTCTGAAGTCCCAGAGCAGTTTAACTTTATCATTTATAAATCATTTATCATAACTCATCATCATCATCATCATCATTATTAAAGATGTTATTAAATGCCTGGAGCATCATTATCTAAGCTGAATTCACTTAATGTAATACTGTAGATTTCATTTTTTTTTCTACTGAACCCACACAGAGTTGGCCTTGACTACCCTTTTAAACTCTGGCCACTAATGTAACACTTGAAGATTGAATGCAGGGCCCCGAAAAACATCACACAACCCAGCCTTATTGTATTAAAGTTCTTTTCCTTCTCCTTCCCCTTCTCCCCCCTCTCCTTATCTCTCTCCTGTTCTCCTTCTCCTTCTTTTTTTCTTCCCTTTCTCCTTCTCCTTCTCCTTCTCCTTCTCCTTCTTTTATACTTCCCTTCCTTTCTCCCATCTTATTCTTTCCTCTATTCTATTCTATTCTATTCTATTCTATTCTATTCTATTCTATTCTATTCTATTCTTAATCTTTCCTATATTCTATTCTATTCTATTCTATTCTATTCTATTCTATTCTTATTCTTTCCTATATTCTATTCTATTCTATTCTATTCTATTCTATTCTATTCTATTCTATTCTATTCTATTCTATTCTATTCTATTCTATTCTATTCTATTCTTATTCTTTCCTATTGTCTATTCTATTCTATTCTGTTTTCTATTCTATTCTATTCTATTCTATTCTATTCTATTCTATTCTTATTCTTTCCTATATTCTATTCTATTCTATTCTATTCTATTCTATTCTATTCTATTCTATTCTATTCTATTCTATTCTATTCTATTCTATTCTATTCTTATTCTTTCCTATTGTCTATTCTATTCTATTCTCTTCTATTCTGTTTTCTATTCTATTCTATTCTATTCTATTCTATTCTATTCTTATTCTTATTCTTATTCTTTCCTATATTCTATTCCTATTCCTATTCTATTCTATTCTATTCTATTCTATTCTATTCTATTCTATTCTATTCTATTCTTTCCTATTTTCTATTCTATTCTTATTCTATTCTATTCTGTTTTCTATTCTATTCTATTCTATTCTATTCTATTCTATTCTATTCTATTCTTATTCTTTCCTATATTCTATTCTATTCTATTCTATTCTATTCTATTCCCATGGTGGCGCAGCGATTAGAATGCAGTGTTGCAGGCCGACTCTGCCCACTGCCAGGAGTTCATTCCTGATCGGCTCAAGGTTGACTCAGCCTTCCATCCTCCGAGGTCGGTAAAATGAGGGCCCATATTATTGGGGGCAATAGGCTGACTCTATAAACCGTTTGCAGGATGCTGTAAAGCACTATGAAGCGGTATATAAATCTAAGTGCTACTGCTATTTCTATTATAGACCCGATTAAGGGCATAGCAGATATATGAGGATAGGGTAGCTTAACAAGGATACACAAATGAACACTGATCTCTACTAAGTGCATGCTCTCCTTGATCTTGGGAGATCTCCCAAGGAAAATCTATGAAGATGACCGCGTCTTTTGTGAATGCTTTGGCAAATGGAGCCACGGCTGATGCAGACAGACTGAGTAAGAATATCTTTCCCAGGGGAGAATTATTCTGAAACCTCAATGTCTTTTGCAACAAAGGGCATTCAGACCAGGGATCAAGTTTTCAGCAGACCCCTCCCTGGGTAGAACTGTGGACAAAAATGGTTGTGAGTCAGACTCTCTCGGTCATCCTGTTTCCAATAATCCTCGAAGAATCAAAGAGTTCGTTGTCCTAGCCTCCTCCTTGCCAAGACTGTTATTCACACATGCTGTTGGAATGAGTGACTTGTTTGCCGTTGGAGCATTCCTTTGATTCTCACCTCGTGAAGGGTCAACCAGAGGATGAGAAGGTTTGAGATGGTGTGAAGTTGAGGTTACTCCTGAGCTGAGACCAATCTGGGAGGGAAGAAACTTATTATAATAATAATAATAATAATAATAATAATAATAATAATAATAATAATAATAATAATAATAATAGTAAAGTTGGAAGGGACCTTGGAGGTCATCTAGTCCAACCCCCTGCTCAGGCAGGAAACCCTACACCATTTCGGACAAATGGCTGTCCCGTCTCTTCTTAAAAACTTCCAGTGTTGGAGCATTTACTGCTTCTGGAGGCAGGTTGTTCCACTGGTTAATTGTTCTAACTGTCAGGAAGTTTCTCCATAGTTCTAGGTTGCTTCTCTCCTTGATTAGTTTCCATCCGTTGCTTCTTGTCCTGCCTTCAGGTGCTTTGGAGAATAGCTTGACTCCCTCTTCTTTATGGCAGCCCCTGAGAAATTGGAATACTGCTATCATGTCCCCCCTTGTCCTTCTCTTAGTTAAACTTGTTGTTGTTGTTGTTGTTGTTAATTGCGAAGTCGTGTCCGACCCATCATGACCCCATGGACAACGTTCCTCCAGGTCTTCCTGTCCTCTACCATCTTCTGGAGTCCATTTAAGTTCACACCTTAAGTTCGTTAAACTAGACATACCCAATTCTAGCAACCGTTCCTTATATGTTTTAGCCTCCAGTCCCCTAATCATCTTTGTTGCTCTTCTCTGTACTCTTTCTAGAGTCTCAACATCTTTTTTACATTGTGGTGACCAAAACTGGATGCAGTATTCCAAGTGTGGCCTTACCAAGGCATTGTAGAGTGGTATTAATACTTCACGTGATCTTGAAGAAGTACTTGGAAGATGTATCCACGATTGGGCTTAGATAACAGAATAACGGAGCTGTATGGGATCTTGGTGGTCTTTTAGTCCAACCCCCTGCTCAAACAGGAGGTTTGAGGTCTTTTTCCCAGAATGCAAGTCCAAAGGACTAACCACCCTTTTCCCATATACGGCTGACAATGGAAGAATCATCTGCTCACCTTATTAATATTTTAAGATACAGGTAGTCCTTAACTGATGACCACAATGGAGCCCATAGCTGAGCAAGACAGTTGTTAAGGGAGTTCTGCTCCATTTTACGACCTTGCTTGCCATAGCTGTTGAGTGAATCACTGTGGTTGTTAAGTTAGCAACACGGTTGTTAAATGAATCTGGCTTCCCCCATTGACTTTGCTTGTCAGAAGGTCACAAAAGGGGATCATATGACCCCAGGATAATGCAACCGTCATAAACATGAATCAGTTGCCAAGCGTCCTAATTTTGATCACATGGAAATGTGGGAACGCTGCAATGGTCCTAAGTGTGAAAAACAATTACAACTCACTTTTTTTTTTCAGTGCAACTTTGAATGGTAAATGAACAGTTCTAAGTCAAAAACCTACAACTACGTATATTTGGTGTACATTAAAATAGGTTGGAGGTAAACACAGCATTTGGAAGATGATCTCTAAGGAATACCAGCAGGTATTAAGCTGTAGGTATCAGCATTCTCCTTTGATTTATTTATTTATTTATTTATTTATGAGACTTATATACCACTTTAAGTGCAAACACTCTCTAAGCGGTGTACACCAGTAAGCAATGTGTATGTATGTATGTATATATTTACATTGCCCACAACAATCTGGGTCCTCATTTTATCTACCCCGGAAGGATGGAAAGCTGAGTCAACCTTGAGCCGGTGAGATTTGAACCGCTGACCTGCTGAACACAGTCAGCTAAAGTGGCCTGCAGTACTGCACCCTAACTGCTGCGCCACCTCGGCTCTTGTTTTTGATGTTTTTTTCTGATTTTCCAGCCTACCTTACAGACTCTGGTGGACTTCCATCTAAGTTCCAACGTCCCACTCTTCCAAGCAGAATTAAGCGGCATTCCAACACTGAGGATTGAGTGTTTCTACCTGCCATTGAAGTGACATTTTCTTTATTAGTACGGGACGTGGACGGAAGCCAATCATGAAGTGCACGGTGTCTTCCAAGAACAACCGTTGACCTTTGAGTCATCTGACAATGATGACACTGAGTCTACTGTCCTTTGTGAGCAAGAGGTCAGTTCCAAAATAGAAGCCAAAGGAAAGCTCTTCCCTAGAAAATCATGAGTTTACCCCATGTCGTGGTGTACAATCAGAGCAGGTATGTGTCCTGCTTAGAAAACAGCTACAGCATTAGCAGATGGTCCGGCCACTGGCCATCAAATGAAGCTTGTGAGGAATGTTCCAAGATCAGAAATGAGGAGGTGATAAGCCACCTGGGAAAGCCAAGGGAAATCATCAAAACAATTAAATATTTCGGACATGTGATTCAACGCCCAGAAAAATATGGCATGCTCCATTTAATCCTCCAGAGAAAGATTGAAGGCAAACGAGGTCCAGGCAGAAGAAGAACATTGTGGCTTCAAAATAAGGGACTAGTTTGGACAAAACTCAGCAGCACTTTTTCGTGCGGCTGCTGATAAAAACAGGATCGCCAACATGATCGCCAACGTCCAATAACGGATATGGCACAAGAAGAAGAAGAAGAGGAATGTTCAGCTGAAAGAGTCAAAGCAGTTTGGCACCAAGTAATTAAAAAAAAAAAAGACACCCAAATTCTGTACTCTCAGGAATGGCATTATGTAAGGGAGTCACATTCTCTGAGGCTGAAGCAATCCCACAACTGAGTCAAGGGCTGGAGCTTGCGACAAAAGTCTACGAGCTCTCTTGGCACGATGGAGCACTGCCAGCTGGAGCAAAGTGAATCAGCATCTCCCAGGTATGTGAAACATTTCACTTCATTGTCCCAGTCAACAGGGCATTGTTGGGACAATGGTATACAGGTATAGCTTCAATGATGCTGAATATAGGAGAAGAGCAGGAAGAGCTGGGAGGGCGGAGTTAAGTGCATCATCCATCTAGTTATTACATTGGCCATAAACAGTCCAAGTTGAACCCATCTTGAATTCTGTTGACCTTTATCAGGATCCAATGTAGTATTGAACTTTAGTTGACTAAATTAATGTCAAGAGCAAAGAATCGGGACCACGTATTAAGTTTCTTCTTAAAAGAAGAAAAATCTTCTTCTTCTTCTTCTTCTTCTTCTTCTTCTTCTTCTTCTTCTTCTTCTTCTTCTTCTTCTTCTTCTTCTTCTTCTTCTTCTTCTTCTTCTTCTTCTTCCTCTTCTTCTTCTTCTTCTTCTTCTTCTTCTTCTTCTTCTTCTTCTTCTTCTTCTTCTTCTTCTTCTCCTTCTCCTTCTCCTTCTCCTTCTCCTTCTCCTTCTCCTTCTCCTTCTTCTTCTTCTTCTTCTTCTTCTTCTTCTTCTTCTTCTTCTTCTTCTTCTTCTCCTCTTCTCCTCCTTTTCCTCCTCCTCCTCCTTCTTCTTCTTCTCCTTCTCCTCCTCCTCCTCCTCTTCTTCTTCTTCTTCTTTTTCTTCTCCTTCTCCTCCTCCTCCTTCTCCTCCTCCTCCTCCTTCTCTCTTCTCAACCTTCTTCTCCCCCATTTCTTCTTCTTCTTCTTCTTCTTCTTCTTCTTCTTCTTCTTCTTCTTCTTCTTCTTCTTCTTCTTCTTCTTCTTCTTCTTCTTCTTCTTCTTCTTCTTCTTCTTTTGCTTTTTGCTCCAGTCTGGAATGAGGAAAGACAAGTCTTGATTTTTTTTTCTCTACAAAATCCTTTCAGGTTTTTGAAGCATGCTAGCCCATCACTCCATTTAGCCTGAAGCTAAACACATCCAATTTTCTCAGTCTCTGTTCTTAAGACTCCATTTCCTTCTCTACAGCTGTTTGACTTCTTTTGAATTCTTCATAAAGGATATTAATTTTAGAAGATATTGATTGTAAAGGATTATATATATATATATAAGGTTTATTCAGTCATTACCAGCAAAGAGAAACTGCAATTCAATGAGATAAAATAGTAGCATAACAAAGATAAAACAATGTGAGATACACGGCTATAATGATGCTTTAATTAGCTGAACAAATGTAAATCTAAAATATTACAGATTGTGAAATAACATATGTATCATCTACAAACAAAATAGCTATTATAAATACAGGTAGTCCTTGACGTACGACCACAATTGAGCCAAAACTTTCTGTCGCTAACTGAGACATTTATTAAGTGAGTTTTGCCCCATTTTACAACCTGTCTTGCCACAGTTGTTAAGTGAAACACTGCAGTTGTGAAGTTAGCAATATGGCTGTTAAGTGAATCTGGCTTCCTCATTCACTTTGCTTGTCAGAAAGTCATAAAAGGGGATCAGGTGACCCTGGGACACTGCAGTCGTCATAAGGGTGAGTCATTTGCCAAGCAACTGTATTTTGATCAAGTGACCACGGAGGATGCTGCCATGGTCATAAGTATGAAAAACAGTTGTTTTGTTGTTGTAACTGAGTAGAATAGAATAGAATAGAATAGAATAGAATAGAATAGAATAGAATAGAATAGAATAGAATAGAATAGAATAGAAATAAGATTAGGAAAGAATAGAATAGAATAGAATAGAATAGAATAGAATAGAATAGAATAGAATAGAATAGAGAAGAGAAGAGAAGAGAAGAGAAGAGAAGAGAAGAGAGAAGAGAAGAGAAGAGAAGAGAAGAGAGAATAGGAAAGAATAAGAATAGAATAGAATAGAATAGAATAGAATAGAATAGAATAGAATAGAATAGAATAGAATAGAATAGAATAGAATAGAAATAAGAATAGAATAGAATAGAATAGAATAGAATAGAATAGAATAGAATAGAATAGAATAGAATAGAATAGAATAGAAATAAGATTAGGAAAGAATAGAATAGAATAGAATAGAATAGAATAGAATAGAATAGAATAGAATAGAATAGAATAATAGAATAGAAATAAGATTAGGAAAGAATAGAATAGAATAGAATAGAAATAAGATTAGGAAAGAATAGAATAGAAGATAGGAATAGACTAGACTAGACTAAAATAGACTAGAATAGACTAGACTAGACTAGACTAGACTAGACTAGACTAGACTAGAATAGAATAGAATAGAATAGAATAGAATAGAATAGAATAGAATAGAATAGAATAGAATAGAATAGAATAGAATCTGGAAGGGACCTTGGAGGTCTTCTAGTCCAGCCCCCCACTTAAGCAGGATAACCTACACCATCTCAGACAGGTGATTGTCCAGTCTCTTCTTGAAAATCTCCAATGATGGAGCGCCCACGATTTCTGGTGGCAAGCTGTTCCACTGGTTGATTGTCCTCACTGTCAGGAAGTTTCTCCTTAGATCCAGGTTGCTTCTCTCCTTGACCAGTTTCCAACCATTGTTTCTCGTCCTTCCCTCTGGTGCTCTGGGGAACAACCTGACCCCCCCCTCTGTCCTGTGGCAGCCCCTCAGATAATGAAACACTTCTATCATGTCTCCCCTATTTCTTTTTTTCTTTATAGCTTTATAACCCTTCTCCTCTAGCCATTAAGTGCTTGCCTAAATATTTCCTGGATGCGAGTCCATCATATTAATTATTCAGATCAAAATAGCCCTCTCCCCGGAGATTTTCTCCTTCCCTGTTAAAAGTGGCATCCATCAGCTGATTCCACAATATAATATTAAACTGCTTGGGCCTTTCAGCTGTCTTGGCTTCAAAATGCCCCTTTGATCCAGGAGTGCTTGATGGGAACAACATTATCTCTGTAGGCTTCCACTGCAGCTTATTCAAACATTGCTTGCAAAGTAAGGTTTGGTTATTTTTAACCTTCAGTTTCATAATGATACCGAAGAAAGAGACAGGGAAGGCAAGGTAATTTTGCTAAATAAGTCAAGGTAGTCCTTGACTTACGAATATTCGTTCAGTGACTGTTTGGAGTTACAACGGCACTGAAGAAAGAGACTTGCGACTGCTTTTCACACTTAACGACCGTTGTTAGCATCCCCCTGGTCACGTGATCAAAATTCAGATGCTTGGCAACTGACTTGTACTTAGGACGGTTGCAGTGTCCTGGGGTCATGTTATCCCCTTTTGCGACTTTCTGACAAGCAAAGTCAATGGAGGAAGCCAGATTCGCTTAACCACCTCGTTTACCAACTTAACAACTTCCGTGATTCACTTAACAACGGTGGCAAGAAAGGTCGTAAAATGGGGCAAAGCTGGCTTAACCAATGTTTCTCTTCGCCTCAGAAATGTTGGGCTCAGTGATGGTCATAAGCCGAGGACTGACTTGAAATACCGTTAACATTTCCGGCTGCAAAAAAGAGATTTATATTAACAGTCTTGTAAGATTAATGTAGGTAGATCAGATAGGAAACGTGAGCAGAGAAGCTACATAACTCTACTTTATTGTCAGAATGGCGGCTAAGTAGTTTAGTTGCAGCTGCTGTCTTCAGGAAAATACTTGGGGTCTTTTTCCTCTGTTGAGGGAAAAGTCTTCATCATGGTTCAGTCCAAGCCAGGAATAAACAACATGGTGACTGTTTTAGAAAGAAGGTTGTAGTTTATTGAAGAGGAGAGCCAGACAGGAAGATGGCTCTGGAAGAAAAGAGAGTGAGCACATGTAGGGAGTGGGTTTTTATACCCTCTGGGGCTCTTAAGGTTGTTTCCTGTTCCTGTTTGAGGCCTTGTATTTCCTGTGTCATGTATTCTGACCTGAGTCTGGGTGTGCCCTTTGGCATCTGTGGGTTAATCCTATCATGTCCTGTGTTATGTCCCGAGCCTTGCAAACAGGCTCGGGGCGTTTGCAGGCAGTCCTGAGCAGGTGCAAGCTGCCCGGGACCAGACAGGCTGTCGCCAGCGCCTGTGTGCATGCGCGGGTGCTGGCGCAGGAAAAGTAACACATTGACCCGGGAATTGCCTATATAAGAGGCTGGGAGCTTTTGGGCGTTGCTGAAGCCTTCACCTGTAAGCTGAACACAGAATAAAAGAAAACCTAAGAACTACAACTGCTTCTCGTGTCTGCTTTTCGCCAAGGACTCAACATCCTGTCTTAGAGTTTGGGTGGGGTATGTAGATTTTAGGTGTCTTTTGTCTTCCTAAGCTTCTAGTTGGAGGGCTCCAACCTTCCTGAATGGATTATTACATCTGCATTTCTACAGAGCTGGTTTCTGCCTGGGGGAGGGAGACTTGGGGATATTAAGAAAAAACTGGGCATGCTTTTCTGCCTCTTTAAGATCCTTTGAGGAAATGTATTTTTCTGCCCTTTTAATATTTCCTTCTCTGGTGGGCTGACTTCCCACACCTAATCCCAGCTTGGGAGAGAGGTAGGGGTTTTTGTAACACGTGCTGGTTTTCTGCCAGTGGGAAGATTAAAAGTAAAAAGTGAAATAATTTCAACAATACTGATCAAAAGTAATGCTATCACATCTATAGAGATGCTCAGTCATCCAGGTCATGGTTTTTCCCAAAGATGCTTTTTCACGAGGCAACTGGACTTTCTTGTATTTCTTTGAAGACATTTCCCTTCTCCTCCAAGAAGCTTCCTCAGCTCTGAGTGGATGGTGGGGAATGGAAGGATTTATACTCCTTGCAGACAGCTGGTCATTTGCATTCTCTTAGAGCAGATATGTCCAACACAAGGCCCGGGGGCTGGATGCGGCCCACGAAGTGGTTTCATGTGGCCCGCAAAGCCATCCTGGAAACAGTGAGGGAACGGCCCCCGCTGCCTTGGCCCTGGCCCAGGCCGGCCGGGAGCCAAAGTACAATTTTGTGGTGGCCATCCTGGCACTTGCCCCGGTGGACCATGCCTTGGCACTTGCCCCGGTCCCACCCCCTTCTGCCAGAGACCCTCAGATCTGTCCCACTCCTGCCCAGGCCCCCACAGGCCCCCTTGACACGAACGATGTAGAACTGGCCACACCCATCCATTAGGCCACACCCACTCCATCCACGCCCACCCAGTAGGCCACACCCACCCAGCCCCCTAAGGGCAACCACAATGCTGATGCGGCCTTCAATGAAATTGAGTTTGACACCCCTGTCTTAGAGAGTCATTGAGTCTACAGAGGCTTATTTTGTGTCCTCAGGAGCAAATGGGTGTGGAGCCTTGATGGAGCTGCTGAAAGGACTGTGTGGTAGACTGGAGATAGGTGATGTCGTATCCCTCCCCCTCTGTTGAGAGAGGGCTGTCCAGTTTTGATAAAGATGGCCTCTTTGACCCCCCACTTTCAAACCAGCGGTCCTTTCAACACAGTCCTTTCAGCAGCTCCAAGAAGGCTCCACACCCATCTGCACCACTCAGGTGACCCTGAGGACACAGATAAACCTCCACGTGGCCTCAACGACTCTCTAAAACAGTGTTTCTCAACCTTGACAATTTTAAGGCATGTGGACTTCAACTCCCAGAATTCTGGGAGTTGAAGTCCACATGCCTTAAAATTGTCAAGGTTGAGAAACACTGCTCTAAAAGGAGGCAAATGACCGGCTGTCTGCAAGGAATATAAACCCTGCCATTCCCCACCATCCAGTCAGAGCTGAAGAAGCTTCTGGGATGAGAAGCGAAATGTCTTCGAAGACAAAACAGAAAGTCCAGTTGCCTCCTGAAAAAAACACCTCTGGGAATAATATCACATGGCTCCATCGTGCTGAATCATTTAGAGCAGTGGTGGCGAACCTATGGCCTGTGTGCCAGAGGCGGCACTCAGAGCCCTCTCTGTGGGCACGCGCACTGTTGTCCCAACCCTGCCTCCCCCTGTGGCCCCCTCCTCCCCAACAGCCCCCCCGGAGGAGAGTCACGCCCCCACATGGAGCAGCACAGCTAAGGACATGGCAGCCAGGCAGCGGGGACAAGGCTCATGCCCCATCGCGTGCAGTTCATGCTGCGGGGTCGCCTGGGCAATGTGCGGCTGGCCGTGGAGGCGGTGAGTGGCCTTGTGGCTGGGTGGGGGGGTGGAGCGGGGGCAGGGCAGGTGGGGGAAGAGTGGGTGGGACCAGGGGCGGAGCCGGGGCAGGGTGGTGGGGGCAGAGTGGACGGGACAGGGGCCAGAGCGGGGTCAGTGGGGGGATGGGGCCGTTTTTGGGGCACTCAGTCTCTAAAAGGTTCGCCATCACTGATTTAGAGATTCCACTCCTTTCTTCCAAGTTTGGAAATGGACCAATTCCGCCAGAGATAAACAAAATCAAATTTTGAGAAAAAAATAGGGAGGGAGGGAGGGAGGGAGGGAGGGAGGGAGGGAGGAAGGAAGGAAGGAAGGAAGGAAGGAAGGAAGGAAGGAAGGAAGGAAGGAAGGAAGGAAGGAAGGAAACATTTGAACTGTAATTCTATACAAGAAGTATTGGTATCTCAAGGTTGAACTGCAGGGTGCTCCTGAACTTGGTTGTTTTCTTGCGGACATTTCATTACCCAGTTAGGTAATATCATCAATACAGCCTGTATTGCAGGAAATACAGGCTGTATTGATGATACAGCCTGTATCATCAGAAATGGATAGACTAACATTAGAAATGAAAGAAAAAGATGATTCAACTTATTTTAGAACTTGGGAAAATTTTTATCAATGGTTAGAGACACATTAGAACTTGAAGGATTTAATATTTTAGAATAGATGACTGATTTTTAATCGAGTTCTAACTAACATTTTGATGATACAATTACTTTTCCTGACTTAGTGATTTTCATTTGTTACTTTTGATTGTTAGGATTTATTTTTTTATTTTTTTTTGTCTTGTTTTGTTTTGTGATTTTATTAGGAGTGTTCACTTAATAGATCAACGTATTTGTTTACTAATTATTTTTAATATGTTACAGTTTAAGCTTTGTTAAAAATGGTTGAATATGATACTTACTCATTATTACGAACCGGACGGTTGTTTGTTTGTTGAAATATGTGATTGTACCTATTCTTATTTTACCCTAATCCCTTATTTCCTTCCCCTCCCCCTTTCCTTTTTACCCTTCCCTTTACCATAACTGTATTTTTCCTTGCCTATATAAATTTAATAAAATTTTGTTAATAAAAAATACAGCCTCCCCTCCCTTCTAGTGCTGATGATATTACCTAGTTTGGTAACGAAAGGTCTCCAAGAAAACAATCAAGCTCAGAGAGCACATAGCTTTAATCTTAAAATATATACATTCAGTGCTGTAGAAAAGGAATGAGAATGGTACCTGGAATAAGGTCAGTAACAAAACAGAAAATCTGTAAGAAAGTTCTCCGGCTTCTCTTCATATTGTGTAAATCTTTTGCCTTCAGGGCTATGCTGTATTAAACGGGAAATGTATTTCCTAAGAACGTCTTGTTGTTCAATCACCTGCTCTTTGATTAATTTACATTGTACTGACTATAAACAAAAATCTGAAAACTCGAGCTTTATTTACTATGCTCTTAAATCTCAGCCATAAATTCTATGCTATGGCTTTCAGAAGGAATACAAGTTGCTGAGCTGCTAAACTTCACAACCCCATGGAAGCCTTGGCAACTTTTAAACAATTTTAAGGTTGGTTGGAAAAAAAAGTAAATTCTAATGATTTCTAATGTGCTGGAACATTTTTGATAGGAGAATGATTTCTAATCTACTGGAACACTTTTTGAGAGAGAGAGAGAGAGAGAGAGAGAGAGAGAGAGAGAGAGCATGAAGCAAAAATATTATTTAAAGCGTGCACTTTAGGAAAGTGACTGCAGTTATTAACTTTCAGCGGAGATGAACCAACCCAGATTTGGAAAAGGAAAAGCATTTAGGAAGACGAGGATCTAAAGCTTAATTTCTTCCATATGGGATGTCTTTCTGTAGGGTCCTTGGTGCTCTCTGAAATTGGTTGTTTTCTTGCAGACGTTTCGTTACCCAACTAGGTAACATCATCAGTGCTAGAAGGGAGAGGGGGAGGAGGAGGAAGAGGAGAAGGAAGAGGAGGAGGAGGAGGAGATGACAAAGACTGTGGAGTCCTTGGTTCTCTCTGAGCTTGCTGGTTTTCTTGCAGACATTTCATTACCCAACTAGGTAACATCATCAGTGCTAGGAGGAGGAGGAGGAGGAGGAGGAGGACAGCTGTGAGGTCCTTGGTGCTCTCTGAACTTGGTTGTTTTCTTGCAGACGTTTCATTACCCAACTAGGTAACGTCATCAGTGCTAAAAGGGAGAGGAGGAGGAGGAGGAGGAGAAGGAGGAGGAGAAAGAGGAAGACCGTGAGGTCCTTGGTGCTCTCTGAACTTGGTTGTTTTCTTGCAGACGTTTCATTACCCAACTAGGTAACTTCATCAGTGCTAAAAGGGAGAGGAGGAGGAGGAGGAGGAGGAGGAGGAAGACTGTGGGGTCCTTGGTGCTCTCTGAACTTGGTTGTTTTCTTGCAGACGTTTCATTACCCAACTAGGTAACATCATCAGTGCTAGAAAGGAGTGTGGAATGAGGAGGAGGAGGAAGACTGTGGGGTCCTTGGTTCTCTCTGAGGTTGCTGGTTTTCTTGCAGACATTTCATTACCCAACTAGGTAACATCATCAGTGCTAGGAGGGAGTGGGCTTTTTTGAGAGGAGGGGGAGGAGGAGGAAGAGGAGGAGAGCTGTGAGGTCCTTGGTGCTCTCTGAACCTGGTTGTTTTCTTGAAGATGTTTCATTACCCAACTAGGTAACATCATCAGTGCTAGAAGGAAGAGGAAGAGGAGGAGGACGAGGAGGATGAGGACAACTATGAGGTCCTTCGTGCTCTTTGAGTTTGGTTGTTTTCTTGAAGATGCTGTCATAATTTTGAATGGCCACTGAACGAATGATTCTAAGTCAAGGACAGCCTAACCTGAACAAAGTGACATGACCCTTTCTTGTACTTATGACCCTTGCAGCATCCCCACGGTCACATGATCAAAATTCAGACAACTGGCTCATATTTATGACGGCTGCAGTGTCCCGGGGTCACGTGATCCCCTTTTGCGACCTGACAAGCCAAGTCAATGGGGAAGCTGGATTCCCTGAACACCTGTGCTACTAACTTGAGAACTGCCATGATTCATTTAACGGCAGTTTCAAAAAAGGTGTGGTAAAACGGGGGCAAAATCCACTTAACCGCTGTCTTGGTTAGCGTCGGAGCTTCTGGGCTCCCTCATGGTCCTAAATCGGTCTAGGACTGGCTGTAATAGATTGATCGGAATAATCCATCTATTCCAGGACTGACTATTGATTGGATTGGATTGGATGGATTTTAATCGACTAGCCCAGCTTCCCTCTGGTTACACCAGTGGTTCTCAACCTTTCTAATGCCGGGACCCCATAATACAGTTCCCCATGTTGTGGTGACCCCCAAGTGGGTGTGGCCAGCAATAAGAGGGAGTAGGACAGCTAGCGAAAAGGGGAAAAAAATGGCGGACAGCATGGTTTGGTGACCCCTGTGAAATGGTCATTCGACCCCAAATGGGGTCCCGACCCACAGGTTGAGAACCACTGGGTTACACGAAGGCAAGCAAGGCCGTTTCACCAAGCGATCCAGGGAAGCCTCGGGATAGGGGCAAAGGTCTGGGAGGACTGGATTCCCAGGAGAGCAGTCCTCTCCCCCCCCTCCTCCAAAGGAACAGGAATCCCCGGGCGCGATCCCATCCGATCCTCTGCCACCTTCCTGGGGAGGGTGGGGGGGGGAATCCCGGGGGGGGGGGTCGCGCGAGGGAGGCGAGTCCCCACGGCATCGGAGCACGTGCTCCCGGTTAGTCGTCCCCACCCACCCATCCATCCCCCTACTCCCACCCCCACCCCAGCCGGCTGTGGAAGCGCTCCCTGACGTCGCTCTCCGGAGAAGGGGGGGCGTGGGGGGCCCTCCGGCGGAGGTTTTATTAGAGGGGTGGGCGGGCAGGTTTAGCCCGGGAGAGGCACCCGGCCAGGCGGAGAACCCCGGCGAGAGGGAGGAGAGAGAGAGAGAGAGAGAGAGAGAGAGAGAGAGAAATAGAGAGAGAGAGAGAGAAAGAGAAAGAGAGAGAGAGAGGAGGGAAAAGAGAGAGAGAGAGAGACGAGAGAGAGAAATAGAGAGACGAGAGAGAGAGAGAGAGAGAGAAGAGAAAAAAATAGAGAGAGAGAGAAGAGAGAGAGAGAAAATAGAGAGAGGGGAGAGAAGAGAGAGAGAAAAAAATAGAGAGAAGAGAGAAAATAGACAAGAGAGACGAGAGAGAGAGAGAGAGAGAAAGAGAGAAGAGGAAAAAGTAGAAAGAGGGAGAATAGAGAGAAAATAGAGAGAGGAGAGAAGAGAGAGAGGAGGGAAAAGAGAGAGAGAAATAGAGAGACGAGAGAGAGAGAGAAAATAGACAGGAGAGACGAGAGAGAGAGAGAGAGAGAGAAGAGAGAGAGAAGAGAAAAAAATAGAGAGAGAGAGAAGAGGGGGAGAAAATAGAGAGAGGGGAGAGAAGAGAGAGAGAAAAAAATAGAGAGAAGACGAGAGAAAATAGACAAGAGAGACGAGAGAGAGAGAAGAGAAAAAAATAGAGAGAGGGAGAAAAGAGAGAAAAGAGAGAGGGAGGGAGGGGGAGAGAGAGCCGCCTTCGCGCTCAGCAGCTCCGGCCCGCGGGTCAAGAGGACCCCCCTCTTCTCCCCGTCTCCTTCCTCCGCTCCCTGCCTCCCGCGATCTGCCTTTCCCCGCCCCTCCGCTCGGCTCAGCCCCTCGCTCCTCTCCGCCAGCCCGGCCGGCCAACCAGCCAGGCAGCCAGCCAGCCAGGCAGGCAGCGGGGAAAGGCAGCGAGCGCGCCGGGCAGCCGAGTGTGCAAAGCGCCTGTGCCAATTTGGGACCGGGGCTTTTGCTTTCCCCCTTCGCCCTTCACGAAGCCCCTCTCGGTCCTCCTCCGTCCTCAACCTTCGCGGGTTGGTTCCGTTCCGACGGGCGGGAGGTTCCCCCACCCCACCGGAGCGCTCCTTTCGCGGGGCAGAAGCTGGCTTCGGGATGCTGCCGCTGCTGCTGCCCGCCTTGTGCCTGCTGGCCGCCGCGCTGGTGCGATCGGAGAGCTCGGCTGCCGGGCGCGTAAGTGGGGGCGCCTCTGGACCTCTCTCTCTCTCTCTCTCTCTCTCTCTCTCTCTCTCGGTGTGTGTGTGCGTGTGTGTATGTGTGTGTAAAGCCCCCCCTTCCCCCTCCTGGGAACACATTTGGTCCTTGTTTAATAGCGAAGAAGAAGAAGAAGCGCCTTTGAACAGAACCGCCGATTGTTGAATGGGGAGAGCGAGGTGGCGCTCCTGCAGGGAATCAGCGCTTGGCAAAGGGGCTCCGGACGGCCGTAAGGTTTCAATTTGTAGAGTGATAGAAAAACTTTGTTTCCAGCCGCCGCCCCCCCCCCTCCTTCTCCCTCTCTTTCTCTTTCTTTCTCACTCTATCTCTCTTTTTCTCTCTCTTTCTGACCTTTTCTCTTTGTCCCTTTCTCTCTTTCTTTCTCACTCTCACTCTCTCTTTTCTGTCTCTCTTTCACCCTCCAGCTCTTTCCTCTCTTTCTCTTTCTCTTCGCCCTCTCCCCTGCCTCTCCTTCTCCCTCCCTTTCTTTCTTTCTTTCTTTCTTTCTTTCTTTCTTTCTTTCTTTCTTTCTTTCTTTCTTTTTCATTCATTTCTTTATTTCTTTCTCACACACTCTCTTTTTCTCTCACACACTCTTTTTGTCTCTTTCTCTCTCTGTCTCTCTTTCCCTCTTTCTCTCTCTTTTTCTCTTTCTCACTCTTACTCTCTTTTTCTGTCTCTTTCTCACTACTTTTCTCTCTTTCTGTTTCTCCCTCTCCCTCTCTTTCCCTTTCTAGCTCTTTCCTCTCTCTCTCTTTCTCTCTCTCTTCCCTCCCTCTCCCTCTCTCCCTCCCTCCCTCTTTCTTTCTTTCTTTTTCATTCATTTCTTTATTTCTCACTCTCACTTTTTTTCTCTCTCTCTCCCTCTCTGTCTCTGTCTCTCTTTTTCTCTCAGTCACTCAGTCTCTTATTCGCTTTTGCTTTTTCCTTCTCTCTTTCTGTCTTTTATACTCTCTCTCTCTCTCTCTCTCTCTCTCTTTCAGTCTTGCACTTGTGCGTGTGTGTGTGTGTGTGTGTGTGTGTGTGTGTGTGTGTGTGTGTGTGATGAGTGAGAGGTATTTGCAGGGCTTGTTTCTTAGCAGATCCAGAGCAGCCCAAGGGGTGTGTGTGTGGTGGTGGTGGGGGAAGCTTATTCCAAACCAAGGGAGGTGAGTATTAGCAGAAAGTTTGAGAAAAGAGAATTGGATGAGATTCGTTTTAGCTAGAAGTAGACTCTGCTGGTTGAAGGTGATCATTGTCAGAAAAAGTGGTCATGTCTAACACTCCCAATTACAAGAATGTTCTGAAGGGTTCATGTGGATGAAGATTCTCAGTTATCCAGCTAGTCTAGATAAAGTTGAGTCATGGCAACTGGGACTTATTTTCTTGACTTTCTGAAAGGTTATCTCTATGGGGTGTTTAGTTATTTGCTTGCACAGCTTTTATTACCTGACTAGGTAACATCATCAGGCTGAGTGAGTGTGGGGTGTGCTGCCTGTTTACATAGAATAGCTTGCCCTGCCAGTGTCGCTGGGGGTCAGTGGTGGGATTCAAAATAGGTGAACAACCGGTTCTCTGTGCGGATGCCACTTCCGGAAGTCCATTCTGGAGCCTGGGCAACAAAAAAATTAGCTACCGGTTCTGCCAAAGTGGTACTGAATCCCACCACTGGTGGGGGAGTGTAGTTTTTTCTGGGGTAGCCCTCCCCCATTAGGACATTGCTTTCTGCTTGATTGTTTGTCTGGTGCTAATCTCTGCTTCTCTGAGTGTGGGCTGCTGGAGAGGATGTGTTCTGATCTTTTGCTTTCCTTCTTAGCTTTTTAAAATCTCTTTTGAATGGTGTGTACACAAGGTTTATCTCTGTGTGTCTATGGAGGTCTGAGGGCCAGGCTTCCAGGAATTCCCTGGTATTTTGGGGGTTTGGCTTGGTTGAGGATGCTCACAGTTTCCCAGTGGCAAGAACTGATGAGTCTCTCATGTGTTATTTTTACAGTGTTTCTCAACCTTGACCATTTTAAGGCATGTGGACTTCAACTCCCAGAATTCCATAGCCAGCAATGCTGGCTGTGGAATTCTGGGAGTTGAAGTCCACATGCCTTAAAATGGTCAAGGTTGAGAAACACTGTGTTATGAGATGAAGGAGTTTTCCTCCTGTCAGAATCAGAATAGAAGGGACCTTTGAGATCTTCTAGTCCAGTGGTTCTCAACCTGTGGGTCGGGACCCCATTTGGGGTCGAACGACCATTTCACGGGGGTCGCCAAACAAGGCTGTCCGCCATTTTCTCCCCCTTTTCTTTGGCCACGCCCCTGGCACCCGGTGATGTATAAGTGGTTGGGGGTCACCACAACATGGGGAACTGTATTAAGGGGTCGCGGCATTAGAAAGGTTGAGAACCACTGTTCTAGTCCAACCCCCTGCCCAGGCAGGAGACCCTTAGCGTTTTCAGACAAGTGACTGTCCAGTCTCTTCTTTAAAAAAACTCCAGCAGTCACAACTCCTGACTCCTATTTTCTGACTACTAGTTAGTGTTCAGAGATCTGCTTGTCTTCTGCCCATTTGTCCTACACAGTAGCCGTTGCATTCCTTACACTGGGTTTTGCAGAGGACTCTTGTTTTTATTTCTTGGGCCCCTCGGTTTACTTTTGCAGGGTCAGGGTGCCTCCCACTCAGGATGTCCTCCCTTAAGTCCCCCCCCCCCAGAAGTAGTTTAAATGGAGAAACAAAAACACCAGCGGTAACCTTGTAGCACGTTTTACAACTAGCAAACTTTGTAAAAAAAAAAAAAAAAGTCTTTGCAAGCTGCTGCAAACTTCAGCTAGTGCATCATAATCATGAACGCTGGTGTCTTTTATTATGTTTTTGTTCATTCAACATATCAGAACCCAGATACTTTGTCTCTGTCGAGTAACACCGTTGTATTGCAATGTCTTAAGGATGAAAGACACCTTCAAGATCCTCATAGCAAAAGGATAGATAGACTAGATGCAAAATTAATGTGGACAAGACATCATTTAGTCTATCCACTATCACCATTTAGTCTATCTATCCACTCAATAGTAGCCACTGTGAGAGGGATCTCGGAGTCCCAGTGGACAATCCCTTAGATATGAGCCAGCCATGTGCTGCAGCTGCCCAAAAAGCCAACACAGTGCTGGACTGCATCAACAGAGGGATAGAATCAAGATCACATGAAGTGTTAATACCACTTTACAATGCCTTGATAAGACTACATTTGGAATACTGCATCCAGTTTTGGTCACCACAATGTAAAAAAGATGTTGAGACTCCAGAAAGAGTGCAGAGAAGAGCAACAAAGATGATCAGGGGACTGGAGGCTAAAACATATAAGGAACGGTGGCTGGAATTGGGTGTGTCTAGTTTAATGAAGAGAAGGACAAGGGGGGACATGATAGCAGTCTTCCAGTATCTCAGGGGCTGCCCCAAAGAAGAGGGAGTCAAGCTATTCTCCAAAGCACCTGAAGGCAGGACAAGAAGCAATGGATGGAAACTCATCAAGGAGAGAAGCAACCTAGAACTAAGGAGAAATTTCTTGACAGTTAGAACAATTAACCAGTGGAACAACCTGCCTCCAGAAGCTGTGAATGCTCCAACACTGGAAGTTTTTAAGAAGAGACTGGACAGCCATTTGTCTGAAATGGTATAGGGTTTCCTGCCTGAGCAGGGGATTTTACTATATGACCTCCAAGGTCCCTTCCAACTCTATTATTATTATTATTATTATTATTATTATTATTATTATTATTATTATTATTAAAAGCAGGAGTTGGATCAATGAATCAATCAATTCTCAGGTTCTCCAGATTCCCCCCCCCAAAAAGTAACTGTTAAAGACAGTCACCAATTTAGAACCGCTTATTTGGGAATCATTCAAACTTAAAACAGCACTAGAAAAAAAATGACTCATGACTTTTTTTTCACACCTAAGACGAACGCAGCATTTCCGTGGTCACGTGATCAAAATTCGGACACTTGACAACTAGCTAGTATTGATGATGGTTGCCATGTCCCGGAGGTTCATGGGACCCCCCTCTTTTGCGACTTTCTGACAAGCAGAGTCAATGGGGGAAGCCAGATTCACTTAACAACCGTGTTAAGGGGGGGGGTGAACTAGCTGACCTCTGAAGTCCCCTTTTGCCTCTGCGCAACATTGTGAAATGCTTTCCAAGCATTCCTCTTTCTTTGCAGTTGGCAAAGAAACCAGAAGGAAACATTGCAAAACGTTCCATTTCCTTGTCGCATCTTTCACTGAAATTGCTTGGAACAAAAAAAAGTTATTCCCTTTTAAGAATATTTGCAATTTTCTCACAGTCCTTGGCAAGAGAGGGGGAGATTCTGATTTAGGACAGTATTAGACAGGCAGGGGATAGGCAAGGAGTGCTGTGCGCTACATCCACACGACTCTTAGAATGGAGACTTTCTGTTTCCTTTTTAAAAGACTAAAGGTCTTTTACCACTTCACAATGCCTTGGTAAGGCCACACTTGGAATACTGCATCCAGTTTTGGTCACCACGATGTAAAAAAGATGTTGAGACTCTAGAAAGAGTGCAGAGAAGAGCAGCCAAGATGATCAGGGGACTGGAGGCTAAAACATATGAGGAACGGTTGCTGGAATTGGCTATGTCTAGTTCAGTGGTGGTGAACCTATGGCACGGGTGCCAGAGGCGGCACTCAGACCCCTCTCTATCTGAGCCATCCCAGTCCTAGGCCTTCAGCTGGGTTTTATAAAACCTTTTCGCTCCGCCACCATGTACAAAAAAATAAAAGGTTCAGTCAATCAGTCAATTTCAACTTCTGGGGGTGGGGGGAAAGATCTTGCAAAGTTGGAATTGATTGATTGAAATTTTTAGTCTCACCCAGTCTGCTGTTACCACCGCAGCCACGCCCACCCAATGGGCCACACCCACCCGGCACCCAACGATGCATAAGTGGGTTTTGGGTTGCAGTTTGGGCACTCGGTCTCTAAAAGGTTCGCCACCACTGGTCTAGTTTAATGAAGAGAAGGACGAGGGGGGACATGATAGCAATGTTCCAGTATCTCAGGGGCTGCCCCAAAGAAGAGGGAGTCAAGCTATTCTCCAAAGCTCCTGAAGGCAGGACAAGAAGCAACGGATGGAAACTAATCAAGGAGAGAAGCAACCTAGAACTAAGGAGAAACTTCCTGACAGTTAGAACAATTAACCGATGGAACAACCTGCCTCCAGAAGTGGTGAATGCTCCAACACTGGAAGTTTTTAAGAAGAGACTGGACAGCCATTTGTCCAAAATGGTATAGGGTTTCCTGCCTGAGCAGGGAGTTGAACTAGATAACTTCCAAGGTCCCTTCCAACTTTATTATTATTATTATTATTATTATTATTATTATTATTATTATTATTGTTGCTGTTGTTGACGTGAATCAAGGACTACCTGTATGTCTTAATTCACCTTCTGCAGTCTGGCCTGAATGGAAATACAGGTAGTCCTCATGTTGCAAACACAACGGAGCCCAACATTTCTCTTGGTAAGCAAGGCAGTTGTTAAGTAAGCTTTGCCACAGTCGCTAAGTGAAGCACTGCAGTCGTTGAGGGAATCATTGACTTTGCTTGTCAGGAGCAAAATTTGGGAAGGTTGCAAAAGGTGATCACACGAACCCAGAGACACTGCAACAGTCATAAATACATGCCAGTTGCAAAGCCTCTGAATTTTGATCACGGGACCACGAGGATGCTGCAACGCTCACAAGTGTGGGAAACGGTCCTCCATCCCTTGTTTCAGTGCCGTTGTAACTTCGAACGGTCCACCAAATGAACGGTTGTAAGTCAAGGACTACCTGTGTAGGGCGATAAACCTCACCGAAGCCAGTGCGTATTTCGATGTGCAGGTTTAAAGAGACGCCGTAAAGCTGCCTGCAAAGGGCAGGGTGGGGTTTTTAAAGGCACTTTTATATTGATGATGGATAGATATTTATCTTTATAGCGCGTCCTCTCTTTTTATATGACCATAAAAGCAGGGAAAATGGGCGAACTGTTTTGGCCCTCCTGAATAAACAGCGGCTGCCAAGTTGTCTGAGACTCTTTTAAAGTCTCCCTCCCCAGCTAGTCCCCACATAAATTAAGACGCACATAAATTGTAACCTTATGGTTAGAGAGCTGCTTGTGTTTGAAATCACAGCTGCTGGTTTTCCTACAGAGGAGGGAGCTAACTCTCGCACGGGGCAGCTCACGTTTGCATGCAGTAGCTTTTGTAAACAGGGGTGGGATGGTGGCTATTTCTCGCCCAAGAATTTCAGACTGGATCCTTCTATTGTTTGTTTGTTTGTTTGTTTGTTCGTTCGTTCGTTCATTCATTCATTCATTTATTTATCATATTTCTTACCCACCCATCTCCCTTAGAAAGGGGCTCTGGGTGGTTATGAAATATGAAATATAAGCAGAGCAGAACAGAACAGAACAGAGCAGAGCAGAGCAGAACAGAACAGAACAGAATAGAAATAATAATAGAATAGAAATAAGAAGAATTGAATCAAATCAAATAGAAGAGAAATGAATAGAATGGAATGGAATGGAATGGAATAGAACAGAACAGAACAGAACAGAATAAAATACAATAGAAATAATAATAGAATAGAAATAAGAAGAATCGAATTAAATCAAATAGAATAGAAATGAATAGAATAGAATAGAATAGAATTAATAATAGAATAGAAATAAGAAGAATCAAATCAAATCAAATAGAATAGAATAGAATAGAATAGAATGGAATGGAATAGAATAGAAATAATAATAGAATAGAAATAAGAAGAATCGAATCAAATCAAATCAAATAGAAATAGAAATAAATAGAATAGAATGGAATGGAATGGAATGGAATAGAATAGAATAGATGACTTATGACTTCACACTTGTATGATCACTGCAGCAGCAGCCTCATGATCATGTGATCAAAATTCAGTTGCCAAGCATCTGAATTTTGATCACATGACCACGGGGATGCTGCAACAGGCGAGCGTAAGTGTGAAAAACGTTCATAAGTCACTTTTTTCAGTGTTGTTACTAAATGAATGGTTACTACGTCAAGAACCACCTGTACAGTTCCTGGCAAGATGGTGTTGAGGAGAAGAAAGAAAGGTCCAGAAGAAGGCTGAAGGACATCTAGATAGACATAGCCCAGATTTATCCTTTTTACTGAATTCGTATAGCTAATTAGACCTGCCCTGCACAGAAGGCATCTAAAAGGCAGCTGTTGGAATCTTTCTTTGATGCTCTGCCTCTTGTCTCTGTCTTCACCCTGGCCAGAAACAGACCAGAAAACCTGATTAACTTTATCCTGGCATTTCAGGGATGCTTTGACTAGGATATCTATGGAGATTCTCAGTCATCCAGGTCATGGTTGTTCCCAAAGGTGCTTTTTTCAAGAGGCAACTGGACTTTCTTGTTTTCCTTTGAAGATGTTTCGCTTCTCATCCAAGAAGCTTCTTCAGCTCTGACCGGATGGTGGGGAATGGAAAGATTCTCGCAGACAGCTGGTCATTTGCATCCTTTTAGAGAGTCGTTGAAGCCACTTGGAGGTTTATCTGTGTCGTCAGGGTCACTTGAGTAGTGCAAATGGGTGTGGAGCCTTCTTGGGACTGTTGAAAGGACTGTGTTGTAGACTGGAGATAGGTGATGTTGTATCCTCTCTCTCTGTTGAGAGAGGGCTGTTCAGTTTTGACACAGATGGCCTCTTTGACCCCCTCTTTCAAACGTCTTCAAAGAAAAACAAGAAAGTCCACTTGCCTCGTGAAAAAGCATCTTTGGGACAACTGGATGACTGAGAATCTTCATAGACTTTGGAGAAACAAAAAGACAAAAAGCGCCTTTGGGTTTGACTAGGACACATTTGCAAAAATGGCTTTTTTGAGCATCCTTCCTTCTCTGCTCAGAAGTCAATTAATATTTCTCTGATTTCTTCCAGGCGATTCTTCAAGAAACCGTTCAAACAGGTAAGTGGCTTTCACCAATTGGCTTATTTGCTCTGTTGTTTATTTATTTGCATACCGTATTTGTTTGTGCTCTGCTAGTTGCTATTTTATTTATTTATTTATTCAGTATTTATTTGACCCCCTTCACCCAAGCTCTGAGTGGCTAATTTTTTTTTAAAAAAATACAACTCAACCAGTTCATACAGAATTGTTGTTGTTGTTAGTTCTGAAGTCGTGTCTGACCCATCGTGACCCCATGCACAACGTTCCTCCAGGCCTTCCTGTCCTCTACCATCTTCTGGAGTCCATTTAAGCTCATGCCTACTGCTTCAGTGACTCCATCCAGCCACCTACTTCTCTGTCATCCCCTTCTTCTCTTGCCCTCCGTCTTTCCCAGCATCAGGCTCTTCTCCAGGGAGTCCTTCCTTCTCATTAGGTGGCCAAAGTACTTGAGTTTCAACTTCAGGATCTGGCCTTCTAAAGAGCAATCAGGGTTGATCTCCTCTAGGACTGATCGGTTTGATCGCCTTGCACTCCAGGGGACTCGCAGGAGTCTTCTCCAGCACCAGAGTTCAAAGGCCTCCATTCTTTGGGGCTCAGCCTTTCTTATGGTCCAGCTTTCACAGCCATTCATACACAATAATAAGTAATAATAAGCAGTCTGGGATTTTAGAATTCAAACAGACCAGCCCCTCCTGCATGACACTGCAGACTTAACTACTGTTGATAAGAAAGACACACACAAATAGTGGATATTGCAATATCTGGAGACGGTAGAATACAAGAGAAAAAAAACGGAGAAAAAAATCACAAAATAAAAAGACCTGCAAATAGAAGTAGAACGACTGTGACAAAAGAAAGCAAAGATAGCACCCATAGTTATAGGCACCATGAGTGCAATCCCAAAACATCTGGAGTGCCACAAGAACACCATCCAGCATTGACAAAATCCCCACCAGTCAATTGCAAAAGGCAGCTTTATGCAGGATAATTTACATCCTGCAAAAATATCTCTAATACTGTCAAACACCATCTGCCTCTCCCTGGTCTTTGGGAAGGACGCGATGGGTGAATAAAAATGCCAAATTTAGTCTGAACATCTTGCTGGCTGTCTCACCAAACCTAACAACCACAGCCACCAAAACCAAGGACAGATGTTAAGTGAGTTTTGTCATGATTTTTCTTGCCACAGTTGTTAACTGAATCACTGCAGTTGTTAAGTTAGTAATGCGGTTATACTGTAAAGTGAACCTGGCTTCTCCCACTGACTATGCTTGTCAGAATGTAGCCAAAGGTGATCCAGCAACTCCAGGTCATTGCAGCCATCCTAAGTATGAGCCAGTTGCCAAATTCCCGAATTTCTGTTGCCTGAATCGTTAGGTCATTATGCAAATCTGGCTTCCCCCATTGACTTTGCACATTGGAAGCTAGCTGGAAAAGTTACAAATGGGGATCACGTGACCTCAGAACAGTGGCTCTCATGAGGATTTTGGATTGATTTGTTCAATGACCATCAGCTTGGTGAGTTTTTGGTCGTTTACTGTATTATAATAGTAATAAAGTTGGAAGGGACCTTGGAGGTCATCTAGTCCAGGGGTAGGCAACCTTGGCTCTTTTATGACTCGTGGACTTCAACTCCCAGAATTCCTTTCCCCTCAGCATGGCTGGCTCAGGAATTCTGGGAGTTGAAGTCTACGAGTCATAAAAAAGCCAAGGTTGTCTACCCCTAATCTAGTCCAACCCCCTGCTCAGGCAGGAAACCCTATACCATTTCAGACAAATGGCTGTCCAGTCTCTTCTTAAAAACTTCCAGTGTTGGAGCATTCACCACTTCTGGAGTCAGGTTGTTCCACTGGTTAATTGTTCTAACTGTCAGGAAATTTCTCCTTAGTTCCAGGTTGCTTCTCTCCTTGATTAGTTTCCATCAGTTGCTTCTTGTCCTGCCTTCAGGGGCCTTGGAGAATAGCTTTTCTTCTTTATGGCAGCCCCTGAGATACTGGAATACTGCTATCCTGTGCCCCCTCATCCTTCTCTTCGTTAAACTAGACATACCCAATTCCAGCAGCCGTTCCTTATATGTTTTAGCCTTCAGTCCCCTCATCATCTTTGTTGTTCTTCTCTGCACTCTTTCTAGAGTCTCAACATCTTTTTTACACCGTGGTGACCAAAACTGGATGCACATCACAATAGGAGTCATTTTTAGGAGTCATCTCCAAGTTCAAAGGCATCAATGCTCTTCCTCTCCTACTTCTTCCAAGTCCAACTTATACTTCAATACAGTGTCACTGGGAATACCATAACTTTCCCAGTTCCATTTTTTGTAGGGATAATGGGATAACAGAATAATAGAGTTGGAAGGGACCTTGGAGGGCTTCTAGACCAACCCCCTGCTCAAGCAGGAAACCCTATACTATTCTAGACAAATGGCTTTCCAATCTCTTCTTAAAAACTTCCACTGCTACAGTGTCCACAACATCTAGAGGCAAGTCGTTCCCCTGGTTAATTGTTCTCACTTTCAGGAAGTTTCTCCTTAGTTCTAGGTTGTTTCTCTCCTTGATTAGTTCCCATCCGTTGCTTCTTCTCCTGCCTTCAGGTGCTTTGGAGAATAGGTTGACTCCCTATTTTGAAAGACATCTGTGTTTGAGAGATAGGTCCCCAGAATCTTGGAAAGCAAATAGGTGGCAAAAATTCTCTGGGGTTGAGCACCGTTTGCCAATGCATAAATTAAGTCCTGAGTCACATACATTCATCAGCAGATGATGATGATGATAATGATGATGATGATGATGATGATGATAACAACAACAACACCATTGGCATTGACAAATTCGCCATTAGTCAATTGCAAAAGGCGGCCTTACTAGGAATTGCTTCCATCCTGCAATACCATCAAACATCCACATCTGCCTATCCCAGGTCCTGGGTAAGGACTCGATAGGTAGACAAAATGCCAAATCCAGTCTGAACATCTGGCTGACTGTGCGATGATTAATAATAATAGTAATAATAGTAATAAGAATAAGAATAGAATAGAATAGAATAGAATAGAGAATAGAGAATAAGGAAGAGAAGAGAAGAGAAGAGAAGAGAAGAGAAGAGAAGAGAAGAGAAGAGAAGAGAAGAGAAGAGAAGAGAAGAGAAGAGAAGAGAAGAGAGAATAAGGAATAGAATAGAATAGAATAGAAGCTGGAAGGGACCTTGGAGGTCATCTAGTCCAACCCCACATTCAGGCAGGAAACCCTATACCATTTCAGACAAATGACTGTCCAATCTCTTCTTAAAAACATCCAATGTTGTAGCATTCACCACTTCTGGAGGCAGGTTGTTCCACTGGTTAATTGTTCTAACTGTCAGGAAGTTTCTCCTTAGTTCTAGGTTGCTTCTCTCTTTGATCTTTCCATCCATTGCTTCCTACCTTACTGATAATGAAGAAAGAATAGCTATCGCAGCTGGAGGAAAAGAAAAAAGACATCTTCAGCTACAGTTCATTTAGTGGTTATTGGAAGCTACAGCGGCACTAAAAGAAGGGGAACATATGAGCGTTTTTTGCACTTACCACTAGCATCCCCACGGTCACATGATCAAAATTCGGAAGCTTGGCATCTGGTTCATATTTATGATGGTTGCCGTGTCCCGGGGGGGGGGGTGCCACGTGATCCTTTTTGGCCACCTTCTGGCCAGCAAAGTCAACACGGAAACCGGATTCCGTTCAAAACCCTCTTACTAATTTAACAACCGCAGCTAGTCACTTAACAAGAATGGTCGTAAAGGTGTTTGGGGGGGAGGCAACATTCGCTTCACAATTGTCTTGCTTAGCAACCGATATTGTGGTTGCTCCGTTGTGGTCCTAAGTCAAGGAGTACCTACCTGTATCTTTGGGGTCAGAAAAGATCTGCCATCCTAGATCTCCTCGAAAGACCCTGCAGGGTCTGTAGCCAGAGGAGGGAAAAAAGGAGATCAAATGGGCAGCGCAGATCCGATTTCCAGCCTAAGTTCTTCCATTCAAACTTTCACCGGCTGATGTTGGCTCAATGCCTTTTCAAGAGGGGACTTGGCTGCTCCCTGCAAGCTGAAACCAGACATCCTTGAGCAATGAAGGAGCCTGTCATTAATTCTGAGTCTACAAGAAAAGATTGAATGGCTCTTGAGGGATTTTTTTTGCTAAGGAACACCCCCCCCCCTCCCGGTTGAGGAAAGACAGCTCTTTCTCCGCTGGCTAATTTTTGCAAAATCAGCCTGCCTGGTTTTAAAGGAAGCACCTTTAATGTGGAGAGACTCCTGAAAACATACGGGATTTTGCCGTAATCGTTTGGGCCTTTTGATCAAATGAAATAAGATAGTAGGCACCCCACCTTGTTGAATTTGAGTTTTCTCCCCTTGGTCTTCACGAGGAAAAGTTGCAGGAACTGGGGGTGTCTAGTCTGACGAAGAGAAGGGCTGGGGTGACACGACAGCAGCCTTCCGATATTTCCAATATAAAAAAAAAGATGCTGAGACTCTAGAAAGAGTGCAGAGAAGAGCAACAAAGGGGATTAGGGGATTGGAGGCTAACACATAAAAAGAACCATTACAGGAATTGGGTATGTCTAGTTCAGGGGTAGGTAGCCTTGGCTCTTTTATGACTCGTGGACTTCAACTCCCAGAATTCCTGAGCCAGCCATGCTGAGGGGAAAGTGAGAGGTTTCCAAGCTGAGCCGTGCTGGCTCAGGAATTCTGGGAGTTGAAGTCCATGAGTCATAAAGCAGCCTAGGCCTAGGCCAGAGGTAGGCAAACTTGGCTCTTTTACGACTCGTGGACTTCAACTCCCAGAATTCCTGAGCCAGCCATGTTGAGGGGAAAGAGAGAGTTTCCAAGCTGAGCCATGCTGGCTCAGGAATTCTGGGAGTTGAAGTCCACGAGTCATAGAAGAGCCAAGGTTGCCTACCCCTGGTCTAGTTTAATGAAGACAAGGACAAGGGGGGACATGGTAGCAGTTTTCCAATATTTGAAGGGCTGCCACAAAGAAGAGGAGGTCAAGCTATTCTCCAAAGCACCTGAAGGCAGGGCAAGAAGCAACAGATGGACACTAAGCAAAGAGAGAAGCAACCTGGAACTAAGGAGAAATTTCCTGACAGTTAGAACAATTAACTAGTGGAACAACCTGCCTCTAGAAGCGGTGAATACTCTAACACTGCAAGTCTTTAAGAAGAGACTGGACAGCCATTTGTCTGAAATGGTATAGGGTTTCTTGCCTGAGCAGGGAGTTGGACTAGATGACCTCCAAGGTCCCTTCCAACTCTGTTATCCTATTAACCAGTTATTCTCGCCTGCAACTGCAGTCAAAAAAGTCAACTTTTTAGCTTGGATAGGATCTGTGATGTTTCCATTCTTTGAATGACCAGCTAAGGAAGGATTTCTGTCCCTCAAGTATCTTTAGATTGCTTCATCGTTAAAGCCATTACTGATTTAACAATTGCAGTGATTCACAACTGTGGCAAGAAAGGTCATAAAATGGGGCAAATTTCACTCAATAACTGTTTTGCTTAGCAACAAAAATTTTGGGCTCAATTGTGGTCGTAAGTTGAGGACTACCTGTACATTAAGCCAAGCCTATGTGGGCTCACTATATTTCCTTTGTTGTTGTTAGTTGTGAAGTCGTGTCCGACCCATCGCGACCCCATGGACCATGTTCCTCCAGGCCTTTCTGTCCTCTACCATCTTCTGGAGTCCATTTAAGCTCACACCTACTGCTTCCGTGACTCCATCCAGCCATCTCATTCTCTGTCGTCCCCTTCTTCTATTGCCCTCCATCTTTCCCAGCATTAGGCTCTTCTCCAGTGAGTCCTTCCTTCTCATTAGGTGGCCAAAGTACTTGAGTTTCAACTTCAGGATCTGGCCTTCTAAAGAGCAGTCGGGGTTGATCTCCTCTAGGACTAACTGGTTTGATCCCCTTGCAGTCCAGGGGACTTGCAGGAGTCTTCTCCAGCACTATAGTTCCAAGGCCTCAATTCTTTGGCGCTCAGCTTCCTTAAGCCATCATTATTGCTTACATGACTACACGTGATTGGAACATTTTTTGCTGGTGACATTAATCCAGGATACCTGGAACGAAGCTTTGGAGATGTACTCTGTTCACATTCTTCTTCCAGTCCTCTTTTGAATTATGGCTCTGTCCTGCCTTTCATCTCCTATGTTTTATGAAGTGACCATAGAAGGGAATTGCTTGTGCAATGAATTTAGGCTCTTGATTTTTTTAAAATTCTAGGCTCCTTTTGCCTACTTAGCAGCTATCCCTCCCTTTCTCCTATGGGGTGTAATAAACTAATCTTCCTATGGGGAACTAAATTTTGGCTTTGTTTATTTGGGTGATTGCAGGGATATCTGGAAGACAAGCCATTGTGGTCTTCTGAAGACCACCTCAGAAAGCAATATAAAACTTTGGAGAGGGGTGGATGTCCTTGAGAGCTACGTTGATGAGAGGACTCTGTGCCCTAGACTGGAAAAGCCAGATTTTAGCTAAGATTAAGCATCCACAGAGTACCGTTTCTAGGGAAGGCACCATGTATGGTGATAGGATTCCATATCATGTAGGTTTTAGTGATGGTACTCAGGGTGAAGGAAACAAGGCTCAGACATCTTAACAGGGCCAAAACCAAGACTGTCAGTTGCACAAAATTTTTTCCCAAGAATATTTTACGCTTATTGACCAAGGAAGGAAGAATGAATGAACGAATAAAGAAGGTAGGAAAGGAGAGAAAGAAGAAAGAGGAAGGAGGGAGGGAGGGAAGGACGGAAGGGAGGGAGGAAAGGAAAGGAAAGGAAAGGAAAGGAAAAGGAAGGGAGGGAGGGAAGGAGAAGGAAGAAGAGAGGGAGGGAAGGAAGGAGGAAGAAGGAGGGAAGGAAAGAAGGAAGAAGAAGGAGGGAGGAAAGGAAGGAGAGAAGGGAGAGAGGGAGGAAAGGAAAGGAAAAGAAAAAAAGGAAAAGGAAGGAAGGAGGGAGGTAGGAAGGAAAGGAGGAGGAAGAAGGGAGGGAGGGAGGAAGGGAAGGAAGGAAGAGGAGGGAGGTAGGAAAGGAAAAAAAAGGAAAGGAAAGAAAAAGAAAAGAAAAGGGAGGGAGGGAGGGAGGGAAGGAAGGAAGGAGGGAGGGAAGGAAGGAAAGAAGGAAGAAGGAGGGAGGGAGGGAAGGAAGGAAGAGGAGGGAGGGAGGAAAGGAAAAGAAAGGAAAGGAAAGAAAAAGAAGAAAAGGAAGGAGGGAGGGAAGGAAGGAAGGAGGAGGAAGGAGGGAGGGAAGGAAGGAAGGAAAGAAGGCAGAAGGAAGGAGGGAGGGAAGGAAGGAAGGAGAGAAGGGAGGGAGGAAAGGAAAAGGAAAGGAAAGGAAAGAAAGGGAGGGAGGGAGGGAAGGAAGAGGAAGGAGGGAGGGAGGAAGGGAAGGAATCAAGGAATCAACCTATAAATAAATCCTCTCTCTTTTTAAAACAGAAACCACAACGCACAGCCTGAAACCATATGCCTTAACCATCCCAGTCCGCAGCGGCGCCGATGGAAGCTATGTTTCCCACTTTGTTTCTGTCACGCACTCCAGGAGACTCGCAAGGGACATTTTGCCAAGTCCACCTGAGGAACTCTACTTTAACGTATCCGCTTTCGGGAGAGAATTTCACCTCCGACTGAGGTCTAACACTCGTCTAATAGCTCCTGGCGCGGTGGTGGAGTGGTATGAAGAGTCTCCCTCCATCTACAACGCAACGGAAGAGGCTCACCAGGACCAAGGCACGGGAGTCACGGAGAGACTATGGAAGAAGGAATCCCTACGGACCAACTGTGCTTACATCGGGGATCTGGTGGATATCGCAGGAGCTTCCGTCGCCGTGAGCAACTGTGATGGCCTGGTAAGACACGTATTTTAAAGTAGATGCCGTCCTTGTTGATCACACATACATGTAGTCCTTGACTTGTAACAGTTCATACGGTGACCGTTCAAAGTTACAAAGGCACTGAAAGAAGAGTAAGTTAGGACCATTTTTCACACTTAACGACCATTGCAGCATCGCCAGGGTCACGTGATCAAAATTCAGATGCTTGGCAACTGATTCGTATTTACAACGGTTGCAAAGTGGGGAAGCCCAGAATCACTTTACAACCATGTTGTTAACAAGTACAGTGATTCCCTTAGCCAGCCTGGCAAGAAAGCTTTATCAAACCTTTGGGGTACATTGAGGCAAAGCCTACTTAACAGCTGTCTTGCTTAGCAACGGAAATTTTGGGGGCTCTGTTGTGTTCGTAAGTCAAGGACTACCTGCGTTTGTTAAAAAAGGGGGGGGGAAGTGATCTTACTTGGGTGATTTAGAAGCATTTTGGCCAAACATTGTAACTTTTATCATTTTTCTTTCAAACTGAGTCGTTTTGCAAAGCCATCGGCTTTTTATGATCTAAATCGAACAATTGTATCATTTAGTTCAATAACGATCATCCTTCTAATCTCAGTCTGAACTTTTTCCAACCTCTTAGGAGACTTTTAACTAAAAATGCTGGGCTCAAGGGGGGTTTTTTTGGAGGGGGGAGTTGTTTGTTTAATAATAATAATAAAAATAATAATAATAATAATAATAATAATTGGCGGCACAAGACCAAGCCTTAAGGACAAATGCATATAAAGTCAAAATTGAGAAGACAGCAACAGACAGTAAGTGCCGCCTATGCAAAGAAGCTGAAGAAACAGTGGCCCACCTCTTGCAAGAAGATTGCACAGACTGACTACAAGCAGCGGCATGATAAGTAGCAACAATGGTGCATTGGAAGATCTGCAAAAAATATCATTTGCCTGTAAGCAAAAACTGGTGGGATCATAAAATAGAGAAAGTCATAGAAAATGATAAAATTAAACTGCTCTGGGACTTCAGAATTCAAACAGACAAGCACTTGCAACATAACACCCCAGACTTAACAATTGTCGATAAGAAAGACAAAAAAGTCTGGATAGTGGACGTGGCAGTGCCTGGAGACAGCAGAATAGACGAGAAAGAACTGGAGAAGATAACAAAATACAAAGACCTACAAATAGAAATAGAAAGACTGTGGCAAAAGCAAGCAAGGGTAGTACCAATAGTAATAGGCTCCTTTGGTGCAATCCCAAAACAACTGGAGCACCACTTGAACACAATTGGCATTGACAAATTCGCTATTAGTCAATTGCAAAAGGCGGTCTTACTAGGAACTGCTTCCATCCTGCGACGATATCTGTAATACCATCAAACATCCACATCTGCCTATCCCAGGTCCTGGGTAAGGACTCGATAGGTAGACAAAATGCCAAATCCAGTCTGAACATCTGGCTGACTGTGCGATGATCCATAATAATAGTAATAATAAAGTTGGAAGGGACCTTGGAGGTCATCTAGTCCAACCCCCTGCCCAGGCAGGAAACCCTATACTATTTCAGACAAAAGGCTGTTCAGTCTCTTATTTATTTATTTATTTATTTATTTATTTATGAGACTTATATACCGCTTTAAGTGCAAGCACTCTCTAAGCGGTGTACACCAGTAAGCAATGTATATATATATTTACATTGCCCCCAACAATCTGGGTCCTCATTTTACCTACCCCGGAAGGATGGAAGACTGAGTCAACCTTGAGTCGGTGAGATTTGAACCGCTGACCTGCTGAACACAGTCAGCTAAAGTGGCCTGCAGTACTGCACTCTAACTGCTGCGCCACCTCGGCTCTTCCTAAAAACTTCCAGTGTTGGAGCATCCACAATTTCTGGAGGCAAGCTGTTCCACTGGTTAATTGTTCTCTCTGTCAGGAAATTTCTCCTTAGTTCTAGGTTGGATCTCACTTTAACAAATTTCCACCTGGTCCTTCCTGTCCTGCTTAACGCTTATTGTGTCTTGAATTGCTGGGATTTGACAATAAATGAACAAACAAAATAAGTAATAAAAATAAACAAAATACATAAATAAATGAGTAAACCAAAAAGAGTGGTAGTAGCTAAAGTCAACTTTGAAAATAACGTTGCTGGATCAGGTCATGGAAGAACTCCATCTAAGTTTTTCCTTCTTGCAGTAGCCCGTCAGATGTTCTGGGTCCTCTCAAGCAGGGGGTGGAGATGTACACCCCTCTGATCATTATTCCCTTAACTGGGATTTGGAGACAGGTTGCTCCCAACCCTTGCTGGGCATAGTAAAATTTGGATGGTAAAAATAAAGATGGTCCATTGTCAACTTGTTTGCTCTTAGAAACACAGAATGGAAGTCACAGTAAAGGCATCTGAGTGTTAGGGTACATTGAGATCTGAAGCCTTGGTTTCTGCTTTGAATATTTTTTGAGCCATCAATTGGCCAGTATTAGATGTAGTGCATTTATAGACAGACCAAAGTAAGCTGGATCTGTGGGATCCTTGCGTTTCCCCCCCCCCCCAATGTTTCATTACCAACTCATGCACTGATGATATTACCTAGTTTGGTACTAAAACGTCTGCAAGGAAACAACTAAGCTCAGAGAGTGCTAAAAACCCCACAGTTCATCCCTCAGCTAGAAATATCCTCTGCTGCTGGCAACATCAATTCACCATCTGGTGAAAGGACTGGAAAAGGAAGAGTTATAAGCTTCACCCAGCCAGGTATTTTTTTACTGGAGAATGTTTACAATACTTAACAACAATAACAACAACATGGTACCCTCCAGATGTGATGAGACTATGTACAGTAATCCCTGATTTTCCCAGCCTGATGCAAGCTAGACTCCTGGGAGTTCTAGCTCCTTGCCAACATATCTGGACAGCATCCATGGAAGCTAAGATACAAGTTTGGGGTTCTGAAAGTTAGACAGGACTGGAAGGTCAGGCTCTTTCCAAAATGGACTGGAAGCCAAATTCCATTGAAATTGAACTTTTGTATGCAACCGCTTGCTCAGCAGATGTCTGAACAGACTGAGAAGGCTGGAGCGAACAGCGTGGGACCTGTGGCAAGGTCATAGATCCATGCTAGAATTCAGTCTCTGGAATCATTATGGATCTGTTCTGGATGGACGCTGTTCCTTGCGCATCAATCTGATTTCTTCCTTCCTTTCCTTTTCCACCGTTCTCGTTCCCACAGTTGGAAAAGATCCCGAATAGTGTGTGCCAAGTCCACCTCATTTTTCTGAGAAAGCACTCTCAAATGCTGAAAGAGACGGCCTTGAGCTGGCCTCTTTCCCAGATGTTGCAACCTCTGCTAGGAAGAAGACCTCTCGGGGTGGAGGGAATCAACCTGGCAAAATCAGTGAAACCGACTCTTGAACAGGATATGGACTTTTTACTACTACTACTACTACTACTACTACTACTACTACTATTATTATTATTATTATTATTATTATTATTATTATTATTATTATTATTATTATTATTTAGCGGAGGATGAGAAGGTGATAAAAGAGAAGTAAACATATACACCCAGTCCACGGAGATTCTCAGTCAACGGCACTGGAAAATAAGGGACTGATGTCCATTTTTCACACTTACGACCCAAGTTGCCGCATCCCCATGGTCACGTGATCAAAATTCAGACACCTGGAAACTGAACTCATATTTATACCACTTTACAAGGCCTTGGCAAGGCCACACTTGGAATACTGCATCCATTTTGGTCACCATGATGTAAAAAAGATGTTGAGACTCTAGGAAGAGTACAGAGAAGAGCAAAAAAGATGATTAAGGGACTGGAGGCTAAAACATATAAGGAATAGTTACTGGAATTGGATATGTCTAGTTTAACGAAGAGAAGGACGAGGGGGGACATGATAGCAGTCTTCCAATATTTGAGGGGCTGCCCTAAAGAAGAGGGAGTCAAGCTATTCTCCAAAGCACCTGAAGGCAGGGCAAGAAGAAACGGATGGAAACTCATCAAGGAGAGAAGCAACCTAGAACTAAGGAGAAACTTCCTGACAGTTAGAACAATTAATCAGTGGAACAACCTGCCTCCAGAAGCGGTGAATGCTCCAACACTGGAAGTTTTTAAGAAGAGACTGGACAGTCATTTGTCTGAAATGGTATAGGGTTTCCTGCCTGAGCAGGGGGTTGGACTAGATGACCTCCAAGGTCCCTTCCAACATTATTATTGTTGTTGTTGTTGTTATTGTTGTTGCAGTGTCCCAGGATTATATGATTCCCTTTTGCAACCTTCTGACAAGCAAAATCAATGGGGAGGCCAGACTTGTTTAACAACCATATTACTAACTTAAGAGCTGCAGTGATTCATTTAACAACTGTCACAAGAAAAGTGGTAAAATGGGGAAAAAACTCATTTAACAAATGTCTCCCTTAGCAACAGAAATGTTAGGCTCAATTGTGCTTGTAGGTCAAGGGCCCACCTGTAAAGGCAGGATAAAATTTCTAATAAAATTAAAATAAAGAAGTCTTCATTGCAGCAAAGATTGGGAGGGAAGTTAGTTTTAAATGAAAAAAAAAATCTCCTCCTACTTTTTATGGCTAGCATGTTTGTCTCTTCTTCCCTCAATATATTCCCCCACCTCATCATAATTAACTGCACTGCAAAGTGGAATTAGCAGGCGACGTTTTGTATTTTTTCCTACGAATGTAATAAATCTGCTGTAATAAAAATCACACACACACACAATAATTCATTTATTTCCCCTGCTGCCGTATAATCTGGTTTTATTATGATGGAGTACGATCTGGGGATATGTGCTTTTGGCAGTGGGAAATTAGACGTTTTTCAGGTGGTTTCGTTCATTTTCCTTCCCTTGTTTCCAAGAAAGGATGAATGAAAAATTCAGTAACTCCCTTGATAAAAATTCAGAAATTTTATGTATGTATGAGAAAGAATCGGTGTACCGGGGTAATGATGAGACAACAATACATCACATATTAACAGACCTTATGGTCTAAACGGCCTTTTCCAATACTGACATTTTAAGCTACGCTCATATATAAGAGAGTTTCCAATAGGGAACATTTATTTAGGTATTTTTAACCAGCAGAAACTTTGCTTTGTCGAGAAGATAAATATGAAACTGAATTTGAAAGAGATGCTCATACAGTTTGGAAATTATATTCAGTAACCCTTTATTGCATGGTTAGCCACAAAATGAAATGAATGGTCTGTAAACAAATTAACACCTTTGGGAAGTTAGGAGACACAATTTCTGGGTGTTATATATCAAATCAGACCCCGAATAGGGACTACACAGTCATAAAAAAAAGGAGGGTTTTTTTATGTATCAAATCAGATTTAGAAACTGCCCATTTCAGTCCCAGAGCAACTCTGTTTTATTTATTTGTTTATCCATTTTTTAAAAACTGTTCCTCTCCCTCAGAAAGGGATTTTGATTGATGTGCAAGTGAAAAAAAATAGGAAAGCATCAAAAACGGTATATGACATTTTAGAATTTAAAAGGCAAGGATGGATTAAAAGTTAACATGAAAAGTTCGGCTCTTTTGTTTTCCAGTTGCTAACAGGATCACAAGAGTGGGTTACAAAACCTGTGCAGATTTACTCATGCCGATGAGGCATGCTTAGAAGATATAGTCCATCTTTATTTACTTTTCCTTAATAAGATTAATATTTCATCCAATATAGTACTCTCTCCTTCTATTTTTTTCCGTATTAGGTGGGTTGGGTCAAGAGATAATGTGATGGCTAACAGACCACTTCTGAGCTTTGGTAACTAAGTGGAGACAGGAATCTAGGTTTTTCTGACATTGCTGTTGTTGTTGTTAGTTGCGAAGTCGTGTCCGACCCATCGCAACCCCATGGACAACGTTCCTCCAGGCCAGTGGTTCTCAACCTTTTTAATGCCGCGACCCCCAACCGGTCGTAAGTCGAGGACTATTCAACCGGTCGTAAGTCGAGGACTACTCAACTGGTGCAGCACCATTTGCAGAATGGGACTTTTGGCGGGCTCAGCAGGGCAGAGACAGCCTGGACAATTCCTATTGGCTTTTGAAAGCCAATAGAATTAGACTCTATTCAAGAGAGTCTATTCTATTGGCTTTTGAAAGCCAATAGAATAAAAGGGAGTAGCATAGCTAAGAAAAAAAGGGGGGGGGAAATGGCGGACTGCGTTGTTTGGCGACCCCCGTGAAATGATCATTCGACTCCAATTGGGGTCCCGACCCACAGGTTGAGAACCACTGCTCCAGGCCTTCCTGTCCTCTACTATCTTCTGGAGTCCATTGAAGCTCATGCCCACTGCTTCAGTGACTCCATCCAGCCTTATAAAAATATTAATGTCAATTATATTGTTAATACTATAGGATCATAGGGCTGAAGGAGACCTAAGGGAACTTCTAGTCTAACCCCCTGCCCAAGGCAGGAGTCTTTAAACAATCCTGGACAATTAGTCTTTCTTTTCTTGAAGACCTCCAGTGATGGAGCAGCCACAACTTCTGAAGGCAAGCTGTTCCACTGATTTATTGTTCTTACTGTCAGGAAATTCCTCCTTATTTCTAAGTTGGATCTCCCTCTAATGAGCTTCCACCCACTGCTTCTTGTCCTGCCCTCAGGTACTATGGAGAGTAAATCAAAGCCTTCTTTCCCGTGACAGCTCTTCAAGTATTGGAAGATGCTAGCATGTCCCCCCTGAGCCTTCTCTTCATTAAGCTAAACATACAAGCTTCCCTTAATCATTCATCATATGATTTAGCCTCCAGATTATAGACCAAAAGCTAAGGAAACTAGATATTTGTTAAGATATTTAAATGTAGTAGCTGGAGCAGCAGAATAGGGCAACTCATCACAGCCAACTTGTTGCAGAACAACTCGCCACTACCAATGTGCCGTGGGACAATTCGCTGCAGGACAATTTAACAATTCAATTCAATCCTTTAAAATAAATAAAAATATATTTTAATTTTTGCCATTCCCATTTCATTCTGTCCCTCCTTTTGCATCTTTTCTTCAATGATTCTGTTCCACTGTTTCTTTGATATTAGTGTAAGTCTTGTCCCGCAGTGAATTGTCCATGGCTAGTTGGCTGTGACAAATTGGCCATGGCAAGTTGGCTATGGTGAATTGGCCATGGTAGTTGGCTGTGACAAATTGTCACAGACCCCTGGAGCAGTGAGGTTGTGCAGTCAGCCAGAATACACAGTTTTGGTTGATCGGTATCAGAATGCTGGCTCCTGCGTGAGGCAATCTGCACTGTGATTGGTTGCTGTGGGTGTGGAGCAGGAATTTTCCTTTTTTTCCCGCCTTTTTCTTCTGTGTGCGCTGTGTTCTCTGTGATTTACCTCATGATATTCCTGACTATCTAGTTTCCTGTGTATATACTGTAGTTGTAAACTATATATATATACAGCTGTGCAATTCTCTGACAGGATTTTTTTTTAAAATCTATTTCATTGAAGCATTGGAAACCATTTTTTCTTATCCCTGATAATCATTCATAGTCTTAATTTTTTCCCCCATTGAATGTGGCTGCAGTATTGTTGAAAGGACTCCCTTTGTGGGGTCCTACTCCAGGGTGTGTAAATGAATATAATGAAGGTTTCTGGAGTGACTCCAACTGCTGTTCTATATATGTTCAGCTAATCATCTCAACCCAAATTAAGATATTTGCATAGTTCTTCCAGTCATTGGGAAGGAGATGACACAAACTATTATGGTAATCAAACAAATGCAGATCAGATGTGAGTAATAGGATCCTTTCCTAAATCTCTCATCTGGAGAGACAGATGTTGGCTGGATTCTTGCAAGATTTCTTATTGAGTTACTGAATAAGCCCATTCTCTGAGCTTGCATTACAGCTAGTCAGAATAACAGAATAACAGAACTGGAAGGAACCTTGGAGGTCTTCTAGTCCAACCCCCTGCTCAAGCAGGAAATCCTATAACATTTCAGACATAACTTCTCAACTTGAAAATCATTGGTTTAGTGACTGAAGTTACATCAGCGCTGGAAAAAAGTGACTTATGGCCATTTTTTCACACAACTATTGCAAAGTCTCTTTTAATGACAGTTGCAGTGTCCCAGGGTCATGCAATCACCATTTGTAACGGGTTTCCAACAAATAAAGTCAATGGAGGAAGGCAGATTCAATTAACGACTGCATTTCACTTAATAACTGCACTGAGCTGCATAATAACTGTGTGTGGGGGGGAAAGGATGTAAAATGGGGCAAAAGTGACTCCCAACAACTGTCTTGTTTAGCAACAGAAATGTGGGCTCAGTTGTGATCGTAAGCTGAGGACTACCTGTATACATTGAATGATAAACAGTGCTGGGCTGCATCAACAGAGGAATAGAATCAGGATCACGTGAAGTATTAATACTACTTTACAATGCCTTGGTAAGGCCACACTTGGAATACTGCATCCAGTTTTGGTCACCACAATGTAAAAAAGATGTTGAGACTCTAAAAAGAGCGCAGAGAAGAGCAACAAAGATGATTGGGGGACCGGAGGCTAAAACATATAAGGAACGGCTGCTGGAATTGGGTATGTCTAGTTTAATGAAGAGAAGGATGAGAGGGGACATGATAGCCGTCTTCCAATATCCCAGGGGCTGTCCCAAAGAAGAGGGAGTCAAGCTATTCTCCAAGGCACCTGAAGGCAGGACAAGAAGCAACGGATGGAAACTCATCCAGGAGAGAAGCAACCTAGAACTAAGGAGAAATTTCCTGACAATGAGAACAATTAACCAGTGGAACAACCTGCCTCCAGAAGCGGTGAATGCTCCAACACTGGAAGTTTTGAAGAAGAAACTGGACAGCCATTTGTCTGAAATGGTATAGGGTTTCCTGCCTGAGTAGGGTTGGACTAGATGACCTCCAAGATCCCTTCCAACTTTATTATTATTATTAAGTCTTGGGTTCAGAGACATCGATAGAGTGCTGCAGGTCAAAAAAGTCAAGATGGAGGAGAAGACTATGAAACTGATGTTCATCCTTATTTTTAGACATGGCACATATGGGTCAGGCCTCAAGAATCAAGAAAGACACGTAGAATTACTGCTCCAACACTGGAAGTTTTCAAGAAGAGACCGGACAGCCATTTGTCCGAAATGATATAGGCTTTCCTGCCTGAGCAGGGGGTTGGACTAGAAGACCTCCAAGGGCCCCTTCCAACTCTGTTATTCTGTTCTGTTCTGGCCTTCGTGCAATCTTCACTATCCGTTGGAGTCTGTACCTGTCCTGTTTGATTGCTGTATCAAATCAGAGAGTTGGTTCCCGAAGAAGCATTTTTAAGACCTCAGCTGAGCCAAGTTGCAAAGTTTTCTCTCCCACATCCAAAGCACAGGTGTCATGGGTGGCCACCACCTCCCCTCCTCATCTTTAAAGCCACCCACAGCTCCATCCCTTCCAGCGATGGGATTAGAAAAAAAAAAACCATCACCGACTTACTGCAGATATGTTTTGATGAAGACAGCCAGGGGCAAAAGCAGTTTCTTTTGAGATTCCCTTTTCCTTCTCTGTAAATCAGGCAGTGTTCAGGGTGACTCTGAACGTTTTTCATCTCGGGACTTAAAAAAAAAAAGCCAGCGGCAGGTATGTTGTGACGCAGGTTTCGCACAGCCATTGAACCCAATCACACCTTAAATCAACAGAGCGGGAGAAAGGGGGCTGTGTCTCCCTGGCCCTCCAGTGTGTGTTTTTTAGGACGAGGCAGCAGCAGTTTTATAAAAGCCCGTTTTATGTCCACTCTTTTGAGAAGTTCAAGGCCGGAGGGCTGTCTGCAGAGGACTGTCTTTGCGCCTCTTACCTTGGACCCCCACCAATTTCTTCACCTCCCTTCTGCCTATTTGTCTTGGCAAGTCAACAGGAGCTACTTTCCCCGAAGCCTTAGCCCTTCCACTGATGAAACGCAGAGGTTTTCCTCCTTTTTCAGTGCAGCTATTTAGTAAGGGGCCAAAGACACACGGCAATAGCAATAGCGATAGCCTTTAGACCAGTGGTTCTCAACCTTTCTAATGCCGCGACCCCCAACCGTTGTAAGTCGAGGACTACTCAACCGGTTGTAAGTTGAGGACTACTCAACTGGTGCAGCACCATTTGCAGAATGGGACTTTTGGCGGGCTCAGCAGGGCAGAGACAGCCTGGACAATTCCTATTAGTTTTTGAAAGCCAATAGAATTAGACTCTATTCAAGAGAGTCTATTCTATTGGCTTTCAAAAGCCAGTAGAATAAAAGGGAGTAGCACAGCTAAGGAAAAGGGGGAAAAAAATGGCGGACTGCGTTGTTTGGCAACCCCCGTGAAATGGTCGTTCGACCCCAAATGGGGTCCCGACCCACAGGTTGAGAACCACTACTTTAGACTTATATATCGCTTCATTAGTGCTTTACAAGCCCTGTCTGAGTGGTTTACAGAGTCAGCATATTGATCCCCCAACAATCTGGCTCCTCATTTTACCGACCTCGGAAGGACGGCAGGCTGAGTCAAACCTTGAGCAGGTGAGAATCGAACAACGATCCAATCAGAATCGAACTGCTGGCAGTGGGCAGAGTTAACCTGCAATACCGCATTCTAACCACTGCGCCACTGGGGCTCATGATCCTTTACAGGTAGTCCTCAAATTATGACCACAATCGGGACTGGAATTTCCATTGCTAAGAAAGGCGATATTAAGTGACTCATGATTTTCCACTTCTGATTTTCCATTGCCAAACAAGGCAGTTGTTAATTGAGTCACGCCTGATTTTAGGGCTGTTTTTTTCCATGGTTGTTAAGGGAATCACTGTGACGGTTAAGCAAATTGTGTGATTGTTAAGCAAACCCGGCTTCCCCTGTTGATTTGGCTTGTCAAAAGCCAGCTGGGCAGGTCGCGAATGGCATTCATGTGACCCCGCGGGGGGGGGGGGTCTGCAACTGTTATAAACCAAGTGCCCAAATTTTGATCATGTGACTGTGGGTGGGTGGGTGCTGCAATGGTCATAAGTGTGAGGATTAGATGTAAGACCCTTTTTTCAGTGCCGTTGTAATTTTGAATGGTCGCTAAACAGGTGGTTGTAAATTAAGGATTACCTGTAGTGCAAGCCCAGAAAATGGGATTGTTCAGTAACCAGATTAGAAATCCTGCAAGAATCCAGCCAATCAAGACAAGAGATTTAGCAAAAAGGTCTCATATGTTGCATCTCTCGCACTTCGCCGAGCATCTTGTTCAAATGCTTTGTACAGCCCCAATGAATTGTACCCTTGTGGTAATTGCCTGCATTAGTGTGAACCCGGCATGTTCGGTTAGTTACGCCTGAGCTATCGTGCGAACCCAGAAAGTACGTTATTTCAGTAAACAGACAAAGTGGGTTCTGTGAACACAGCCAGAGAAAACTTGAGCGATAGCAAGTAGGAAGACTTGCTGAACGTGGTGGACGTGGTTGCTGAAACGTGGTTTGCTGAAACGTGGTTTGCTGAACATGATTTCAGATGGAGTTTTAATGGTTCAACGATAGCAATAGCACTTAGACTTCACACTACTTTACAGCCCTCTCTAAGTGGTTTACAGAATGAGGATGTTGCCCCCAACAATCTGGGTCCTCATTTTACCAACCTCGGAAGGGTGGAAGGCTTAGTTAACCTTGAGCTTGGTCAGACTCAAACTGCCAAACTGCTGTCAGCCGGCAGTCAGCAGAAGTAGCCTACAGTACTGCATTCTAACCACTGCGCCACCAGGGCTTTTTGTTAGTTGCAAAATCGTGTCCAACCCATCGCGATCCCATGGACAACATTCCTCCAGGCCTTCCTGTACTCTACCATCTTCTGGAGTCCATTTAAGCTCACACCTACTGCTTCAGGGACTCCATCCAGCCACCTCATTCTCTGTCGTCCCCTTCTTCTCTTGCCCTCCATCTTTCCCAGCATCAGGCTCTTCTCCAGGGAGTCCTTCCTTCTCATTAGGTGGCCAAAGGACTTGAGTTTCAACTTCAGGATCTGGCCTTCTAAAGAGCAGTCAGGGTTGATCTCCTCTAGGACTGACCGGTTTGATCGCCTTGCAGTCCAAGTGGCTCACAGGAGTCTTCTCCAGCACCAGAGTTCAAAGGCCTCAATTCTTTGGCGCTCAGCCTTTCTTATGGTCCAGCTTTCACAGCCATACACTGCAACTGGGAAAACCATGGCCTTGACTATACACACTTTTGTTGGCAGGGTGATGTCTCTGCTTTCCTCAATAGCTTAGGAGAAAAGAGAGCACGGCTGTGCAGTGCTTGGGATTATTAAAGCAGCTGCATCCATTTTCAAGAATTGCACAGCTGCTACAGATTCCTAAGCCTCTAACCTCACAAGTTAAGCAAACAGAATAAACAAGATGCCCCTGGATTTCGGGGAAGATCCTTCTTGTAAACCTATAGGTAGTCTCAACTTACGACCATCCCTTGTTCAAAGTTACAACTGCAATAAAAAAAAGTCACTTATGACTGTTTTTCACACTTGCAAAACCATTACAGCATCTCCATGGTAATGTAATCGAAATTCAGACACGTATTTAGGATGGTTGCAGTGTCCCGGGGTCACGTGATCACCTTTTTTGCTTCTGACAAGCAGAATGAATGGGGAAGCCAGATTCACTTAACAACTGTGTTACTAACTTAACAGTTGTAATGATTCACTTAACAACTGTGGCAAAATGTCATAAAATAGGACAAACTCACTTAATAACTGCTTTGTTTAGCAATAGAAATTTTGGCTCAGTTGTGGTAAGTCAAGAACTATCGTACCTGTTCATCTTCGCTCGTCTAAGGTATAAGATTGACTTATACCTATCATAATCAAGAAACAGCCTCTTTCTCGTCCTTCCTCTCCCCCCCCCCAAAGTGTTTTGGTGGCTCTGTTTCCTTCCTTATCATCCCAGATCCCGCTAGTGATTCCACCTCACTTAAGCACCATCAGGGCATGGAGTTTGAGACATCCCTCATCCGTAACAGGACCATAATTTAAACTGTGATAAATCAACGGGATGGATTAACACGGATTTGCTATGGCTTCCCAAATGTGACATTTTCCAGTTCAAGATATCATGGATTAAACCTCGGTCTTTCTATATGTTAAGCAGGGATGGGCCACCCAAATCCTGACACCAGATGTAGTTCCATACCCTTGAAGCCATCTGAAGTCGGGTATGAGTCAAAAGATGCTCTGTGTTTAAGAATTGCATATTTCCAACAGATGCTTTGCTTGAATTATGCTTTAGGCAAAGTAGCCTTTCTCCATGCTTCGGTAAAATGAAATGAAGTTGCTGATTTGCTGGGCTTGCATTAGTTCCAGAGCTACCTTGAGCATGTTCAGTGAGAAACACAGAAGCAATGCTCCTTGGAAGATGACTCACACCACTTTCTGGATAGAGAGGACCACTGGTTTGAAAGAGGGGTCAAAGAGGCCATCTTTATTAAAATTAAACAGTCCTCTCTCAACAGAGGGGGGGATAAGATACTACACATCTCCTGTCTACAACAGCCCTTTCAGCAGTTTCACAACCAATTGCACCCTGATTCAGTTGACCCTGAAGACATAGATGAACCCCTGAGTGATCTCAACTATTCTCCGTATGTTTTAAGATAATATAAGATAAGATAAGATAAGATAAGATAAGATAAGATAAGATAAGATAAGATAATCCTTATTGTCATTTTTTTACTGTGGGCACAACGGCACACATCAAAAATGAAATTTAGTTGCCCGCTTTCAAAGTTAACACATACATGACACACACCTAAATGTACTATGTACAACATATGTATAGACCCACACCCCTACATATACGTAACAAATGAATATTAAACACTGTCCATCTTGAATATATAACGGAAGGAGGAAGCTTGAGAGTTCACAAGGTTAATGCTGTATGGAATGAAACTATGGCTGAATCTGGATGTTCTGCTGTGGATACCACGGAGCCCCCCTCCTCCCAGAAGGGAGCAAGGAAAACAGGTCATGTAGAGGATGTGTGGTGTCCCAGATAATCTTGCGGAACCTGCTCAAGCAACGCTTCTGTGCTATGTCCTGGATAGAAGGGAGGGAACTGCCAATGATCTTTTCTGCCGTCCTCACCACTCTCTGCACCGCCTTCCTGTCTGAAGCAGGGATGCTTCCAAACCAGACTGTGATGCTGAATGACAGGATGCTCTCAATTGTCTTTCTGTAGAAAGTGGTCAGGACAAGGGAAGGAAGATGTGCTTTTCTCATGCGATGCAGAAAATGCAGGTGCTGCTGTGCCCGCTTCACCAGTGTCTCACTGTTGAGTGACCAAGCCAGCCCACTTGTTAACTGCACACCCACACCCACTTGTTACTAATCATTTTTGTTGCTCTTCTTTGCACTCTTTGCAGAGTTGATGTTCCAGCATTTGGTTTTATTACTTTGAAGGTAGTTTTCTTAAGGTCAGAATGTACAGCAGACTTCAAGTGCTGTGTTACCAGCCCTGGCTAAAAGCAGTAATACAAGCCCTTTCTCTTGCTTGAGAAGCAATCACTTATTCCCCTCTCCAGGGTGGAAGAGAACTGGCTTCCTTCCCAGCTGCCTTTTTACTGTGAAATCCATCAGGGTGGATTCTTATTTCAGCAAAATAATCAATGCAGGCTGTGACCTCTGAATGGGATTTTTTTTTTTTTCCTGCTGCACCAAACCGTCCCTTCTTCCAAGTCCTAGAAGAAGAAGCACGGCCAGATGAACTGATTCTACTTTACTGTAATCAGTTTAATTACTTTATTGATTTGTGAACTGATTCTACTTTATGCATTGCAAAGATGCTTAGGGGACTGGAGGCTAAAACGTACGAAGGGATGGGTAGGTCTAGGCCAGGGGTAGGCAACCTTGGCTCTTTTATGACTCGTGGACTTCAACTCCCAGAATTCCTGACCCAGCCATGCTGAGAGGAAAGGGAGAGGTTTCCAAGCTGAGCCATGATGGCTGAGGAATTCTGGGAGTTGAAGTTCACGAGTCATAAAGCGGCCTAGGCCTAGGCGCAGGGGTAGGCAACCTTGGCTCTTTTATGACTCGTGGACTTCAACCCCCCCAGAATTCCTGAGCCAGCCATGCTGAGGGGAAAGGGAGAGTTTCCAAGCTGAGCCATGCTGGCTCAGGAATTCTGGGAGTTGAAGTCCATCAGTCATAAAGCGGCCTAGGCCTAGGCGCAGGGGTAGGCAACCTTGGCTCTTTTATGACTGGTGGACTTCAACTCCCAGAATTCCTGAGCCAGCCATGCTGAGGGGAAAGGGAGAGGTTTCCAAGCTGAGCCAGGCTGGCTCAGGAATTCTGGGCCAGAGCCAAGGTTGCTTACCCCTGGTCTAGTCTAATGAAAAGAAGGAACCAGGGTGACATGATAGCAGTCTTCCAATATTTGAGGGGCTGCCACAAAGAAGAGGGGGTCAAGCTATTCTCCAAAGCACTTGAAGGCAAAAGAAGAAGTAATGGATGGAAACTTATCAAAGGGAGATCCAACCTAGAAATTAAGGAGGAATTTCCTGAGACTGAAAACAGTTAATCAGTGGAATGGCTTGCCTCCAGAGGTTGTGGATGCTCTACCACTGGAGGTTTTTAAGGACAGCTGTTTATCCCGAATGGTGTAGGTAGGACCTCCTGCTTGAGAAGGGGGTTGAACTAGAAGACCTCCAAGGTCCCGTCCAACTCTATTATTCTGTTATTGTAAGATTACATGAACAGAATCTTGCAAGTGTGAAACTATATTTCTCCACTATTGTTTTTACAGCTCAAGAAACTAGGGAGGATAGGTTAGGATAGGATAGGATAGGATAGGATAGAAATAGGAATAGAATAGAATAGAATAGAATAGAATAGAATAGAATAGAATAGAATAGAATAGAATAGAATAGAATAGAATTAGGAATAGGAATAGGAATAGGAATAGGAATAGAATAGAATAGAATAGAATAGAATAGAATAGAATAGAATAGAATAGAATAGAATAGAATAGAATAGAATAGAATTATAAATAGGAATAGGAATAGGAAATAGAATAGAATAGAATAGAGCCGAGGTGGCGCAGCAGTTAGAGTGCAGTACTGCAGGCCACTTTAGCTGACTGTGTTCAGCAGGTCAGCGGTTCAAATCTCACCGGCTCAAGGTTGACTCAGCCTTCCATCCTTCCGGGGTAGGTAAAATGAGGACCCAGATTGTTGGGGGCAATGTAAATATATATATACATTGCTTACTGGTGTACACCGCGTAGAGAGTGCTTGCACTTAAAGCGGTATATAAGTCTCATAAATAAATAGAATAGAATAGAAAATGGAGAAGGGAAGGGAGGGGAAGAGAAGAGAAGAGAAAATGGAGAATAGAATAGAATAGAATAGAATAGAATAGAATAGAATAGAATAGAATAGAATAACAGAGTTGGAAGGGACCTTGGGGGTCATCTAGTCCAACCTCCTGCTCAGGCGGGAAACCCTATACCATTTCAGACAAATGGCTGTCCAGTCTCTTCCTAAAAACTTCCAGTGTTGGAGCATTCACAACTTCTGGTTGTGAGTTGTTGTTCCACTGATGAATTGTTCTAACTGTCAGGAAGTTTCTCCTTAGTTCCAGGTTGTTTCTCTCCTTGATTAGTTTCCATCCGTTGCTTCTTGTCCGGCCTTCAGGTGCTTTGGAGAATAGGGTACCTTTTGAGTTGTTTGCCATGCCCATATTCCTTATCTGGGCTAAGCCATCTCTTATCTAATCGTTCCCTTTGGCTGGGACTCTTCCCTCTGTCTCCCAAGCCATTCCCATACATTGGTTCTTCTGTTCACAAACACTTCTTATTGTCCAGTTGATATTACAGTCCAGCATGATTTTACTCAGACTGAAATGTGCCTGCAGGCAAGAGAGCCAGTTTGGTGTAGTAATTAAGGCCTCAGACTAGAAACCTGGAGACTGTGAGTTCTAGTCCTACCTTAAGCACGGAACCAATTGAGTGACCTTGGGCCAGTCCCATTCTCCCGGCCCTAGTAAGCAGGCAATGGCAAACTACTTTTGAAAAACCTTGTCAAGAAAACTGCAGGGACTTGCCCAAGCAATGCTCAAGAATTGGATAATTCAATTGAGCAGAAGAAAAGATAAACAGAGATAGGATTGGGCTGTAAGTCCTGCTGAATTCAACAATAGAGCAGATACGATTAGTAGGGTGCCATATTTCAAGGTATTAGAAAACAATCCTACTACAGAAGAGGATATTTGTAGCTCAGGGTTGAACTGCAGAGTCTTTGGTGCTCTCTCAGCTTTGTTGTTTCCTTGCAAATGTTCCATGACCAATTAGAGAGCATCATCAGTGCTAATCAATGCTCTAGAACTGATGATGTTGCCTAGTTTGGTCATGAAACGTCTGCAAGAAAACAGCCAAGCTCAGAGAGCACCAAGGATCCCACAGTCTTCTTCTTCTTCTTCTTCTTCTTCTTCTTCTTCTTCTTCTTCTTCTTCTTCTTCTTCTTCTTCTTCTTCTTCTTCTTCTTCTTCTTCTTCTTCTTCTTCTTCTTCTTCTTCTTCTTCTTCTTCTTCTTCTTCTTCTTCTTCTTCTTCTTCTTCCTCTTCCTCCTCTTCCTCCTCTTCCTCCTCCTCCTCCTCCTCTTCTCCTCTGCCTCAGCTTTCACCTCCTCTGCTGCGTCCTAGCACTGAAGATGTTACCTAGGGTGGTAATGAAACGTCTGCAAGAAAACAGCCAAGCTCCGAGAGCACCAAGGACCCCAGAGTCCTCTTCCTCCTCCTCTTCTTCCTCCTCCTCCTTCACTTCTGCTCTGCCTCAGCCTCCAACTCCACCTCCTCTGCTGCCTCCTAACATTGAAGATGTTACCTAGGGTGGTAATGAAACGTCTGCAAGAAAACAAGGAAGCTCAGGGAACACAAAAGACTCCACAGCAAACCTACTAAATATACACAGGAAACAGTTTTGGACTGTGATACTGAAATAATCCATTCCCCAGAGTAATCAATTGTATTCAGTCGAGCTTGCAGGGACAATCATGAAAATGTCTTGTGACATCTTAATGAAGAAATTCATCCCAGCATATGCAATCTGCGCATTACAGACCCCTTATTCTCACAGGAAAATGTGCCATTATGAAACTAGAGAATGTCTAGACCAGGAGTGTCAAACTCAATTTCATTGAGGGCCGCATCAGCATTGCGGTTGCCCTCAGGGGGGGCGGGGTGTTGTGGCCAGGGTGGGTGTGGATGGAGTGGGTGTGGCCTAGTGTGTGGGCATGGCCAGCTCTACATCATTCGCATCAAGGGTGCCTGTGGGGGCCTGGGCAGGAGTGGGACAGATCTGAGGGTCTCTGGCAGAAGGGGGTGGGGCAAGTGCCAAGGCATGGTCCACTGGAGGAGCCTCACTGCCTGCGGAAACCCCTCCCCCAGAGCCCATCAAGCCGGATATGTGAAGTAGGCAAGGGTCATTTGCTGGCCACTTCCAGGCGATGGTGCCTTTCTTCATTCACCACAAAGGGTGACACCTCCCTAGCATGTACCCAGGTGGCGGGGCCGACGCGGCAGGGGCCAGTTCCTCGCTGTTTCTGGACGGCCTTGTGGAGCTAAGACTGAATGCGTTTCAGCATAGATGGCCACCACAAAATTGTACATTGGCTCCCGGCTGACCTGGGCCAGGGCCAAGGCAGTGAGGGCCGTTCCCCCACTGTTCCCAGGATGGCTTCGCAGGCCATATGAAACCACTTTGCGGGCCACATCTGGCCCCCGGGCCTTGTGTTTGACATGTCTGGTCTAGACATACATATATAATAATATGATAAACAATAAATGAAAGCTCCCAGAAACTTCTTGTAGCAAGAATTATCCTGCAGGCCAGGATAATTACTTAGTGATAGTAGACATTCACAACACACTGCGAATGTGAACAAACACTGTATGCATACAGTGGAACAAGAGAATCCCCTGGGAATTTGATATTTTTCCCATTGTTTCTTCTATGTATTTTAATGTGTTCGTGTCCTACTTGGATTCAGAGGTTGGACTTTATTTCTTATTTCTGGTGAAAAAAAGTATATATCCCATTGGACAATAAAAGAGGTCAGGTGAGCAGAAAATGAGAAAGGATTCTAGCTCTATTCGTGCAGATCTTCCCTTCCCCTCTGTTTTTAACTGCCACAAAAAAATTGAAATTGGTCCTTTATTTATTACTCAGATATCATTAAAATAGTGTTTAGCATACATTTGCTAGTCAAAAATATTCTCCAGCAGAAATGTTTGGTTGCCCACACTTATGACTGTTGCAGTGTCACTGTGGTCATATGATCAGACTGGTATTTATGACGGCTGCAGTGTCCCGGGGTCATGTGTTCCCTGTTTGTGACCTTCTGACAAGCAAAGTCAATGGGGAAGCCAGATTCATTTCAAAACTGTGTTACTGATTTTAAAAAGCGCTATGATTCGCTTAACAACGGTGGCAAGAAAGGTGGTAATATGGGGCAAAACTCACTTAACAACGGTCTTGCTTAGAAACAGAGATCTTGGGTCAATTGTGGTCGTAAGGCGAAGACCACCTGTAATTCGCTGTGTCTTTGGGGAGTAGGAATTACCTGAGAAATGGCTGGTTTAAATTCTTAAATGGTGGAATTGCTTCCAGGGAATCTGAATGGAAAATGTTGCATCTCAAAGGCACTTATAACAGGGGTCTCCAACCCCTGGTCTGTGGACCAGTACAGGGCCGCGGCATGCCAGCAACCGGTCTGCACAAACAAGGAAAACCCCATCCACAGGATGCAGGCAGCACATAAAACCACACACTCTCCAATCCATGGAAAAATCTCTCTCCATGTAACCGGTCCCTGGTGCCCAAAAGGTTGGAGACCTTTGACTTATAAAATGATGCCCATCGGGATGTCTGTCTGCGTCAAAAAGAACCCTCAAAAGGGTGGTAGTGGCAGTTTAGTCAAAACTCTATCCCTTGAATCTCTCTTCTCTTGTATCACAGATGTGGTGGAGTGTAGTCTGGATTTCGAGGAGGGAGGGGCTACCTTCCAGAGGGCAAGGAAGCAGAGAAACGTAGATAGTTTGGTGAGGAGAAAGAGAGTTAAGAAGGCTGCTCCCTAGCAATTCTCATAATATTATGTGTGGTGATGCAAATAGTTGCTTTGACGAGATCATGAAAATAAATAAATACAATATAAAAGTAATAATGAGAAAATAATAAATAAATTAAAACAAAAAGCAAATCAAATCAAAGGGCAGACTCGGTGGACCACTAAGTCTTTCTCTACTGTAAGTTTTCTGTTTTTATATTTCTAAGATTTCTGTCTAGACCAGGAGTAGTTAACCTTGGCTCTTTTATGACCGGTGGACTTCAACTCCCAGAAATCCTGAGCCAGCCATGCTGAGGGGAAAGGGAGAGGTTTCCAAGCTAAGCCATGCTGGCTCAGGAATTCTGGGAGTTGAAGTCCATGAGTCATAAAGCGGCCTAGGCCTAGGCCAGAGGTAGGCAACCTCAGCTCTTTTATGACTGGTGGACTTCAACTCCCAGAATTCCTGAGCAGCCATGCTGAGGGGAAAGGGAGAGGTTTCCAAGCTGAGCCATGCTGGCTCAGGAATTCTGGGAGTTGAAGTCCATGAGTCATAAAGCGACCTAGGCCTAGGCCAGAGGTAGGTAAACTTGGCTATTTTATGACTCGTGGACTTCAACTCCCAGAATTCCTGAGCAAGCCATGCTGAGGGGAAAGGGAGAGTTTCCAAGCTGAGCCATGCTGGCTCAGGAATTCTGGGAGTTGAAGTCCACGAGTCATAAAAGAGCCGAGATTGCCTACCTCTGGCCTAGGCCTAGGCCGCTTTATGACTCGTGGACCAACTCCCAGAATTCCTGAGCCAGCATGGCTCTGCTTGGAAACCTCTCCCTTTCCCCTCAGCATGGCTGGCTCAGGAATTCTGGGAGTTGAAGTCCATGAGTCATAAAAGAGCCAAGGTTGCCTACCCCTGGCCTAGACCCAAAGGCGCTCTTTGCTCTTCTCTGCAAACTTAATCGATCAAAGATATGCTCAGTTTATGTATAACATTTGAAACTGTCTGAAGGACAGTTAGATGTTCGATGAATAGTCATTGCTGGCAACTCCATGCTGACTTTGGCTGATCTTGAAAAGAATCAACCGGCTCAGGATGGAAAAGGGATTTCACAATCTGAAACTCCCAGAGGTGTCAATTGGGATGAAAAATCACCAATAAACCCATCAGAAATTATTTCCATATTTATTTATTTATTCAGTTTCTATAGCTGCCCAACTCAACCAAGCAACTCTGAGCCGCTTGCAATTCTACCATTATAAAACAATTAAAACACATTAAAACAATGAAAACATCTACACCATAAATTGCTTATTGCTTCTGAGAAACGTAAACTGAGAATAAAATTTCTGTTCCTAAGTTGTGAAGTTTGTTGTCTCAGGACACTGCAACTGTCATAAATATGAGCCAGTTGCCCAGTTTCTGAATTTTCATCACGTGACTATGGTCCTACGTGTGAGAACCAGTCATGTCACTTTTTTTCAATGCTGTTAGAACTTCAAACGGTCACTAAACGAATGATTCTAAGTCAAGGATGATCTGTCAGTGGACTTTTACATAGTGCCCAGGAGTTGAACTTGATTCAAGGGGGATTGTGTCTTTTTGTGCAGCTAGAATAAATTTGAGGTAAACTGGGGAGAGTGATCTGTGCTAACAGTGCTAAATTGCAGCGTCTCTCTCTCTCTCTCTCTCTCTCTCTCTCTCTCTCTCTCTCTCTCTCTCTCTCTCTCTCTCTCTCTGTGTGTGTGTGTGTGTGTGTTTACATCCCGTATTGATTAAAGCACCAGGAATAGCTTTCATTTGGTTCCAACCGGCTCCTGGCCCAGACATATGCCAAACGATTGCACTGTTTTTTTTTGAGAAAGGAAATGCAATTCCCCGGGCAGGATTAACGCCAGAACACATTTTGCAGAATTAATCTGCTTTTCAAATTTGCCAGGGAAGCTTTTAATGGAAGGTTATGGCAAACTTGATTCTCTTTGCTTCTCTTTGGACATTCCTTTCTGTCTTCCTTTCGTGATTAATCAAGCGGCTGGCAAGAAAACCGAATCCTCTTCAAAATTGCACAAGGCTGTTCCCGTACTATTGCTGGCTGACGTGCACTTTTGGAACGTAGCTAGAATAGGTAGTTCTTACGACCTAAAATTGAGCCCCACATTTCTGCTACTAAGTGAAACATTGGTTAAGGGAGTTTTGCCCCATTTTATGACCTTCCTTGCCACAGTTGTTAAGTGGATTACTGCACTTGTTAAATTACTAACAGGGTTGTTAAGTTAAGTTAAGTTAAGTTAAGTTAAGTTAAGTTAAGTTAAGTTAAGTTGACTTGAGTTGACTTGAGTTGACTTGAGTTGACTTGAGTCAATTCATGTCACATCACATCAAGTCGTCACATCACATCAAGTCAAGTTATGTCACATCACGTCAAGTCAAGTCATCATGTCACGTTAAGTTAAGCTAAGCTAAGCTACGTTACTTTATGTTACGTTATGTTAAGTTATGTCACGTCAAGTCAAGTCACATTACGTTACATTACGTTAAGTTACGTTAAGTTATTTAAGTTATGTTACGTTACATTACGTTAAGTTACGTTAAGTTATGTTAAGTTACATTACGTTACATTAAGTTAAGTTACGTTAAGTTACATCACGTCAAGTCAAGTCAAGTCACATTATGTTACCTTAAGTTACGTTACGTTACATTACATTACGTTATGTTATGTTACGTTATGTGAATCTGCCTTCCCCCATTGACTTTGCTTGTCAGTAGGTCACAAAAGGAGATCACGTGACCCTAGGCCACGGCAACTGTCATAAATATGAGCCAGCTGCCAAGCGTCTGATGATCATGGGGATGTGGCAGCAGTCATTAAGAGTGAAAAACGGTCATAAGCCACTTTTTTCAATGCTGTTGTAACTTTAAACAGACACTAAACGAACGGTTATAGGTCAAGGACTCACAATATTTGTCGTGAGAAAGAGCGCAAGAGAAGCTATGGAGTGTCATTGGGTGCCACCAAAAATGGATAGAAAACAGTGAACAGCACGACAGGGTTGATTTTAACTTTGACCTGACAAGGTCGCAAAAGGGGATCACGTGATCCCCAGGACACTGCAACCGTCATAAATACGGACCAGTTGCCAAGTATCTGAGTTTAGATCACGCGACCAGGGGGATGCTGCAATGGTTGTAAGTGTTCCTATTTTTCCAGCACTGCCATAACTTTGAATGGACACTAAATAAGATAAGATAAAATAACCTTTATTGTCATTTTTTTTACTGTGGGCACAACAGCACACATCAAAAAATGAAATTTAGTTGCCCGCTCTCAAAGTGAAACACTTATATGACACACACCTAAAACATATTATACACAACATATGTATAGACCAGGGGTAGGCAACCTTGGCTCTTTTATGACTCGTGGACTTCAACTCCCAGAATTCCTGAGCCAGCATGGCTGGCTCAGGAATTCTGGGAGTTGAAATCCACGAGTCATAAAAGAGCCAAGGTTGCCTACCCCTGGTATAGACCCACACCCCTAGAAATACGTAACAAATAAATATTAAATTCTGTCCATCTTGACTATATAATGGAAGGAGGAAGCTTGAGAGTTCACAAGGTTAATGCTGTATGGAATGAAACTATGGCTGAATCCGGATGTTCTGCTACGGATACCACGGAGCCCCCTCCCCCTCCCAGAAGGGAACAAGGAAAACAGGTCGTGTAGAGGATGTGTCGTGTCCCAGATGATGTTGTGGACCCTGCTCAAGCAATGCTTCTGTGCTGTGTCCTAGATGGGAGGGAGGGAGCTGCCAATGATCTTTTCTGCTGTCCTCACCACTCTCTGCACCGCCTTCCTGTCTGAAGCAGGGATGCTTCCAAACCAGACTGTGATGCCGTATGACAGGATGCTCTCCATCGTCCCCCTGTAGAAAGTGGTCAGGACAGGGGAAGGAAGATGTGCCTTTCTCATGCTGTTGTACATTGAGAACTAACTGTCATGCAAGGTGGTTGTCAGAGTGATTTCGTGTTGTGTTCTCTTCTTAAAACACTGAACAAACGTCTCACTTAGCAACAGCAGTTTTGGGCTTGGAGAGCTGTGCGCCATGAAATTTCATTTTAAAGCGTGCCGATTAGTGCACGTTCAAAGGGGCAATAAAGTTATTATTCTGTTCTAACGGTTCGTGTTTACAGATCAGCAGACTGGATTCTTTATCTGTTTAAGCCCTCTTCCTTATTTTTTTCCCCCCTTACTCTGTCTCTAGGCTGGCATGATCAAAGTTGGTGTAGAGGAATTTTTCATTGAGCCCCTGGAGAAAGGCCAACAAATGGAGGAGGAGAGAGGACGGCTTCACAGGGTTTATAGGAGGTCAGCAATTGCCCAGAATTCATCCGATATTCTCCCTGATTTCCAAAGTAAAGGTATAGCTTCTGTCTACGGATCATTTCATTTACCGTCTCGTTTGTTCTTTTCCTCAAGGTTTATACGCCACAGGTAGTTCTCGAGTTACACCCATTCATTTCGTTGTTAGTTACAACAGCCCTGGGGGAAAAAAGCGACTCAGGACCCTTTTTCACACACAATTGTCGCAGCTTCCCCGGGGCAAAATTCACTTAACTGTTTTGCTTAGCAAAGAAATTTTGGGCTCGTAAGTTGAGGACTACCTGTATTTGTCGCTTTTCTTTGTTGGAAAAAGTTTGGCATGATTCAGTTCAGTTGCTCAGTACTTTTAGAATCTTTTTGGCTGGGAATCAATACTTCAGATCAATATCAGAGATCCAATTTGGCCTGGATCAATAGAGGAAGCAGGGTCTAGAGCAGCGGTTCTCAACCTGTGGGTCGCGACCCCCTTTGGGGTCGAACGACCATTTCACGGGGGTCGCCAAACAACGCGATCCGCCATATTTTTTTGTCAGCCGGCGCAGGGGGCGGTGCCACGCATGCGCACCGCGCAGGGGGCGGCGCATGGGGGCGGCGGCGCGCATGCGTGCCGCGCAGGGGGCGGCGCCACACATGCGCGCCACCTGCTTATGACCGGGGTCACCGTATAAAAAGGTTGAGAACCACTGGTCTAGAGCATAGAAGATAAGGTCGTATTGATCCACTAGGAACAGAGACATCAAAGTCTTGGTGTCTAGTAGATAGAGGAATGCTTGTTTACTTCACATTTTAACTTTTTTTTGAAACTTAATAAAGTTGGTTTAAAAAAACAGTCTCCAGGGCTGTTATTTAACCCCTGGTTTTGTAACAACAACAACTTGAATAGCATAAATGGGAATGGTGTGGGGGGGGGGAAGATCTCAAAAATAATATGGACTAGTAACTCTGATTCTTAATTCAAAAACCGAAGGAAGTTTCAAATCTGTAGGAAAGTATAGAAGAGTCTGGTTGTGTGAAATCATCCAGTTGCTTTTATTTAACTTTTTTTTTTTGGCTTCTAGGAACAAGCTGGCCCTGGGTGACCCTTGGGAGGACTTGGTTAGGCTCCCATTTCAGCCAGACAAAATTTCTTGATTTTTTTCCAGCCACACCAAAATCAGTTCAGAAATCAAAAGTTTACTCAAGAGCAGGGGTGTCAAACTCAATTTCATTGAGGGCCACATCAGCATTGCAGTTGTCCTTGGGGTGGGGGGGGTAGGTATAGCCAGGGTAGGCATGGCCTACTGGGTGGGCGTGGCTGGAGTGGGTGTGGCCTACTGGGTGGGCGTGGAGAGCTCTACATCGTTTGTGTCAAGGGTGCCTGTGGGGGCCTGGGCAGGAGTGGGACAGATCTGAGCGTCTCTGGCAGAAGGGGGTGGGACCAGGGCAGAGCCCATCAAGCCGGATAGGTGAAGCAGGCGAGGGCCATTTGCTGGCCACTTCCAGGCGATGGTGCATTTCTTCATTCCTCACAAAGGGTGACACCTTCCCAGCATGCACCGAGGGGGCGGGGCCGATGCGGCAGGGGCTGGTCCCTTGCTGTTTCCAGACAGCCTTGTGGAGCTAAGACTGAATGTGTTTCAGCATAGATGGCCACCTCAAAATTGTACATTGGCTCCAGGATGGCCTGGGCCAGGGCCAAGGCAGCGGGGACCGTTCCCTCACTGTTTCCAGGATGGCTTCCCGGGCCACATGAAACTACGTTGCGGGCCGCACCCGGCCCCTGGGCCTTGTGTTTGACATGTCTGCTCAAGAGTCAGCCCTTGTTCTGCCATAGACCTGATGACTGTGGAGGGTCTGTGGAGAACTTCAGTAGGATTCCATAAAAGAGGCTGCAGAATGCACAGAGGTGCAAATATATTCAATGTTTGCAGTTATCAGCATGCACAGCCATGTTCGAAATCGGCTGTGCCTGCATCCTGCGGGCAAAGACAGCTGGCAAATTCCAAAGCTGTAAAAAGATGCAGCGACTTTAAGGGTACGAAAGGGTATGTGGTCCCATGCAGTCTGAAACAACTTTTTGGAAAGGTTTGCCAACACGCCTATTAGGATACCCTTTAAAGTTGCTTGGTCATCCTGGAAAAAGACATAGCTACTTTCAAGGGTTGCAGACAGATAGGCTTGGTGAATCTCGGAAGCCTCATTGTTTGAAGCGACATCTTACGTTCCGCAGCTGAATTTAGGGAGACTTTGAAAGCAAGCGCATGAAAATCTGAAGTTTGTAGCAGAGCAGGAGAGGAGAAATGTAAAAATTGTCTTCTGGAATTTTGTTTTGGGTCTCTGCGTGTTTGACTCTTAGGATTTCTTTCGCTGTAAGCTGACACTGTATGCCATGTGGTTCTTTTTCCTTGCTTGCTAATCTTAGGTTTACTGAATTGCCTTACTGTTACCTTGAGGGGGACATCATTCATTCATTCATTCATTCATTCATTCATTCATTCATTCATTCATTCATTTCTATAGAAATTCTTCTCTGTCTGAGCAGGAGATTGGACTAGAAAGCTTCAAGGTCACTTCCAAATCTGTTATTCTATATCTTATTCCAACGAAGGAGAATATCTGTTGCTCAGGGTTGAAATGAGGAGTCCTTGGTGCTCTCTGAGCTGGCTTGTTTTCTTGCAGATGTTTCATTACCCAGCTAGGTAACATCATCAGTGCTAGAAGAGAATGGGGTGTGGGGGGAGGAGGAGGAGGAGGAGGAGAGGAGGGGAACTGTAAGGTCCTTGGTGCTCTCTGAGCTGGCTTGTTTTCTTGCAGATGTTTCTTTACCCAACTAGGTAACATCATCAGTGCTACAGGAGAATGGGGTGTGGGAGGAGGAGGAGGAGGAGGAGGAGGAGGAGCACTCCTTACTAGCACTGATAATATTACCTAGTTTGGGTAATGAAACCTGCAAGAAAACAAGCAAGATCAGAGAGCACCAAGGACCCCTGTATCTTATTCAGAATGTTGATAAGGCCAAAAAAAAAAAAAAAAAGCCAACACAGTCTTAGGCCACATGAATAGAGGGATAGAATCAAGATCACGTGAAGTGTTAATACCACTTTATAACGCCTTGGTAACACCACACTTGGAATATTGCATTCAGTTTTGGTTGCCACGATATAAAAAAGATGCTGAGACTCTAGAAAAAGTGCAGAGAAACTAACAAAGATGATCAGGGGTCTGGAGGCTAAAACATATAAGGAACAGTCGCTGGAATTGGGTATGTTTAGTTTAGTGAAGAGAAGGACAAAGGGTGAGATGATAGCAGTCTTCCAGTATCTCAGGGGTTGCCCCAAAGAAGAGGGAGTCAAGCTGTTCTCCAAAGCGCCGGAAAGCAGGACAAGAAGCAACGGATAGAAACTCATCAAGGAGAGAAGCAACCTAGAACTAAGGAGAAATTTACGGGCAATGAGAACAACTAATCAGTGGAACAACCTGCCTCCAGAAGTGGTGAATGCTCCAGCACTGGAGGTTTCTAAAAAGAGATTGGAGGGCCATTTATCCAGAATGGTATAGGGCAGTGGTTCTCAACCTGTGGGTCGGGACCCCATTTGGTGTCGAATGACCATTTCACGGGGGTCGCCAAACCACGCTGTCCGCCCTTTTTTTCCCTTTTCCCTACCTGTCCTACTCCCTCTTATTGGTGGCCACACCCACTTGGGGGTCACCACAACATGGGGAACTGTATTATGGGGTCACGGCATTAGAAAGGTTGAGGACCACTGGTATAGGGTCTCCTGCCTGAGCAGGGGGTTGGACTAGATGACCTCCAAGGTCCCTTCCAACTCTGTTACTCTGTTAGGAGGTCAGAAACCACAATTCTCAGCCTCTTCTCTCTGGATTTTTTTTTTTAAATCCATGTATTCTTGAGAAATCAAGATACCAGAATATAAACTGACAGCAAACAGCACTCCTTACTAGCACAGTCTCTGCCGCCTCCTTCTCCTCCTCTTCCTCCTCCTCCTCCTCCTCCTCCTCCTCCTCCTCCTCCTCCTCCTCCTCTCCCTTCTAGCACTGATGATGTTACCTAGTTGGGTTAATGAAACGTCTACAAGAAAATAAGCAAACTCAAACTTCATCTCAACCCTGTGCTACAAATATTCTTCTTCATTGGCATATTCTGTATTCTATTCAGAGAGATGCAGAAGGATCTTTGATAACCAAGGAGTTAGAATTGAGAAGAACAGTTAAACCCACAATCAAAATTTCATTTTTTTTCCACCTCAAGCACAAAATCTAGAAGCAGTTTCCGTGTGGCAATAAAAGTATTCTTATTTTTTTTTTTCTTTTTTTGTGTTTTTTTTTTTTTTAACCTTGGGCTTTACCAATTAGATAGACTTGATGTTATTGAAATGGCTAGCTTATATTATTTTGTAAAAGTAAAAAATTGAGGTTTGAAGTTGATACTCTATTGCAGGGCTTTTCAACCTTTTCACCCGTTGTACTACTTTTAGGACATGGCAACATCCAAGTACCACCAGTCACCTAGCAAGGTGTCAAAAACTTGATGACCCAAAAAAAAAAAAAAAAAAAAAAAAACGGAAAAAAGTGATAAAGTACAGGTAGTTCTCGACATACAACAGTTTGCTTAGTGACTGTTCAAAGTTACAATGGCACTGAAAAAAGTGCCCCCCAAGTCACAGCCGAGCAAGACACCTGCCTGCTCGTCCAGTGGCGCTCTTCCTCCTGTCCGAGGTTTTCACTGTTGTGAGCATTTCTGTTGAGGACTGGCAGCAGGGATGGGGTGGGGGTGTTTGGTCTTTATTCCCCCCATCTGCTGGGTGGTTGCAGCAGGTTTTGGTCCCTTCACATGACCCTGGGACACTGTGACCATCATAAATATCAGTTGCCAAGCATCTGAATGTAAATCACAAGATCCTGGAGATGCTGCAACATTCCAGCTGATCGGCGCTTCTTCTGGGCTCAGCAGAAGCGCCAGGATCAGCACCAAGTTCCAGGTGAAGCCTGGCGCCTATCCTGGTGCTTCCACTGAGCCCTGACAGCCCTGTAGCTCCAGCCGTCTCTCGCTCAGGCTTATGTGGTGCTGCCACCATTTCAGCTCATTCCCCTCCCCCGCTACTTTTCTGGAATGGTCGTGTACCACCTGCCAGGTGTCAATGTACCACAGGTGGTACCCATACCACTGGTAGAAAAGCCCTGCTCTATTGCAGGGGTCCCCAACCCCCGGTCCATGGACCAGTACCGGGCTGCGGCATGCCAGCAATCGGTCCGCACAAACAAGCAAAGCCCCATCCGTGGGATGCAGGCAGCACACAAAACCACATACCCTCCAGTCCACGGAAAAATTTCTCTCCACGGAACTGGTCCGTGGTGCCCAAAAGGTTGGGGACCTCTGCTCTATTGCACCAAAGGAAGTCAATGCCTTTTTTTTTCTTTTTTTCTCCCTTACTTCACTTCTCTATTCTCTTTCCCCTTCCCCATCTTTTTCCACTATTTACTTTTGCATTTTGATTGTATCATATGTTTGTTGTTGTTGCGAAGTCGTGTCCGACCCATCGCGACCCCATGGACAACATTCCTTCAGGCCTTCCTGTCCTCTACCATCTTCTGGAGTCTATTGAAGCTCATGCCTCCTGCTTCAGTGACTCCATCCAGCCACCTCCTTCTCTGTCGTCCCCTTCTTCTCTTGCCCTCCATCTTTCCCAGCATTAGGCTCTCCTCCAGGGAGTCCTTCCCTCTCATTAGGTGGCCAAAGGACTTGAGTTTCAGTTTCAGGATCTGGCCTTCTAAAGAGCAGTCGGGGTTGATCTTCTCTAGGACTGACCGTTGGATCGCCTTGCATTCCAGGGGACTCTCAGGAGTCTTCTCCAGCACCATAGTTCAAAAGCCTCCATTCTTTGGTGCTCAGCTTTTCTTATGGTCCAACTTTCACAGCCATACATTGCAACTGGGAAAACCATGGCCTTGACTATACGCACTTTTGTTGGCAGGGTGATGTCTCTGCTTTTTAGTATGCTGTCTAGATTTCCCATAGCTTTATAAACTAATAAAACTTTGAATATTAAAAAATAAATAAATTGAGAAGAACAGTTACAAATCCTTCTTCCCAGCCAAGATCAGCCAGAATCTTGTCCCCATTCAACCTGGCAAGGCAGAGGACCCAACGAAGGAACATGGCCTATAGCAGAATTCTCTACCCAGTGCGGCACGTAAGGGAACAGCAATCCTTTGAGGAAGTTTTCTTCAAGAGCCAAACTACTGGGCAGTCCCGTTGCATAAATAAATAGGGAACAGCTCCAAAGAAACTGAGGCAGGCAATTAAGCTGTGTTGGCCGGCCAGAATGTCTTCCTGACGTGTTCATGAACATCTTCTGGGTCACTATAAAACGTCTTTCTCCCTTTGGGTTGTCACACACAAACAGATACGCACATATCCTAAATATCTGAACAGATTTGGTCTGGCTGGAAAAAACCAAGAAAGTTTTGTCTGGCTGGAATGGGAGCTGAGCCAAGTCCTCCCAAGGGTCACCCACGGTCAGCTGGTTCCTGGAAGCTCAAAAAAAAAAAAGTTAAATAAAAGTGACTGGATGATTTCAGACAATCAGCAAGTCTAGACACTTCCGTACCTTCCTATCGATTTGAAACTTCCTTCGGCTTTCGAATTTAGAAGCAGAGTTACAAGTCCATATTATTTCGGGGGTCTTCCCCCACCGCTATTCCCAGTTATGCTATTCAATTTTTTTTATTATTATTATTATTATTATTATTATTGATCATCGCACAGTCAGCCAGATGTTCAGACTGGATTTGGCATTTTTGTCTACCTATCAAGTCCTTCCCAAGGACCTGGGATAGGCAGATATGGATGTTTGATGGTATTACAGATATCATCGCAGGATGGAAGCGGTTCCTAGTAAGGCCGCCTTTTGCAATTGACTAATGGCAAATTTGTCAGTGCCGATGATGGTGTTCAAGTGGTGCTCCAGTTGTTTTGGGATTGCACCCAAGGCGCCTGTTACTATTGGTACCATCCTTGCTTGCTTTTGCCACAGTCTTTCTATTTCTATTTGTAGGTCTTTGAATTTTGTTATCTTCTCCAGTTCTTTCTCGTCTATTCTGCTGTCTCCAGGCGCTGCCACGTCCACTATCCAGACTGTTTCGTCTTTCTTATTGACAATTCTTATCAACAATTTCTTATCGACAAGTCCGGGGTGTTATGTTGCAGGTGCTTGTCTGTTTGAATTCTGAAGTCCCAGAGCAGTTTAACTTTATCATTTTCATTATTATTATTATTATTATTATTAATAATAATACAAAACCAGGGGTTAAATAACAGTCCTGGAGATTGTTTTTTTAAACCAACTTGATTAAGTTTTAAAAAAAAGTTAAAATACAAAGTAACAAAACAAAAAAATTTTTTTAGTAATATGGTTGTTCAGTGAATCTGGGTTCCCTATTGACTTTGCTTGTCAGAAGATGATCACGTGACCCAGGGACCTTGTGACCGTCATAAATATGAGTCAGTTGCCAAGCGTCTGAATTTTGATCACATGACCATGAGGATGTTGCAACAGTCGTAAGTGTGAAAAGTGGTCATAAGTCGCTTTTTTCAGTGCCATTTTAACTTTGAAACAGTCACTAAATGAACTGTGGTAAGTGAAGGACTACCTGTAATTGTTAGCTTAACCTAGTTAGGGAACAGACCATAAAAGGGGGTTCAATGGTATCCCGGCACGCCCTGTCACTCAATGCTTGCACAGTCAGCGTGAACATCTAATGGGTCCGCGTAAATTTTTTTGGGCTGAAAACTCACAATTTCCCCCACATTTCCCACAATTTCTTTGGCTTTGTGCATTAGGCATGTAGAGGTACAACTGAGAAAGCACTGGGCAGATGTTGGCAGAATCTCCTAGCGAGGTCTCCGTTTCCCTCTCGGTGGGACTTGGCAAACTAATAAAAATTGCTTGCATTTTTCAAGCGTTGAGAGATACATTAGTCGTTGCGAGCTACTAAGATTCACAAATGTTCCCAAGTGGGCAAGAGACTCTGTTTTTCTCACACTCTGCCGTTCCACCCTCTGTGGGAATCGGGACTCCTTTATATAAAATGGCTGGTTGTAATTTGGAGAACAACAATCATAAAAAGTGTCCTTCGGTTAGGAAACAGACATCCAAACTCTATACACATCCTTCGTTTATGGGAAGTCTACTCCCAAATGAGGAAGCCCTGGCAATTCCAATGAACATAACAGTTTATTGCAAGCTTATCAATCTGAACAGCTAGCTGTCAAAGCAAATTGACAATAGATAAGAATCAGTGGAATTCAAGGTTGGCTGAACCTAGATCAGAGGTCCCCAATGTCATGTTTCCTACAGATGAAACTTTTCAAAAGAATTTCATTGTTTACCTTAAAGAATCTTTCATTTGAGTAGCGTACCATATTTTCCGTCGTATAAGACGACTTTTGCAAGCATTAAAATCGGTGCCAAAGTCGGGGGTCGTCTTATATGCTGAGTCATCTTATACGCCGGAAATAATGGTAGTTTCCAGCATATAAGATGACTTTCTAGGCATGTGACTCGGCGCCGAAGACGGGGGTCATCTTATATGCTGGGTCGCCTTATACGGCAGAATATACGGTAATATCGGCACTGCATAATCAAAGCCAAAAACTGAATTCCCCTCCCCTGAGCACATAATATCAAAGCACAATTCCCTCCTCCAATTAATAAGAGCCGAGGTGGCGCAGCAGTTAGAGTGCAGTACTGCAGGCCACTTTAGCTGACTGTGTTCAGCAGGTCAGCGGTTCAAATCTCACTGGCTCAAGGTTGACTCAGCCTTCCATCCTTCCGGGGTAGGTAAAATGAGGACCCAGATTGTTGGGGGCAATGTAAATATATATATACATTGCTTACTGGTGTACACCGCTTAGAGAGTGCTTGCACTTAAAGCGGTATATAAGTCTCATAAATAAATAAATAAATAAACAGTCATAAATCACATTCCCCAGTTAGCTTGAAGCCAGTGCTTCCTCTCCAGTTCTCCAGCCCGCCAATTCTTTATCGACTCTGGGCCCAATAACCTTGATTCTCACACTAGGTTTAGTGTTGTTATGTCTAGCTGGACTCCCATTCACATCTCCCCCCTCCTAGCATCATCTAACTCTAAAAGCGAAAGGAAAAAAAGATTTTCATCTCTTGTCAATGCAAAACATCTGATGTTAGCAGCGTTGACACCCAACCTTTGGGCCACCAGGGACCGGTTCCGTGGAGAAAGGTTTTTCCATGGACCGGTGAGTGCGTGGTTTTGTGTGCTGCCTGCATCCCAAGGATGGGGCTTTGCTTGTTTGTGCGGACCAGTTGCTAGCATGCCGCTGCCCGGTACCGGTCCATGGACCGGAGGTTGGGGAACCCTGACTTAGATCATTTGTAGGTGCGAAGGAATTCGAGACTGATGACAAATTTAATCCCTCCCTTGGGCTCAGCCTAATCCTTTCCTACACTTGAGTCTCATCAGTGAGCCAATCAATTACTTAATCAGTGAAGGTCCCCAAATCTTAAATATCATATTGAAAAAAAAAATTTCTTGTAGACATTTCATTATCCAGTTAGGCAACAGCATCAATGCTAGAAAGGAGTGGGGTTAATGTACAGTGATTTGCTATGTCAGTATAGCTGGGAGTGCTGTTTTCTTCTTGGTAGTTCCTTTTTTAGGCTGCTGTTTACTGTTTGACTGTCTGAGTTGGTAGTTTCTTCAATGGGGTATTGCTTGCCACTTTCAACTGTAAAACTGTGAGCATTGTAGACCAAACAAAGTCCAAAAATACTAGACAATTTCTAGAAGCCTGAAACTTAGACAAATCAGCCATCAACGGGCGCATAGAGATCAACAACATATACACACCATTCAAAAAAGACTCAAAATGCTAAAAGACCAAGAGTCTTTTGTCAGCACTCCATGTCCAGATAATCAAAGATTAACACCAAGATTAACACTAGACAAACAATCAAGAAGTAAACAATATCCCAGTCAAGGAACAACCAACAACCAACACAGACAACAAGCTAACAGTAAACCACCGGCTAATCAAGGAACCACCAAGAATACTCCCAGCAGCACTATTAATATATAAACAGAGATTAATATATAAACAGAAAAAACTCTACTCCCTTCTAGCACTGATGATATTACCTAGATGGGCCATGAAACATCTGCAAGAAAACCACCTAGCTCAGAAAGCGCCAAGAACTCACGAGCTACAAATATACAAATATTGATCAAATCCTCTGAATGATACAAGATTCCAAGGGCAAATATTGGGCATAATCAAATCCCCTTGCCGGATTTAGTAAGATTGCACCAGAGAGCATTATTATCATTGGCAGGGCAAAAGAAGAAGAGACAGAATGGTTATTTTCAGGAGATATCTTCCATCAGATCGTGTTCTTAAGCATTTCACCCTCTAGGCCGTATATTAAAAAGATTCTTGGGTTTCAGTGACTTCGGTAGATCATAAAATTGCTACTGCGTTTTTATTGTATGTGCAGTGTTGACATGTGCTCATTGAATCCTCTTGCAATCAGATTTGGCAACATCGGGTGGTAGAACTTGCCAACATGCTGAAGACGGAGAAACACAAAAATTGAAGTCTGAAAATAAATAAAGTCTGTAAAAGAGGTGGGGCTCTGATGCTCTGGCTATGGCCATCAGAGTTTCCCAGTGAAATGGATGGCATATATATTTAATAAAGTGAGAGATGAGAGATAGAGAGATGATAATAAGTTAGATAGATAGATAGATAGATAGATAGATAGATAGATAGATAGATAGACAGACAGACAGATAAATACTGATAGATAGATACAGAGAGAGAGAGAAAGATAGAAAGATAGATAGATAGATAGAGATAGATAATGATAGATACACACAGAGAGATAGAAAGATAGAAAGAGAAAGATAGAGATAGATAGGTAGATAGATAGATAGATAGAGATAGATAGATAGATAGATAGATAGATAGATAGATAGATACTGATAGATAGATACACACACAGAGAGAGATAGAAAGATAGATAGAAAGATAGATAGATAGATAGATAGATAGATAGATAGATAGATAGATAGATAGATAGATAGATAGGTAGGTAGGTAGGTAGGTAGGTAGGTAGGTAGGTAGGTAGGTAGATACAGAGAGAGAGAAAGAAAGATAGAAAGATACATAGATACATGGGTAGACGGGTAAACAGACAGAGAGACAGACAGAGAGACAGATAGATATAGCAATAGCAATAGCACATATAGTGCTTCATAGTATTTTACAGCCCTCCCTAAGCGATTTACAGACTCGGCATATGTTGGCCAACAATCTGGGTCCTCATTTTACTGACCTCAGAAGGATGGAAGGCTGAGAATTGAACTGCTGGCAGTCAGAAGAATTAGCCTGCAATACTGCGTTCTAACTACCGCGCCATCATGGCTCATAGGCAGGCAGGCAGGCAGGCAGGCAGGCAGGCAGAGAGAGAGAGAGAGATGATATATGGATGGATGGATATAGATAAATAGATAGATAGATAGATAGATAGATAGATAGATAGATAGATAGATAGATAGATAGATAGATAGACAGACAGACAATAGCACTTAGACTTATATATCGCTTCACAGTGCTTTACAGCCCTCTCTAAGTGGTTTACAGATTCAACATATTGCCCCCAACAATCTGGATCATCATTTTACCGAAGGTAGCATAAAGGGAGCTTCACACACGTGTGTGAGTCCCCACTGCTCACGAAAATGGAGCTGCGCTCTCATCTGCCGCTTGCATGGAACCATTTCCTCTCCCCCCCTCCTGCTGGTCCACAAAGCCACAGAGGTTGGGGATCACTGCCTGAGCCCACGTTCCTCTCAAACCATGTATTTCAAAATTAATTGCTCCCTAAAACACAACTTTTGCAATCTTAAATCTTTTTCTACATTCCTTTTTGAGCTGCCTTACAAAATTCCAAACTGTGCAAAATAATAATAATAATAATAAAAACTAAGCTCCCTCTTTTGCATGATAACCAGGAAAGTAATCTGTGTAGCATGCACAAAACAACATTTCCCTGCTGTTCTACAAGCTCTAGGATATTATGGGCACTTTTTTTGGGGGGGGTTGTTTCTTTTTCCAACCGGCCAAGATTTATGGACAAGAACTAATCTGGTGCCAGGAGGAACAGCCACGGTTTCCACAATACGGGTAGCATTTTGTGGGTTTTCCCTGTAATTTTTCCAGATGCAAATATTTGCATACTGCCGAAGCTCATCGGCTGTTGCCAACAGAAAGTAAAGTTAAGGCTTTTTCCCCCAAGCCTCCGTGGAGTGGAATCTTGTCCAAGAATTTGGTTTAAAAATAATACGAATAATTTCGGCTGAGCTTTGCATGTCTCTTTCTACTTATAGCACAGCTTCTGTGCATCTTTTGAGTTTTATAATACATCCCTCAAGAGGCAAAAATCTTATTTTTATTTATTTATTCGTCAAACAAAAATTTCAAATTCGAACGAAGAAAAGGAAAAAACTAAAATGTGACAGTGATGAAACTCATGTTAATGGACATGCACGCTCCCTTAGGAGTCTCTTAAATCAGGGGTCCCCAACCCCCAGTCTGTGTCCTGGCACCGGTCCACGGCATGCCCGAAACTGAGGCATGCAAATCTTATTCTATTCTATTCTATTCTATTCTATTCTATTCTATTCTATTCTATTCTATTCTATTCTATACAATGCCTTGGTAAGGCCACAGTTGGAATACTGCATCCAGTTTTGGTCACCACGATGTAAAAAAGATGTTGAGACTCTAGAAAGAATACAGAGAAGAGCAACAAAGATGATTAGGGGACTGGAGGCTAAAGCATATAAGGAATGGCTGCTGGAATTGGGAATGTCTAGTTTAACGAAGAGAAGGACGAGGGGGGATACGATAGCAGTGTTCCAATATCTCAGGGGCTGCCCCAAAGAAGAGGGAGTCAAGCTATTCTCCAAAGCGCCTGAAGGCAGGACAAGAAGCAACAATGGAAACTAACCAAAGAGAGAAGCAACCTAGAACTAAGGAGAAACTTCCTGACAGTTAGAACAACTAACCAGTGGAACAACCTGCCTCCAGAAGTGGTGAATGCTCCAACACTGGAAGTTTTTAAGAAGAGACTGGACAGCCGTTTGTCTGAAATGGAATCAAGTCCCTGTGTAGTCGACAACCTGTTTGTCAACTACCTGGGGGAAATTTGTCTGCAGGGAAGCAAACCCAGCCTGTCCCACTCTGCCTCCCTCTTTCATTAGCCAGTTTGCAGAAAACCCTAAGGCAGGGGTTCTCAACCTTGGCAACTTTAAGACTTGTGGACTTCAACTCCCAGAATTCCTCAGCCAGCAAAGCTGGCTGAGGAATTCTGGGAGTTGAAGTCCACAAGTCTTAAAGTTGCCAAGGTTGAGAACCCCTGCCCTAAGGGAAATTATCTTATTTCCCTTCAGAGCCATCACACAGGCAGCAGTAAAGGGAAAGCAAACAGGAACCTACAGGGAAATGACTCATGTGAGAACAGAGCTTGTCCCCGTGGGAATATTTCCTAGTAGGCTAGGTCACTGCTGTGTTTATTCTGCAAAAGGCTGGTGATGTGGGTAAATCGCCTGGAAGGACATCATCAATTTCACAGCTTGAGAAGAAGAGCCTGGGCCTCCTTATCAACAGCGTCAGATTGTACAATTCTTCTGAAAACATCTTAAGCATGAGTGTGTGCGCTTGCGGTCTAGGCAAGCATCTCTCTCCTAACGGAGTTCAGAAAGAGTGGCTGGAAGGGGATGTTCTGTTAGCTTTAAGTCAAAACATGATTTCAGTTGCAAAACCAGGCAGTGAGGTCATTCATGTTCTTCTCCTTGGGGTTGGGCTCGCCAAGAAAAAATTGAGCAAGGGGAATGGGAATCCCACCAATTTTTCTCCCTCTCCCATGGTACGATATTATTAGAATGGGAATGATTAGCAGGCTGGAGGCTGAAACATAGGAAGGAGTGATTGCAGGAACTTGGGTAGCTCTAACCCAGGGGTGTCAAACTCAATTTCATTGAGGGCCGCATCAGCATTGCGGTTGCCCTCGCGGGGGCCGGGTGGGTGTGGTCAGGGTGAGTGCAGCCTACTGGGTAGGCATGGATGGAGTGGGTGTGGCCTACTGGGTGGGCATGGCCAGCTCTACATCGTTCGCGTCAAGGGTGCCTGTGGGGGCCTGGGCAGGAGTGGGACAGATCTGAGGGTCTCTGGCAGAAGGGGGTGGGACCGGGGCAAGCGCCAAGGCATGGTCCACTGGAGGAGCCTCACTCTTCCTCTCAGGCCATGTGGGGGGGGGGCTGGATGGTGGCGCGGGCTGCCCGGAGCCCTGGGCAGCAGAGTTCAAACGCCCAGCCTGGCCCTAGAGCACCTGCAGCATGGCCTTGTGGTGCTAAGACTGAATGCGTTTCAGCATAGATGGCCACCACAAAATTGTACATTGGCTCCCGGCTGGACTGGGCCAGGGCCAAGGCAGCAGAGGGCCATTCCCTCACTGTTTCCAGGATGACTTCGCGGGCCACATAAAACCACTTTGCGGGCCGCATCCGGCCCCCGGGCCTTGTAATAGTAATAGTAATAGTAGTAAAGTTGGAAGGGACCTTGGAGGTCATCTAGTCCAACCCCCTGCTCAGGCAGGAAACCCTACACCATTTCGGACAAATGGCTGTCCAGTCTCTTCTTAAAAACTTCCAGTGTTGGAGCATTTACTGCTTCTGGAGGCAAGCTGTTCCACTGATTAATTGTTCTCACTGTCAGGAAGTTTCTCCTTAGTTCTAGGTTGCTTCTCTCCTTGATTAGTTTCCACCCGTTGCTTCTTGTCGTGCCTTCAGGTGCTTTGGAGAATAGCTTAATTCCCTCTTCTTTATGGCAGCCCCTGAGATATTGGAATACTGCTATCATGTCCCCCCTTGTCCTTCTCTTCGTTAAACTAGACATACCCAATTCTAGCAACCGTTCCTTATATGTTTTAGCCTCCAGTCCGCTAATCATCTTTGTTGCTCTTCTCTGTACTCTTTCTAGAGTCTCAACATCTTTTTTACATCGTGGTGACCAAAACTTAATGCAGTATTCCAAGTGTGGCCTTACCAAGGCATTGAAGAGTGGTATTAATACTTCACGTGATCTTGATTCTATCCCTCTGTTAATGCAGCCTAGCACTGTGTTGGCCTTTTTGGCAGCTGCAGCACACTGCTGGTTCATATTTAAGTGATTGTCTATTAGGACTCCGAGGTCCCTCTCACAAGTTACTACTATTGAGCATGGTGCCACCTATGCTGTACTTGTGCATTTGGTTTTTCTTGCCTAAATGTAGAACCTTGCTTTTTTCACCATTGAATTTCATTTTGTTAGTTAGTGCCCAGTGTTCAAGTCTGTCCAGATCCTTCTGTATCTTAAGCCTGTCTTCTGGAGTGTTGGCTATTCCTGCCTAACCTAATGAAAAGAAGGAATTAGGGAGACATGATAGCAGTGTTGCAATATTTGAGGGGCTCCCAAAAAGAAGAGGGAGTCAAGCTATTCTCCAAAGTGCCTGAAGGCAGGACAAGAAACAACGGATGGAAACTAACCAAGCTAGAACTAAGGAGAAATTTCCTGACAGCGAGAACAATTAATCAGTGGAACAACTTGTCTCCAGAAGTTGTGGGTGCTCCATCACTGGAGGCCTTCAAATAATTGTTGCACGCATTGCATATGCGTAATGCTGGAAAAGGGAAAATATACCAACAAATGTAATGATTATTTACAAGATACTAGAATGTGCTGAGATGTACAAACTTACTCTAGAAATAAAAGACAAGGAAGTTACAGAATTTTATGAGATGTGGGACAGGTATTACAATTGGTTAGAACTGAGGAATAAAAAAGTATGAGAAGTAATGTAAATAAGTGTAAATAAATGTAAGAGATATAGGACATAGTATTGTTAAGAAAAAAGAAAAATGTACTTTGTATTTTGTTTTTTGTAAAGAGAAAAAGAAAAAATTAAAATTAAAAAAAAGACTGGACAGCCATTTGTCTGAAATGGTATAGGTTCTCCTGCTTGAGCAGGGGGCTGGACTAGAAGACCTCCAAGGTCCCTTCCAACTCTGCTATTCGGTGTTCTATGATATTGGCAAGAGTTGGTCCTATGGCAATGATGACTTCCTCCCGATGTAAGACGTTTTCTATCCATGAAACTAGTGATGGAAATTGTCCAGAGTTTTGCAGGAAGATAATATGCAACACAGATCCTCCTTCCATCTCATTCCACGAATAACAGAGTGGACCTGTTATTGAAAGGGACCTTTGGAGGTCTTCTAGTCCAACCGTCTGCTCATCCAGGAAAGCCTATTGACCTATACCAGTGGTGGCAAACCTATGGCATGGGTACCAGAGGTGGCACTCAGAGCCCTCTCTGTGGGCATGTGCGCCATCGCCCCAGTCCTAGGCCTTCAGCTGGGCTTTATAAAACCTTTTCGCTTTAGGCCTCCACCGCGTGTGCAAAAAAAAAAAGGTTCAATCAGTCAGTCAATTTCAACTTCTCACAGGAAAAAAAAGATCTTGCAAAGTTGGAATTGATTGATTGAACTTTTTAGTCCCACCCAGCCTGCCGTTACCACCGCAGCCACGCCCACCCAATGGGCCACATCCAGCCAATGGGCAACACCCACCCGGCACTCGATGATGCATAAGTGGGTTTTGGGTTGCAGTTTGGGCACTCGGTCTCTAAAAGGTTCGCCATCACTGACCTATACCGTATCAGGCTAATGGCTGTCCAATCTCTTCTTTAAAAACTTCCAGTGTTGGAACACCCACAGCTTCCACTGATTAATTGTTCTCACTGTCAGGAAGTTTCTCCTTAGTTCCAGGTTGCTTCTCTCCTTTATTAATTTCCACCCGTTGCTTCTTGTCCTGCCTTCAGGTGCTTTGGAAAATAAGTTGATTTCCTCTTCTCTGTGGCAGCCCCTGAGATATTTGAACCCTGCTATCATGTCACCCCTAGTTCTTCTTTTCAGTGCTCTAGACACACTGTTCCACTCATTAATTTCCAGTGATTAGTGAAACTCCTGTCCAAGTCTCAGAATGGACTGGATGAGGCAGAAGAAGCTGACACTGAACCCAGATAAGATGGAGGTACTCTTGATAAATGGGAAACAAGACTCATAGCTGAAGTCATGGCAGGTGCAAACAAGCAGACCCACACACGCAGAATTCAACCTGACAATTTTATTAAGTTCCTACCTACAATCCTCAATTTATGACCACAGCCCCAAATTTCCATTGCTACGCAAGGCAACGGTTAGGTGAGTTCGGCTCCATTTTACCACCTTTCTTGCCACAGTCGTTAAGCGAATCTCTGCAAGTTGTTCAGTTAGTAACACGGCTGTTAAGTGAATCTGGCTTCCCCCATGGACTTTGTTTGTCAGAAGCTCACAAAAAAGGATCACATGACCCGCCCCCCCCAGGGACACTGCATAACTGTCATAAGTGCAAGCCAGGGGTCAAGCAACTGAATACGAATCACATATACACAGCAACAGTCATAAGTCTAAAAAATGGTCATAAGTCACTTTTTTCAGTGCCACTGTAACTTGGAATGGTCACTAAGCAAGACAGTTGTTAAGTGAATCTCTGCAGGTGTTAAGTTAGTAACACGGTTGTTAAGTGAATCTAGCTTCCCCATCAATTTTGCTTGTCAGAAGGTCGCAAAAGGGGATCACACGACCCCGGGATGGTGCAACCGTCATAAATACCAGTCAGTTGCCAAGTGTCCAAATTTTGATCACGTGACTGTGGAGATCCTGCAACAATCGTAAGTGAATAAAATAGTCCCTTTTTTTCAGGGCTGTTATAACTTCAAGCAGTCACTAAGCAAAGTGTTGTAAGTCGAGGACTGCCTTATTGAATCATGCTCTCCATGGGACAACTCTTGAAGAATTTGATATTAAAATTGGTACACATTAAAAGACGCTTGCTCCTGGGGAGGAAAGCTATGGCAAATCTAGACAGCATAGTAAAAAGCAGAGATATCACCCTGCCAACAAAAGTATGTATAGTCAAGGCCATGGTTTTCCCAATTGCAATGTATGGCTGTGAAAGTTGGACCATAAGAAAGGCTGAGCGCCAAAGAATGGAGGCCTTTGAACTATGGTGCTGGAGAAGACTCCTGCGAGTCCCCTGGACTGCAAGGCGATCAAATCGGAAGGACTCCCTGGAGAAGAGCCTAATGCTGGGAAAGATGGAGGGCAAGAGAAGAAGGGGACGACAGAGAATGAGGTGGCTGGATGGAGTCCCTGAAGCAGTAGGCCTGAGCTTAAATGGACTCCAGAAGATGGTAGAGGACAGGAAGGCCTGGAGGAACGTTGTCCACGGGGTCGCGATGGGTCGGACACGACTTTGCAACTAACATACATATATTACAGCTGCTATCTTCATCGTAGCTGGCCTGTATTAAAATTCTACACTCTTTGCCAGTTGTTTGGCTTAATTTCAGGCCTTGGTGTTAAACATTAAAGCCGTCCCACATGGAGGATCAAAATGTTGTTTTTCTTTTTTAAAAAAAGAACCACTCTTGAACCACTCTTTAACATTTCATCTTGGAGGAGAAAACAGCAGATTAAGCATAAATGAATGGTTGCTGAGCTTCAAGAGGGCAGCTTTTTTACTACCTCCTGACACACTTAGAAAAAAGAAACAATTAGCTTCGCTTTTAAAACACAACCTTTCATTATTCCTTTGGGGGAGTGAAAGCTCCAGTTACATGTCTTCCAACGGCTGTTAATTATTGCTAAAAGATAATGTGTTATTTCCTGGCAAATTTTAACTTCTTTCCTAGCCTAGAGCACAGCAAGACCCCAGTGTTGTCATTTGACTTTGTGTCAAGTAGGTCACAAACTGGATCAATCTTGTATCACAAACATTCTAGATTAGCTGCAATTGTTTAGCCCAAGTCCACACAGAAATTAAGGTGTCCCGTTCAGTCCGAAAGGTGCTTTTTCAAGAGGCAACTGGACATTATTTACATAATAGAATAGAATAGAATAGAAGCTGGAAGGGACCTTGAAGGTCTTCTAGTCCAGCCCCCCCCACTCGATCAGGAGAACCTATACCATTTCAGACAAGTGACTGTCTAGCCTCTTCTTAAAAACCTCCAGTGATGGAGCACCCATGATTTCTGGAGGCAAGCTGTTCCACTGGTTAATTGTCCTGTTAGGAAGTTTCTCCTTAATTCCAGGTTGCTTCTCTCTTTGGTCAGTTTCCAACCGTTGTTTCTTGCCCTGCCTTCTGATGCTTTGGAGAATAGTTTGATGCCCTCTTCTTTGTGGCAGCCTCTCAAATACTGGAATATTACTATTATGTCGCCCCTGTTTCTTCTTCTTTTTAGACTAGCCAAATGCAAGTTCTGCAGCCATTCTTCATATGTTTTAGTTTCCAGGCCTTTGATCTTTTCAGTTGCTTTTCTCCGAACTTTTTCCAACTTTTTTTTTATTGAAATTTTTATAAACATTTTACAATAAAATCCCTCCCCACCTCTCTCCCTCCCCCCTCCCACTAACCCCCCCTTCCCAGAGCTGAATACAGAGCTAAAAACAAAAAAAACATAAAAAATTAAATAAACATCAAAGAATTATACATAAATCCTAAAAAGTTATTAAACCCCTTTAACTCCATTACAATAAAATCAACAAATCTAAACATAACAACTTTATACAATAAGTTATTCAAAAGCTAAATAATACTTTCTAATCCCATATTTGTTCTGAACAAAATTTACCCATCTTTTCCATACAGAGTTATATCTCTCTTGTGAATGGTCTTTCAGATAAGCTGATATTTTTGCCATTTCTGATAAATAAGAAACTTTAAGAAACCATTCCTCTAAGGTAGGCAAGGAGTCTTTTCTCCAATATTGCCCAATCAACAGATTCCTTCCAGTCAAGTTTCAACAACTTTTTTTGTTGAAGACATTTCACTTCTCATCCAAGAAGCTTCTTCAGTTCTAGATTGCTTCTTCACTCTTTGAGGAATAAGACATTGAGTGATATTTTCTTCCTCAAAACATCCTTGTGTTGAGGGTCCTCATATGCTTGGTTGTTGTGCCTCCCTTCCTATTTTATTGTCAGCTAGAGATGAAGCAGCTTGGAGCCTTTACCTCAACTCTCTCAATTGTTCTCATCCTTCAATCACTAAATTGTGTCCTTTTGCCTTCCATCCTTCCCAATATCTCAGTCTTTTCCAAGGAGTCCTCTCTTCTCATTAGGTGGCTGAAGTATTTAAGCTTCAACTATAATAATAATAATAATAATAATAATAATAATAATAATAATAATAATAATAATAATAATAATAATAATAATAATAATAATCCCCCAGTGAGGCACTACCTTGACGTGGTTGTGGGGCTTGTGTACTCTGAGGAAGATGAGAGCTATGCCAGAGGTTCAACCATACTGGACAGGTCTCATCAGAGGAGTCAGACAAAGAGTGTCTCTCCCATAAAAAATATGGTGAGACGTAAATTGCAGAATGCCATACCGGCTCGGACGTCGCCCGGGTTAACAAGGTCCGCACTAGATATTGGAGTTCCTGGATATCTGGTGAAAAATGGGTTACAGGACTCAGGACTGTTGGCTGAGCAACCAGGGCCAGCAGCTGCAGAACTACTGGAAGAAAAGGTGTTTACCCGTCGCAGATACACAGTGATGGAAAACAAAGAAATAATGATCTGTTACTACAGATCAAGTCCAACAAGAAGAGGATATCTAAAACGAATGCACCAGTTCTGGAAAGAACAACATCCAGAATCAGAAATAACAGAACAGAGACTAGCAGATCAACGCCGATTTATAACACGAAATAAAATATTCACAGAAACAGAATTGGACGAACTGCAAAGGTTTACCCAGGGCAAAGAAATCAAAGCCTTACCAGAAGTAATTCAGAATGTAGAGGCAAACCAGGGGGAGTTGGCAGTGAAGGAATCTAGCAGAGATATACAACTGTTCTCATTTGGAAACCAGGCACCTCTACCTCAGGAAGAACAAAACCCTCTAACTAAAGAAATAAAAGAATTGAAACAAAGAATAACTGAGCATCTAGAACAGCACAAAAACAACAGAATAAGGCTACCTGCATTGAAGCTTGTTCCAAAGAAACAGCTAGCACAAGCATTAAAAGATGCAAATATTGCAATATCAAGTATAAGCACCAATTCACTGCAAGAAACAAACCAACTAATGTACAGCACAGCTGCAGTTATAACAGAATACCTGGGATGCAAAATCAACAAAGAAGAAAAACAAACAAACAGTGCACCAGAAAAATGGAAGGTTAGACTAGAAAATAAGATCAGCAAGTTAAGATCACATGCAAGCAAGCTAGAACAGATGAAAGAAAAGAAGCTGAAGAACAAGAAGACCAAAGAATACCTAATCAAGAAATACCACTTAGAAACAAGGAAGATCAAGGAAGCACTGGAAATAATAAAGCAACAAATAACAGCTATAGCCAGGAAAATCAGTAGATATGAAGCTCGAATTGCAAACTATAGGCAGAACCTCCAATTTCAATCCAATCAGAAACGTTTCTACCAATCCATCAATGGAGAAACTGCAAGGAATCAGTCAGTACCTGACAAGGAAGAAACAGTGCAGTTCTGGAAGCAGATATGGGATAACCCAAAGAAATACAACAAGGATGCGGCTTGGTTAAAAGAGGTGGATGCAAATAAAACAGAAGTTGAAATGAAAGAACTAGTAATAACAACAAAAATGGTAGAAAAAAGAGCAAAGAAAATCAAAAATTGGTCAGCACCAGGTGAAGATGAACTGCATGGGTTTTGGTTGAAACATCTAACTGTTATACACCCACTCATTGCCAAACAGTTCAACAATATACTACAAGGAGGAGAAATTGAAAAGTGGCTAACAACTGGGAAAACCTACCTAATAATGAAAAATCCAGCAAAAGGGGCAACACCAGGTAACTACAGGCCAATTACCTGCTTACCAACAACTTTCAAATTACTAACTGGTGTAGTAGCTGATGCAGTGCAACAGCATCTAGTTGAAAACAATCTCTTTCCACCTGAGCAGAAAGGAAACCGCCCCAACAGCAGAGGAACAAAAGATCAACTCCTAATAGACAAAATGATCTTGGAAAACTGCAAGAGAAGGAAGACCAACCTGAATGTAGCATGGATTGACTACAAAAAGGCATTTGACTCTCTGCCACGTGATTGGATAATAAAGTGCCTAGAAATAACAGGAGTCAGTAGAAACATCAGAAAATTTGTGCAAAGATCGATGGCACAATGGAAGACATAGTTGCAGATCAATGGTGAGAGGCTGGGAGAGGTTAATATCAAGAGAGGAATATTTCAAGGAGATTCATTATCACCATTACTATTTGTTATTGCACTGTTTCCTCTGTCAACAATACTGAATAACTCAGGACATGGCTATCAAACATCAAAAACATCTGCCAGACTATCCCACCTCCTTTATATGGATGATCTGAAGCTGTATGGAAAAACATCATCTGAATTAGAATCGCTGCTCAACACTGTCCGTATATATAGCCAAGATATTGTAATGGAGTTTGGCTTGGACAAATGCGCCACACTTACTATCAAACAAGGAAAAATAATGAAAACTGAAGGAATCAAGATGCCCCACGAAAATAACATTAAAAGTCTGGATGAGGAAGAGTACTACAAATACTTGGGTATCCTTCAAGCTGACAACATCAAGCACACTGAAGTCAAGAAAAAGATTAGAGGTGAATACATCAAGAGAGTGAAGAAGATCTTAAAATCCAAACTCAATGGAGGAAATACCATAAAGGCAATCAACACCTGGGCAATCCCAGTCATTAGGTACACAGCTGGAATAGTGGACTGGACTCAAGCAGAACTTAAAAGCAATGGATAGGCAGACCAGAAAAATAATGACAATGAATCATGCCCTTCATCCACGCAGTGACATTGATAGACTTTATCTACCAAGGCAAATAGGTGGGCGTGGAATGCTACAAGTACATCAGATGGTTGAAGAAAAAAAAATGGCTTTGGAAGAATATCTGAAGAACAATGATGAAGATGCACTGAAATTAGTATATCAGGAAGGCTTACTAACTATTGGAGAGACCAAACTGGCCTACAAGAAAGACCAAATGAAGAACAGAATAGAGGCATGGGAAGACAAAGCACTACATGGCCAATACATGAAAAAAATAGCTGGGAAAGCAGATAATAATAAAACCTGGCAATGGCTAAGAGCAGGAAAATTGAAGAAAGAGACCAAGGGACTAATTCTGGCTGCACAAGACCAAGCCTTAAGGACAAATGCATACAAAGTCAAAATTGAGAAGACAGCAACAGACAGTAAGTGCCACCTATGCAAAGAAGCTGAAGAAACAGTGGACCACTTGGTAAGCTGTTGCAAGAAGATTGCACAAATTGATTACAAGCAGCGGCATGACAAAGTAGCAACAATGGTGCATTGGAAGATCTGCAAAAAATATCATTTGCCTGTAAGCAAAAACTGGTGGGATCATAAAATAGAGAAAGTCATAGAAAATGATAAAATTAAACTGCTCTGGGACTTCAGAATTCAAACAGACAAGCACCTGCAACATAACACCCCAGACTTAACAATTGTTGATAAGAAAGACAAAAAAGTTTGGATAGTGGATGTGGCAATGCTTGGAGATAGCAGAATAGAAGAGAAAGAACTGGAGAAGATAACAAAATACAAAGACCTACAAATAGAAATAGAAAGACTGTGGCAAAAGCAAGCAAGGGTAGTACCAATAGTCATAAGCTCCTTGGGTGCAATCCCAAAACAACTGGAGCACCACTTGAACACCATTGGCATTGACAAATTCGCTATTAGTCAATTGCAAAAGGCAGCCTTATTAGGAACTGCTTCCATCCTGCGACAATATCTGTAATACCATCAAACATCCACATCTGCCTATCCCAGGTCCTGGGTAAGGACTCGATAGGTAGACAAAATGCCAAATCCAGTCTGAACATCTGGCTGACTGTGCGATGATCGATAATAATAATAATCAGAACTAAAAGCAATGGATAGGCAGACCAGAAAAATAATGACAATGAATCACGCCCTTCATCCACGCAGTGACATTGATAGACTTTATCTACCAAGGCAAATAGGTGGGCGTGGAATGCTACAAGTACATCAGATGGTTGAAGAAGAAAAAGTGGCTTTGGAAGAATATCTGAAGAACAATGATGAAGATGCACTGAAATTAGTATATCAGGAAGGCTTACTAACTACTGGAGAGACCAAACTGGCCTACAAGAAAGACCAAATGAAGAACAGAATAGAAGCATGGGAAGACAAAGCACTACATGGCCAATACATGAAAAAAATAGCTGGGAAAGCAGATAATAATAAAACCTGGCAATGGCTAAGAGCAGGAAAATTGAAGAAAGAGACCGAGGGACTAATTCTGGCTGCACAAGACCAAGCCTTAAGGACAAATGCATATAAAGTCAAAATTGAGAAGACAGCAACAGACAGTAAGTGCCGCCTATGCAAAGAAGCTGAAGAAACAGTGGACCACTTGGTAAGCTGTTGCAAGAAGATTGCACAAACTGATTACAAGCAGCGGCATGACAAAGTAGCAACAATGGTGCATTGGAAGATCTGCAAAAAATATCATTTGCCTGTAAGCAAAAACTGGTGGGATCATAAAATAGAGAAAGTCATAGAAAATGATAAAATTAAACTGCTCTGGGACTTCAGAATTCAAACAGACAAGCACCTGCAACATAACACCCCAGACTTAACAATTGTCGATAAGAAAGACAAAAAAGTCTGGATAGTGGACGTGGCAGTGCCTGGAGATAGCAGAATAGAAGAGAAAGAACTGGAGAATAGAAGAGAAAGAACTGGAGAAGATAACAAAATACAAAGACCTACAAATAGAAATAGAAAGACTGTGGCAAAAGCAAGCAAGGGTAGTACCAATAGTCATAGGCTCCTTGGTTGCAATCCCAAAACAACTGGAGCACCACTTGAACACCATTGGCATTGACAAATTCGCTATTAGTCAATTGCAAAAGGCGGCCTTACTAGGAACTGCTTCCATCCTGCGACGATATCTGTAATACCATGAAACATCCACATCTGCCTATCCCAGGTCCTGGGTAAGGACTTGATAAGTAGACAAAATGCCAAATCCAGTCTGAACATCTGGCTGACTGTGCGATGATCAATAATAATAATAATAATAATAATAATAATAATAATAATAATAATAATAATAATAATAAAGTTGGAAGGGACCTTGGACGTCATCTAGTCCAACCCCCTGCTCAGGCAGGAAACTCTGACAAATGGCTGTCCAGTCTCTTCTTAAAAACTTCCAGTGTTGGAGCATTCACTGCTTCCGGAGGCAGGTTGTTCCACTGGTTAATTGTTCTAACTGTCAGGAAGTTTCTCCTTAGTTCTAGGTTGCTTCTCTCCTTGATGAGTTTCCATCTGTTGCTTCTTGTCCTGCCTTCAGGCACTTTGGAGAATAGATTGACTCCCTCTTCTTTGGGGCAGCTTCTGAGATACTGGAAGACTGCTATCATGTCCCTCCTCGTCCTTCTCTTCATTAAACTAGACATATCCAATTCCAGCAACCGTTCCTTATATGTTTTAGCCTCCGGTCCCCTAATCATCTTTGTTGCTCTTCTCTGCACTCTTTCTAGAGTCTCAACCTCAGGATCTGTCCTTCCAAAGACCAGTCAGGCTTGAATTCCTTTAGGATTGACTGATTGCGTCTCAAAGGATTCTCAAGAGTCTTCTCCAGCATCACAGTTCGAAAGCATCAATCCTTCGGTGCTCAATCTTCTTTATGGTCCAACTCTTATAGCCATATATTACTATCTGGGCCAATTACCCTTTATGAATTATCTACTTTCCAAGTGGATAAATTTGTGGCTGCATTCCACTTCCACCCCCCTCCCTCAAAGATGAACCATGTTTGAATAAATATTTGCCAGATGCAGGTCAAACTCAAGCGATTCTTGTGATGCAATATAATGAATCATCGGACTCTTCACTTCACCGTCTTCCCTTCCCTAAATAGCATTTTCGGTCTGAAGTGCCAGATCAAGCTGTCAACCATTCCTGCGTGTCCTGTTTCATATAGAGATCCGCTATGCGTCAACTATGTGTCCGTGTCCATGTCCGTGTATATTTTATATTCTGTGTCTGTATATAAATATATATGTGCATGTCCCCCAGAATGCCTTTCGTTTCTTCCTTTTATGTTAGAATAAGAATGCAGAAAACAGAATAGCAGAGTTGGAAGGGACCTTGGAGGTCATCTAGTCCAACCCCCTGCTCGGGCAGGAGACCCTATACCATTTTGGACAAATGGCTGTTCAATCTCTTCTTGAAAACCTCCAGGGATGGAGCACCCACAGCTTCTGGAGGCAGGTTGTTCCACTGGTTAATTGTTCTCACTGTCAGGAAGATTCTCCTTAGTTCTAGGTTGCTTCTCTCCTTGATGAGTTCCCATCTGTTGTTTCTGGTCCTGCCTTCTGGTGCTTTGGAGAATAGTTTGACTCCCTCTTCTTTGGGGCAGCCCCCGAGATATTGGAACACGGCTATCATGTCCCCCTCGTCCTTCTCTTCATTAGACACTAGACATACCCAATTCCAGCAGCCTTTCCTTATATGTTTTAGCCTCCAGTCCCCTGATCATCTTTGTTGCTCTTCTCTGTACTCTTTCTAGAGTCTCAACATCTTTTTTACATCGTGGTGACCAAAACTGGATGCAGGATTCCAAGTGTGGCCTTACCAAGGCATTGTAAGGTAGTATTAATACTTCACGTGATCTTAATTCTATCCCTCTGTTAATGCAACCTTCTAATCCAGCTGTCTGCTCAAGCAGACAAAAGGCTGTCCAATCTCTTCTTTTACACCTCCAGTGTTGGAGTTGAGTTTTTTTATTTTACTTTGTAGTCTAGCTTGGAGATCTGGAACCTCCTGGTGGTTTCTCACTGAAGTACTAACTAGGATTGACCCTTGTTTAGATTTTCCATGATCAGCCAAGGTTGGCTAGGTAGAACCTGTTTTACTGATGCCCTCAAAACAGCCGTTAGGAAATCTTCTGGATATCTTAAAACAGTCCTTCTGTCCATAAGCGGTAAATAGATGTGGTTAATTTACAACCTACCACAAGGGATAGCATAACACATAGCCATGTGCTTACTCATTGCTCCCAGCTCTTTGTTAATATCAAGTTCTTGACAAGCTCAAAACATTAACAATTGTAACTGGGAGATAGATGTCTTTTATTCCTACTTATTTGCAAATGAATTTATAATACAGGGCAGAAGAATGAAAGAATTCAGTTATGGAAGGCCAGTGACATCTTTCAAGCAACGGCATTTTTAGGAATCTCTTAACAAATGTGTTTAATGTGTAAGAAGGACAATTTGAAGGAAGCCCTCATTAAACGAAGACAGCAGCAGAGTGGGATTTAAAAGCTGCGAAAATGCTTCTTCCTACTTTCTGGAGAATTTTTCCCCAGGGATGATGCAACTCAACCTCTGTTGCTTTCATTTGCCACTTGTGTTTGTTTTAAGGATGAAACGTGTCAACAGCCACTAGGAACTCCAACAGCAAAAGACCTCTGGAGCATTTGTCCGCAATCATTTTGTTGCCCAAAAAAGTTTTTGTAAATAATCTCTCGGATTTGATGAAAAAGGAAGTTCATTTTTCCTCCAAAGAGGAGGAAGCTTGATGTGAAATTCTCCTTGTTTTCTTTGTTGTAAGGCAGTTGCGTTCTCTCTCCCTGACTCTGTATCCGTCTGTCTGTCTGTCTGTCTGTCTGTCTGTCTGTCTGTCTGTCTGTCTGTCTGTCTGTCTGTCTCTCTCTCTCTCTCTGTGTGTGTCTGGTTTTTCATTATTCAATCAACCATCACCGATCTAAACCACTTAATCCGTGCTTAGATACTTAAATTCTTAGAGGGATCTCTAAGAGATTGCAAGAGGGATCTCGGAGTCCTAGTGGACAATCACTTAAATATGAGCCAACAGTGTGCAGCAGCCGCCAAGAAAACCAACGTAGTCCTAGGCTGCATTAACAGAGGGACAGAATCAAGATCACGTGAAATATTATATATCACTTTATAAAGACTTGGTAAGGCCACACTTGGAATCCTGCATCCAGTTTTGGTCGCCACCATATAAAAAAGATGTTGGGACTCTAGAAAGAGTGCAGAGAAGAACAACAAAGATGATCAGGGCACTGGAGGCTAAAATATATGAAGAACGGTTGCAAGAATTGGGTCTGTCTAGTTTAATGAAGAGAAGGACGAGGGGGGACATAATAGCAGTGTTCCAATATCTGAGGGGCTGCCCCAAAGAAGAGGCAATCAAGCTATTCTCCAAAGCAGCTGAAGGCAGGACAAGAAGCAACGGATGGAAACTAATCAAGGAGAGAAGCAACCTAGAACTAATTTCCTGACAGTTAGAACAATTAACCAGTGGAACAACCTGCCTCCAGAAGCAGTGAATGCTCCAACACTGGAAGTTTTTAAGAAGAGACGGGACAACCATTTGTCTGAAATGGTTTCTGTCCTGAGCAGAGAGTTGGATTAGAAGACTTCAAAGATCTCTTCCAAATCTTATTATTCTGTTATTCTGTTATCCACCAACTGAGGAGAAGATAACATGGATTAATATACACTTTGAGGGGTTTTTTTTCTCTTTTTTTAAAAAAACAGGATTTGGAAATTTGGAATTAATCCTGATGCCATCATAATGCAAGCTGTCCCTATGACACAATTCCCTGAGACATGTATCAAAAGAGTTTGAAGCCAACACATTAAAACATGAGTTTGAGCACACGCAATGACAATTCTGTTCCTGTTTGTCAGGTCAAATTGTAGGTATGAAAATGTCGACATCTGAACAATGGATGGCTTCTCTCTCCAGAGAAGGCTCTTTTGACGGTCAGTCTCAAGTTGAAACTGGCTGGCGGGGGGGGGGGGGAGAGAAAGATGTCTTGCTGTGCAGATTTTAATCTGATCTTCAGCTTTGGCAGTGATGCTGCCAGTTGCGATCATGCGCATCTTCAAGAACATGTGGCTTCTGTTAACACACCTTTGATATGAGCCCATCTGTTGACACCCTTTGCTGTTTGAATCCAGGTCAGCCTCTGGTAGACGGCCTTAAAAAGAAAAAGAAGCCATAGAAACAGTTTCCCCATACTTGCTGTCACTTGAGGTAGAAATGGAAGACAGTCATAACTCTTACAGGAAGGGAGGGAGGGAGGGAGGGAGGAAAGGAAAGGAAAGGAAGGAGGAAGGGGAGAAGAAGAAAGGTAGGAAGAAAAGGAAAGAGGAAAGGAAGGAAGGAATAGAGAGAGGGAGGGAGAGAGAGAGAGGAAGGTAGGAAGGGAAGGGAAGGGAAGGGAAGGGAAGGAAAGGAAAGGAAAGGAAAGGAAAGGAAAGGAAAGGAAAGGAAAGGAAAGGAAAGGAAAGGGGAGGAAGGAAGGAAGGAAGGAAGGAAGGAAGGAAGGAAGGAAGGAATAGAGAGAGGGAGGGAGAGAGAGAGGAAAGTAGGAAGGAAAGGAAAGGAAAGGAAGGAGGAAGGGGAGAAGAAGAAAGGTAGGAAGAAAAGGAAAGAGGAAAGGAAGGAAGGAATAGAGAGAGGGAGGGAGAGAGAGAGGAAGGTAGGAAGGGAAGGGAAGGAAAGGAAAGGAAAGGAAAGGGGAGGAAGGAAGGAAGGAAGGAAGGAAGGAAGGAAGGAAGGAAGGAAGGAAAGAAGGAAAGAAGGAAGGAAGGAATAGAGAGAGGGAGGGAGAGAGAGAGGAAAGTAGGAAGGAAAGGAAAGGAAAGGAAAGGAAGGAGGAAGGAGAGAAGAAGAAAGGTAGGAAGAAAAAGAAAGAGGAAAGGAAGGAAGGAATAGAGAGAGGGAGGGAGAGAGAGAGAGAGGAAGGTAGGAAGAGAAGGGAAGGGAAGGAAAGGAAGGAAGGAAGGAATAGAGAGAGGGAGGGAGAGAGAGGAAAGTAGGAAGGGAAGGAAAGGAAAGGAAAGGAAAGGAAAGGGGAGGGGAGGAAGGGGAAGGAAGGAAGGAAGGAAGGAAGGAAGGAAGGAAGGAAGGAAGGAAGGAAGGAAGGAAGGAAGGAAGGAAGGAAGGAAGGAAGGAAGGAAGGAAGGAAGGAAGGAAGGCCTCTCTCATCTTTGGTTCACGTCCTTGGCCTTCACCACTTTTGCGGAATGCCGGATGAAGACCTAAACGAACAATTCAGCCTTTTATGTCATTTCCCCCTACATATCATTCTGTTAAATTTCAAGTGCTGGGATTGAAGACATTCATACTTTGGGGAAAGGTCTTCTCAGACAGATACTGGCTCATGATAGATGATTGATAAAAACGTCTCTCTTGGATTAAAAAAAGGTTTTCCTAGGGACTATTCTCCCAAAGCTTTATATTTACGCTAATCCTCCTTGTTTTTTTTTTTAAAAAAAAAATTCTTTAAAGTTTTTTGGCTTTGACGCAGATGTTAGAAAGACACCCGTTACTATGCATTCATGCAGAATATTTTTACATCCCTCGAAGTGAACTCTGGAGACTTCCAGCACTCCCACAACTGTCGCCATGAAATTCCAGAAAGCTGCCGGCTTAATTAAAAGTCAATTAATTATTGGAGGGAGACCTTGACATGTTCTCCTTTTCCTCAGTTGCTATGGAGAGTGTGTTTATAGAAAGAAAATAATGTGCAATTTTTAGGTTTGTCCAACTTTCTAATTCGCTTTTTCAGTGGCTTCTCCTGCTCCAACACAACACAACACAACACAACAGACAAAGGGGTCACTAAATCCGCTTTCTAAAGCAACACCAAGAGAATTTATGCGAAGTTGCATTTTTGAATATCGATCCACCCTTCTTTTATAGACAATCGGGAGAAAGAATTTGCATTTTAAGGCAAAACTTCTCAGTCGATCCTTCCTGAATGTAGATCTAAATCAGTGGTTCTCAACCTGTGGGTCGGGACCCCATTTGGGGTCGAAAGACCATTTCAGGGGGTCACCAAACAACGCAGTCCGCCATTTTTTCCCCTTTTCCTTAGCTGTGCTTTTGAAAGCCAATAGAATAGACTCTCTTGAATAGAGTCTAATTCTATTGGCTTTCAAAAGCCAATAGGAATTGTCCAGGCTGTCTCTGCCCTGCTGAGCCTGCCAAAAGTCCCATTCTGCAAATGGTGCTGCACCAGTTGAGTAGTCCTCAACTTACGACCGGTTGAGTAGTCCTCGACTTACGACTGGTTGGGGGTCGCGGCATTAAAAAGGTTGAGAACCACTGATCTAAACAGAAATGTCACTACAGGTAGTCCTCGACTTACAACTGAGCTTAAAATTTCTGTTGCTAAGCAAGACAGTACTTAGGTGAGTTTTGCGCCATTTTACAACCTTTCCTGCCAGCGCTGTTAAGTTGTTATGTTCGAAACACGGTTGTTAAGTGAATCCAGCTTCCCCATTGACTTTGTTCGTCAGAAGGCCATAAAAGGTGATCACAAGACCCCAGGACACTGCAACGGTCGTAAGTATGAACCAGTTGTCAAGCATCTGAATTTTGATCATGTGACCCTGAGGAGACTGCAACGGTCCTAAAATCACTTTTTTCAGTGGTGTTGTAACTTCGGTCACTAAATGAACTATTGTAAGTCAAGAACTACCTGTAGATGCCATTAATGGCCCATTCTTTGACTACAGGCAGACCTCAACTCACGATCATAATTGAACCCAACGTTTCTGTTGCTAAGCAAGGCAGTTGTTAAGTAACTTTTCTGTCAGGCCAAGACAGAAGACACTACTTCAAAGCTGGACCAGCTATGGATGCGTTTACACCAAGAAGTTTCTGTCAGGAGAAGACAGAAGGCACTACTTAAAACTGGATCAGTTAAACATGGGTTTAGACCAAGATTTTTCTATCAGGAGAAGGCAGAAGGCACGACATAAAACTGGACCAGCTACACATGGGTTTACACCAAGACGTTTCTGTCAGGAGAAGGCAGAAGGCACAACATAAAACTGGACCAGCTACACATGGGTTTAGCCAAGATTTTTCTGTCAGGAGAAGGCAGAAGGCACAACATAAAACTGGACCAGCTACACATGGGTTTACACCAAGACGTTTCTGTCAGGAGAAGGCAGAAGGCACAACATAAAACTGGACCAGCTAAGAATGGATTTACACCAAGATTTTTCTGTCAGGAGAAGACCGAAAGCACAACTTAAAACTGGACCAGCTAAGGATGGATTTACACCAAGATGTTTCTGTCAGGAGAAGGCAGAAGGCACAGCTTAAAACTGGACCAACTAAGGACGGATTTACACCAAGATTTTTCTGTCAGGAGAAGGCAGAAGGCACCACGTAACACTGGACCAGCTATGGATGAGTTAGGCTGTTGTTTCAATGTGCAGAAATGATTCAAAAGCTATGTCATGGATTCATGTCCTTTAAAAAGAGTTAGATCAGGATCTCCAAACCACAATTAACATGTTTATTTCTTTTTTACTGACTTTCTCTCTCTCCTTATATATCCCTTCCATCAAAATTCATAGGCCTTAGTTAACAGAAAGGAGAAAAAGCCTATGGAAATTCTTAGTGATCCAGGTCATGGTTGTCCCGTAGGTGCTTTCCCAAAAGGCAACTGGACTTTTTTTTTTTTTCATCGAAAACATTTTGCTTCTTATCCAGAAACGTCTTCGGTTCTGAAGAAGAACAGAACTGAGGAAACTTCTTGGATGAGAAGTGAAACAATTTTGAGGAAAAAAAAACAAGAAAGTCCAGTTGCCTTTTGGGAAAGCACCTTTGGGTCAGAAAGGAAAAAAACCCTCTATCTATTTTTGCTTTGCCATCTTCCATAGCTCTCTGGACACTTCTCAGTAAGTCCACTTTGGAGTAAGTTTCATGGAAAGAGAATAACAACTAAAAGAGTTTTCTACTTAATATTACATATATCCCATGGATCAATAAACCTAGGATTCAACCCCCTCAGAAAATCCACTTTTCTTAGTTTGAGTTCCACCACAGCCACGTTTGTGCATTTTGTTCTTCTAAACCAGTGGTTCTCAACCTGTGGGTCGGGACCCCATTTGGGGTCGAATGACCATTTCACGGGGGTCGCCAAACAATGCAGTCCGCCATTTTTTCCCCCTTTTCCTTAGCTGTGCTACTCCCTTTTATTCTATTGGCTTTTGAAAGCCAATAGAATAGACTCTCTTGAATAGAGCCTAATTCTATTGGCTTTCAAAAGCCAATAGGAATTGTCCAGGCTGTCTCTGCCCTGCTGAGCCCCCCAAAAGTCCCATTCTGCAAACGATGCTGCAAGTTGTCTGCAGCGAAGGCGAGCTGTCTGGAAGTTTCCACCCCTCCCTGCTGAGCAACTACTAAAAATGTAAGTAAAAGAGGGCCAGGGGTGGGAGGTGTGAGGCCGGTGGGCGCAGGGAGGGTTGCTGGCACGCGTGGGGCCCGGCGGGTGCCTTACCTCCCTTGGGCTGGGCCAGCTGGTGGCCCAGCCGGTGGTCGGCCTGCTCTGTCTCTGCCGCTTGCCAGCTACGCCTTGGCCGGCGCAGGGGGCGGCACCACGCATGCGCGGCACTCCCGGGCAGGGAGTCCTCGACTTACAACTGGTTGGGTAGTCCTCGACTTACGACCGGTTGGGTAGTCCTCGACTTACGACCGGTTGGGGGTCGCGGCATTAAAAAGGTTGAGAACCACTGTTCTAAACCAACTTCCCTTTTCCAATCATTTATGATTAGTGCTTTTAAAATCAATTTTAAGAAATGGATACAATCGTATTTGTGTGTGTTGTTTTTTTAAAGGATGTCTGTTGAGTCAAATCTCTTTAATGCACTTTTTCTTGTCAGGCTTTTAAAAATCAGATAATCGTGTTAACAGCATCCTTTTTCACTGGGGCTAATAGGCTTTTGAATATTTCAGGAACATCTCTACTCCAATGTCCAACAGACCATATGAACATTGTACAAGAAGATCAGTGTGCATTAAACTGATGCTTGTCCAAATTTTCTTTTCTTTTTTTTAAAAAAAATAAAGTCCTCTAATGTGGTCAGGGGAGTGACCACTGGCTGACCTTGAAATTTGTGCCTTCAATTGAAAAGTTTATTTTTCCAGCTTGTTACTCACACCCAGGTAGATTTCAAACCCAGAAAAGTTTGGCCCAGGGTAGTCCATTTTCAGCTGCTGTAACCACTGTCCACTTTTCCAATGGGAACGTTGGCTTGTGATGTCTGATGAAGCATCTCCACAAGCTTCGTTCAAACACCATCTTCTCTGTCTGCCTTTCCCACGACGGGCAAGGACTCCCTTTGATGTATTCTTGTTAGAGACGTTGAGTTTTAGCATCATCCAACCCTTAAGTTAACAAGGAAAGGCATCTGATGGTTACCCATTTTGGCTTGGCTGGTGCCCATGAAAGCAAGATACAAATGACACCAAATCCTTGTTGACTTCATGAGTTGGTTGACTTCTGATTTGGGACCCAGCGCATCCTGAACTTATGATCACTCATTTAGTGACCATTCAAAGTTACAATAGCACCGAAAAACCTATTTATGACCATTTTTCACACTTAGGTCCCGTTGCAGCATCCCCATGGTCCCGTGATCAAAATTCAGACACTTGGCCGCTGGCTCATATTTACGATGGTTGCAGCATTCAGAGCGTGATCCCCTTTTGTGACCTTCTGAGGGGGAAGCTGGACTCACTTAACAACCATGTTACTAACTTAACAACTGCAGTAGTTCGCTTAACAACTGGAGCCGTGATGGCACAGTGGTTAGAATGCAGTATTGCAGGTTAATTCTGCCCACTGCCAGGAGTTCGATCCTGACCGGCTCACGGTTGACTCAGCCTTCCATCCTTCCGAGGTCGGTAAAATGAGGACCCAGATTGTTGGGGGTCAATATGCTGACTCTGTAAACCACTCAGAGAGGGCTGTAAAGCAGTGTGAAGAGATTGGACAACCATTTGTCTGAAATGGTATAGGGCAGAGGTAGGCAACCTTGGCTCTTTTATGACTCGTGGACTTCAACTCCCAGAATTCCTGAGCCAGCCATGCTGAGGGGAAAGGGAGAGGTTTCCAAGCTGAGCCATGCTGGCTCAGGAATTCTGGGAGTTGAAGTCCACGAGTCATAAAAGAGCCAAGGTTGCCTACCCCTGGTACAGGGTTTCCTGCCTGAGCAGGGGGTTGGACTAGAAGACCTCCAAGGTCCCTTCCAACTTTGTTATTCTATTCTATACTTAAGAGAGGGCTGTAAAGCACTATGAAGTGATATATAAGTCTAAGTGCTATTGCACTATTGCTGTACCGAGAAAGGTCGTGAAACTCACTTAACAATTGTCTCATTTAGCGATGGAAATTTTGGACTCATTATTGTAGTCATAAGCTGAGGTCTATCTGCATTGGCAGGCACAGCTTTTTCATTACTTTTAATTAATTTTACTTTTAATTACTCTCCTATCAAAGAAATGCAGTCCTAAAAACCAGCTGACATAATCAATATTTTTGTAGAAGGCAGAGCGGCTCCAGATTAAACAGTGGCAAACCCCCATTTGGTTACAGCTAAGCTAATAAAAAGAAAACCCTTAGCATTTATTGGGCTCTGCCATTAAAGCAATGGCTGTAGCTGTTAAGGGGTGGAAAGAAGATTAATGCTGTCCAAGTTTTATTCTGTGAGGCTTTGTGGGCAAAGCGGTGAAGTGTAGGAGGGAGAAAAAAAAATATTATTTATCAAATCAAGGGCTGCTGAATAAGAGCATTCTTTCCGACATGCATTAATGGCTGATCTGATCTCACCCTTCTGCTCTTGTTATTGATTGACCTAAAATGGCCTTCTTCAATCTGTATTGGCCTGCAATTTGTCCCAAAGGTGCTTTTTTTTTTTTTTTTTTCCAAAAGGCAACTGGACTTTCTTGTTGTTGATTTTTTTCCTTTGAAAACATTTCACTTCTCATCCGGGAAGCTTCTTCAGTTCTTCTTGGATGAGAAGGAAAATGTTTTCAAAGAAAGAAACAAAAGAGTCCAATATGACTTGATTGATTGAGAATCTCCATAGCCATTTGGCCTGCAATTCCCAGTTCTCTCTCATCATGACTCATGCTGGGCACCGTGTTGGGAAGTTAGTTGCTTGTTTGCAAAAGTCTGGTATATTTTACATCTCTTACGCACTACCATCCCTTCCCCAAATTTTGGCATTTACAAAGATTGTGCCACCGTAACAGCACGATAGTATGGTTTTTTAAAAATATATATAAATATTTTATTAATTTTCTATTTTTACAAACAAGTGCTTAATAGACAATGTCCATTAATAATTCCGTGGTACAGAGTGACTCTGTGTGGGATCCTTGGTGTTCTCTGAGCTTGGTTGTTTTCTTGCAGACCTTTCATTACCAAACTAGGTGACATCATCAGTGCCAGAAGAGAATGAAGAATAGAAGAGAACAGAACAGAACAGAACAGAATAGAATAGAATAGAATAGAATAGAATAGAATAGAATAGAATAGAATAGAATAGAATAGAATAGAATAGAATAGAATAACGGACTTGGAAGGGACCTTGTAGGTCATCTAGTCCAAGTTGTTCTAATTTCCAAGAGTCTAAGGGATCTGAGGCTTGGACATGTCAACATTTTTGCTGGAGAAGACCAGGATCTTCTCAGTCAGCACCATTCCTGGTGCCCAGTTCATTTAGTGACCGCTCAAATTTACAAAGTGATGTGTGACTACTTTTCACAATCCTGACTGCTGTAGCATCCCCAAGGTCATGTGATCAAAATTCACTGGTTTCAGTGTCCTGGGACCTTTTGTTACCTTCTGACCAGCAAACTCCATGGGGAAGCCATATTCATTTAACAACCGTGTTAGTAACTTAACAGTCACAGTGGTTCATTTAACTAGTGTGGCAAGAATGGTCATAAAATGGGTAAATGGCCATAAAAGTCACTTAACAAGTGTCTCACTTGGCAACAGAAATTGTCAAGTGCCGGGGAACTCAGAAGATCCAGATAATTCAAATGGATATAAAGATTTATTGCAAGCTTAAGCTCTCTACAAGAATCTGAACTACTAACAATCAAGGGAAATTAGTGGGAGATAAGAGTCAAAGGAATTCAAGGTGGGCTGGGTTTAGATCTCTTGTGAGCACGAAGGTACTCAAGACTTATGACACATTTGATCCCTCCTTCGGGCTCAGCCTGGTCATCTCCTACGGAAATTTTGAGCTCAATTGTGGTCATAAGTTGAGGACCTCCTGTAATCCTGCTGTGACTGCATCCTACAGGATGACTATTTAGAGCAGAAGTAGGGAACTATGCTGTCTCAGGTATTCTGGGAGTTGAAGTCCACAGGTCATAAAGGAGACATAGTTCCCCGCTCCTAGTTTAGAGTATTCTTTACAAGTTTTTACAAGTCTTCCCCAGTCTGGTAGATATTCTTTTTGTCATACCTGGTTCCTAACTTCACCTGTTCGTCATACCTGTTTCCTAGTATGACCTGTTTGTCATATCTGGTTCCTAACTTCACCTGTTTATCATACCTGTTTCCTAGCTTCACCTGTTTGCCATACCTGGTTCCTAACTTCACTGTTTGTCATACCTGGTGCCTAGCTTCACCTGTTTGTCATGTCTGGTGCCTAGCTTCACTGTTTGTCATATCTGATTCCTAGCTTCACCTATTTGTCATACCTGGTTCCTACCTTCACCTGTTTGATACTTGGTGCCTAGCTTCACCTGTTTCTCACACCTGGTTCCCAGCCCCACCTGTCTGTCTCTTTTGCCATGACCAAGACATAAAACAGGGATAGATTTGGATTCAGATTTCTGCTAAGAGAATTTCTTTACATTTTGTAGAAAAATGTAAAAAAAAATGCCACTTAGAAGACTAATTCAAAAGAAGAGTTCACTTTCCCAAAGAAATTGTCTCCGTTCCCAAAAATGGGCATTTTTTCATTTAAATTTAAAATTAGGAAACTTGTTACATTTTCCCAGACTAAGAGTCAATAATATGACACCCACAGGAATTGTTAGATCCAAATCACCAAGAGTTGATGATTAAAGACCTAGTGGAAAATCAATATAAATTTTAAAAAATGTCCCAAACCTCATAACATCACCAAAACTTGCAAAAGTTCTAGATTCACACAAATGATCCCACGAGAAGTGGAGTTTTTTATTCAATACACTTGGTGGCCTGTTGGTAATAAATTATGTGAATGGATCATAACTCTGTTCACCTGCTTGTCCATCAGCAAGAAACTTCTGCAAAAATTAAACAGAAAGTGGCCATATTTGGTTGGATGGAATAAATTGCAAAAAAAAAAAAAAAAAAGATTGTGTTCAAAAATGAACTGGATCCAGCTCAGAGATGTGGAGAAAAATATTCCATAAAAAAAAAAAAATCCCCAGTTTCTCCTTATGGGAAAGTTGTTTGAGTAGTGGCTCAGAATGTGATCAATGCTTCCAACTGAGGAGAAATTTCCTGTCAGTGAGGACAATTAATCAGTGGAGTGGCTTGCCTTCAGAAGTTGTGGGTGCTCCACAACTACAGATTTTTAAAACTAGACTGGAGAGCCATTTGACTGGGATGGTATAAACAGGGGTCTTCATACTCGGCTGTTTTATGATTCATGGACTTCAACTCCCAGAATTCCTCAGCCAGGCACGCTGGCTGAGGAATGCTGGGAGTTGAAGTCCATGAGTCATAAAAGGGCCGAGTTTGAAGACCCCTGGTATAAGATATCCTGCCTTGAGCAGAGGGTTTGACTAGAAGACCTCCATGGTCCCTTCCAACTCTATTATTCTGTTATTCCTCCACTCTAAGCCCTCGCTCTTGCCATGTGATCCACAGTTAGGGGTAGGGAGCCCACTCAGTGATCCCCACAGTGTTCTTACAAATGCAGTTCCACTACTAGTAAAGGACTTAGAACAGGGCTCTTCACACGTGGCCCTTTTATGACTCATGGACTTCAACTCCCAGAATTCCTCAGCCAGGCATGCTGGCTGAGGAATTCTGGGAGTTGAAGTCCATGAGTCAAAAAAGGGCCGAGTTTGAAGACCCCTGACTTAGAAGGAATGTTTGTTTTATTTTCTTTAATTTACAAAAAGCAGAGAAATAGTACAGGTAAGCCTTGACTTACTACAATTCATTTTGTGATTGTTCGAAGTTACAACGGCACTGAAAACAGTGACTTATGACCATTTTTTCACACAGCCATTGCAGCATCTCCACGATTACGTAATCAAAATTCAGATGCTTGGCTACTGGCTCATAGTTATGACGGTCGCTGTATCCCAGGGTCATGTGATCCTCTTTTGTGACCTTCTGACAAGCAAAGTCAATGGGGAAACCAGACTCACTTAACAACCGTGTTACTAACTTAACAACTACGGCAATTCATTTAACAGCTGTGGCAGGAAAAGCCGCACAATGGGGACAAAGCTCACCTAATACAGGTAGGCCTCGACGTACAACAGTTTGCTTAGTGACCGTTCAAAGTGACAGTGGCACTGAAAAAAGTGACTTATGATCATTTTTTAGATTCATGACTGTTGCAGCATCCCTTTGATTACGTGATTTACAACTGACTCATTTTTATGACAGTTGCAGTGTCCCAGGATCATGTGACCACCTTTTGCCACATTCTGACAAGCAAAGTCAATGGGGAAGCCAGATTCATGTCACAACTGGGTTACTAATTTAACAAATGTGGCAAGAAAAATGGATCAAAACTCACTCAGCAAATTTCTCGCTGAGCAACCTAAATTTTGTGGTCGTAAGTCAAAGGACTACCTGTAGTTGCATTTCTTTTCTTTTCTTTTTCTTTTTCAAAGATGTGTGTGTGTGTATATTGATGGGATTGCAGGAAATCACAAAGATATATTTATCCTCCAAAACGTTAATCAACCTTGATGTACACACATGCAACAACACCCTCACACCCCTTTCCCCGTCGGAATTTGTGCAGATATATCGTCCCTCAGTCTTTAACACAAATACATTCCTGGAAGATGAGATTCTCCTAAGACGATGACGTGGGCTGAGATATTTCCAGTCGAATGGTGTCCAAAATGGATAAGAATTTGAGGGATTTCTTGATTACCAGTTTGAGTAATCAAAATGGCAGTCTGGTGACCTTATTCCAAAAGAATGCCTCACTATGATAGCTCTATATTCCAATGGGCCTTGGCCAAAACAAAATGGTGCCTTGAGGTTTGGAAATGTACCACTGAATGTTCTCCAAAAATTGACCCCAACGGCTGCCAAAAAAAAAAAAAAATGAAGAAAGAAAGAAAGAAAGAAAGGGAGAATGAGAATTTTGCTCTTATTTAGATAGAACGCAGAACATAGAATCGTAGAATTGGAAGGGACCTCCTCAGAGGTCATCTAGTCAAACCCCCTGCTCGAACAAGAGACCCTGTAAAATTTCAGACAAAGGGTTGTCAAATGGTCACCCCCTTAGCAATCTATTGGAAAACATTCACTGATGAAATGGTTCTGGGATGGCCCTAGGCCAGAGGTAGGCAACCTTGGCTCTTTTATGACTGGTGGACTTCAACTCCCAGAATTCCTGAGCCAGCCATGCTGAGGGGAAAGGAAGAGGTTTCCAAGCTGAGCATGCTGACTCAGGAATTCTGGGAGTTGAAGTCCACGAGTCATAAAAGAGCCAAGGTTGCCTATCTCTGCCCTAGATTGACTATAATAGAAAAAAACCGTCCCTTTTTACGACCTTGTAATCCCTTAATTATTTGGGGTCGAGTTTGGGGTGGAGATGAGCATTTACTGGCTGGATGCCCTTCCTGACGCCACACGGACTTCCTAGCACCTTCTGAGTGGGAGGTGAATGTGAATTTCTTCACCGCTACGCCATCACGCCGCTCAGCCTGACTATAATAGATACATTTAAATTTCATTTCTCTGCTGTCTGTTCAAAATCTGGCCCGCCAAATTTAAAAGACTGACTATGGTAGATACATTTAAATTTGGTAGGCCACAACTAGAACGAAGGAGAAAATTCCTAACAACAGTGAGAACAATTAACCAGTGGAACAAGTTGCCTTTGGTGCCCCAATACTAGAGGCTTTTGAGAAAAGATTGGACCCCAATACTAGAGGCTTTTGAGAAAAGATTGGACAGCCATCTATAAGAAATAGTATAGGTCTCCTGCGAGAGAAGGGGGTTGGACTAGATGACCTCCAAGATCCCTTCTAACTCTATTCCTGTTCCAAACTTTGAATGGACAGGAGCCAAATGAAAGCAATTCCATCAAATCTGAGAGTTCAAAACCCTATTTGTCCAGAGGTTCGTCCTTCAATGTGCTGGGTTTTTTTTTAAAAAAAAAGTTTGCTAAATGTATCTTTAAGTATTTCTGTTTAATGCAAACATAGTCAGAAGGGTGTGGAAAGGGCAGAGATGTGGACTAAAACAGGAGCTGTTTTGAGAAAGGGTTCAGACTATTTGCCAAATCCATGTGAAAGAATGCCTATGAGATCATTCCTCAAATAGATTTATCTTTTCTCCACACCTGTCTTTCTATCAACTGATTGGCTAGAATATGTTTGCTAGAAATTGTTTGGTATGTTTTTCAGGGGCTCTTAAAACAGCTGTTTCCATTGATAGCTAGCTCTTGAACACTCAGAAAAATTCACCCTGAGGTGGGTGGTTTTTTCCCCCCCTTTCATTAAATAGATATTCATGCTTCTGATTCTGTGATATTCAGCTCTACTTTTCAAGCTACTGAATATGAAAGAGGGACTAAAATAGATGATAAAACATAAATAGATAGATAGATAGATAGATAGATAGATAGATAGATAGATAGATAGATAGATAGATGATAGATGATAGATAGATAGACAGACAGACAGACAGACATAGATGATACATAGATGATTGATATAGATAGATAGATAGATAGATAGATAGATAGATAGATAGATAGATAGATAGATAGATAGATAGATAGATAGATAGATAGATAGATAGATAGATAGATAGATAGATAGATAGATAGATAGGCAGGCAGGCAGGCAGGCAGGCAGGCAGGCAGATAGATGATACATAGATGATGGATAGATAGATAGATAGATAGATAGATAGATAGATAGATAGATAGATAGATAGATAGATAGACAGACAGACAGACAGATAGGCAGACAGATAGGCAGACAGATAGATGATACATAGATGATACATAGATGATAGATAGATAGATGTGTGTGTGTGAGAGAGAGAGAGAGGGGGGGGGATGCTGTAAAGGGAAATACAGTGGAATGGTTTGCCTCCAGTGCTCCAACACTGGCGGTTTTTAAGAATAGATTGGACAGCCATTTGACTAAAATGGGATAGGGCAGGGGTCTTCAAACTTGGCCCTTTTATGATATGCTGGCTGAGGAATTCTGGGAGTTGAAGTCCACAAGTCATAAAAGGGCCAAGTTAGACAACCCCTGGTATAGGGTTTCCTGCAGTTCCTTTTCTTATCACACATCTGAAGGCACCTGAAGGCAGAATAAGAAGCAAGGGTTGGTAATTAATCAAGGAGAGAACCGACCTAGAACTAAGGAGAAATTTATAAGGAGCTCAGAGATGTGGAGAAAAATGTTCCATTAAAAAAAAAAAATCCCCAGTGTCTCCTTACAGGAAAGTTGGTTGGATAGCGGCTCAGAATGTGATCCAGTCTTCCAACTGAGGAGAAATTTCCTGTCAGTGAGAACAATTATTCAGTGAAATGACTTGCCACCGGAAATTGTGCATGCTCCATCACTCCATCTTATTTTTAAGAATAAGAAAATGGACAGCCACCGTCCAACTGGTATGGGATCTCTTGCTTGAGCTGAGGGTTGGACTAGAAGACCTCCAACTCCGTTTATTCCGTTACTCTGTTAAATGTGAGAAAATGAAACCCAGGAAAAGGCCTCATGGTCCATCGAGTTGGCCCTTTGAGTTTGTTTGTTTTTGTTTTCTTTTTAATTTATTGATCTATTTTAAAATTACGTTTATAGAGGTAGTCCTCGGCTTACAAAAGTTCGTTTAGTGACTGTTCAAAGTTGCAACGGCATTGAAAAAAGTGATGTATGATCGTTTTTCACATTTACAACCGTTGCAGCATCTCCATGGTCACATGATCAAAATTGGGATGCTTGGCAGCTGACTCATATTTATGGCGGGTGCAGCGTCCTGGGATCATGTGATCTTCTTTTGAGACCTTCTAATAAGCAAAGTCAATGAGGAAGCCGGATTCACTTAACAACCATGTTACTAATTTAACAACTGCAGTGATTCCCTTCACAAATGTGGCAATAGAAGTCATAAAATGGGGCAAAACTCACTTAACAAATTTCTCACTTAGCAACATAAATTTTGCACTCAATTGTAGTCGTAAGTTGAGGACTACCAGTATAGCATACTATAGTGTAGTGTAGTGTAGTGTAGTTATAGTGTAGTGTAGTGTAGTGTAGTGTAGTGTAGTGTAGTATATTAATATATATTAATGCTTTCCACATTACATTCTAATATAGATTACTCTGAATAACAGCTGCATGCCAAGCTAAGAAAATAGCACATAGAAATTCTTCACATATGCTTAATGGATAAGCAATTGCAGACATTCATAATTTAGGACACGTCCATAAATGCCTCAGTTATCTAATACAGATTCCAGAGATGACATCACCTTTTGGGTGGGCATCCTGTTTTAAGATTTATTTGTGAAGTGCCACAGTGGAATTTCTCAGCTGGTGTAGACACATCTAGCCAAAGTTGTGTGTGTTTTCAATCTGGTTATCAAAACACTACTTCCTAAGTAGTGTGTTTCTGGTTTGGGCTAAGCAGTCAGACTGTTGGAAAACAGATTAGAGAGCAAGTCCTTTGATTCAGAGGCCAAGTAGACAAAGATAGGTCTTTATTGGAAATCAAAAAAAAAAGAAAAGAAAAAAAAAACCAGGAAACTTAACAGATCAATCAGCCTAATATCAATACCTGGGAAGATACTGGAAAAAGATCATCAAAAAAGAGATCTGCGAACATCTAGAAACAAGTAAGGTTATAACTAGAAGTCAGTATGGGTTTGTTAAAAACAGATCATGCCAAACCAATCTTATTTCATTCTTTGACAAAGTGACTAAATTAGTAGACCAGCAAAATGCTGTGGACATAGTATACTTAGACTTCAGTAAGGCATTCAACAAAGTAGACCACAGCCTACTTCTTGATAAGCTAGAAAAAAATGGGATAGACAGCATCACCACCAGATGGATTTGTAACTGGCTGACAAACTGTACTCAACGAGTAACCTTTATTTTTTTTGTATTATATTTTTTATTAATTTTTTACAAGCATAAGTCACTCAATAATTGGTAAACAGTGTGTTGTCTGGGTTACATTTGTAAAAACACTCCTTAACCATTGATTTCTATAGTCTGTATTCCATATATTACTTTTAGTTGATTTCCTCTTTCCCCAAAACATCCTTTTTTGCAAACATTGAGTTAATACAATTCTTATTGTTTTAATAAATGACAATTTAGTATATATTTTTTCCAATATTCCTAAAAAATAACCATCATATTAGTACATTTCTTTTCTTTTCAGTCATTTGGATTGCCTTATCATCGATCCTGTTACAATCCTTATTTTAGTTTATTTCTCCGGCCAAATTCTAAATATTCTTACTGGTAAAGGTTTTCTCAGCGATTAGTTACATTTACATTGACAGACTTAATTCTATTTTTTCCATATAAGCCATCTCACATTTTTACGTTTCTTAAGTAATGGATAAAAGAGTAAAAAGAAAGGGGAAAAGAAGAAGAATGGAAAAGAAATAAAAAATAAAAAGAAGAGAAGAAAGCAGGAGTAACGGAACATAAGAAATAACATAGTACTTAGAATATATATCCCTCCTAGATTAATAGTATTTATTTTCTCAAGTTTCTTATTCTTTTTAATCATAGTTAAGAATATATTTAATCTTTAGACATTCTACCAGTGTTTCTCAACCTTGACAATATTAAGGCATGTGGACTTCAACTCCCAGAATTCCACAGCCAGCAATGCTGGCTGTGGAATTCTGGGTGTTGAAGTCCACATGCCTTAAAATTGTCAAGGTTGAGAAACACTGTAATAAATCTATTCAATAGGTAACCTTTAATGATACTACCTCTATAGGGTTTCCTGACTGAGCAGGGGGTTGGACTAGAAGACCTCCAAGGTCCCAACTCTGTTATTCTGCTTTTATTGTTTTAAAAAGTTCTTAGTGTTTAATTATAGTTCTTTTTTTGTCAGCCATCCAGAGTCATTGATTGAGATGGGCGGCTGTAGAAAATTGAGTGAATGAATGAAAGCTATCAGACTGTTAACTACAGAGCATGTCTGGTTGTTAGCCACAGTGAATTTAAGAGAAGGTAGGTCTGGAGTTGGTGTGCTTTTGGGGCTCAGTTGAAAAGGCTCCCAGTTAACAGGACAGCCTTTGTTCAACCAGACAAGGACCAGTGTGGATCTATTTCGGTTGTGAAGTTGAAGGGCAGCTTTAAATCACCAAGAAAGAAAACTGATTTAAATAATGTTTCCCTTTGGCAAGTCAAAAATGTCCTTAAATAAAATTTCAGAAGAGTTGCTAGTGTAACTCTAATAGACTATTTCGCAACCAAAAAAAGATCCTTGGTAGAAACTAGACCCATAATTCAGAAAGTCTGGTTGTGTAGCATCCACAAAATCATTTCTTTTTTTAGAGATGAGACAGATAACTCTTTCTTCCTATGAAAGGATGCTAAACAAAATCCCTTTCTGGAACTTTCTGAGACTGCGAGTTCTAGTCCCACCTTAGCCATGAAAGCCGGCTGGGTGACTTTGGGCCTATCACCGGGAGACAGTGAATTGTAGTGCTACCTCAAGCATGAAAGCCAGCTGGGTGACTTTGGGCCAATCACCAGGAGATGGTGAGTTCTAATCCTGCCTTAGGCATAAAAGCCGATTGGGTGACTTTGGGCCATTCACCCTTTCTTTTCCCAACTCACCTCACAGGGATGCTGTCCCTGTTGTGATTGGGTAATGGGTTCATGTGTTCTTATGCAAAGAAAAAATAACTTTATCCAATTTTGAATAATCTATCCAGCTGTGGGAAGCTCTGGCTTAAGATGGAGAAGGAGGCAGAACGTAGGGGTGGAGTTAAAAGAGGGATCAGCCTAGAAGCCTTACATAATCACAAGCGAATTAAGTCTAACCTCCCTTGAATTCCTTTGACTCTTATCTAACTCCTAGTACAGTAATAATAATAATAATAATAATAATAATAATAATAATAATAATGATAAAGTTGGAAGGAACCTTGGAGGTCATCTAGTCCAACCCCCTGCTCAGGCAGGAAACCCTATACCATTTTGGACAAATGGCTGTCCAGTTTCTCCTTAAAAACTTCCAGTGTTGGAGCATTCACCACTTCTGGAGGCAGGTTGTTCCATTGGTTAATTGTTCTCACTGTCAGGAAATTTCTCCTTAGTTCTAGGTTGCTTCTCTCCTTGGTTAGTTTCCATTGTTGCTTCTTGTCCTGCCTTCGGGCGCTTTGGAGAATAACTTGACTCCCTCTTCTTTGGGGCAGCCCCTGAGATATTGGAACACAGCTATCATGTGCCCCCTCGTCCTTCTCTTCGTTAAACTAGACATACCCAATTCCAGCATGGCGAACCTTTTAGAGACTGAGTGCCCAAACTGCAACCCAAAACCCACTTATTTATCGCAAAGTGCCAGGGCCGCATCAGCATTGCAGTGCCCTCATGGGGCAGGGGCAGAGAGGCGCCTCATTGCAGTGCCCTCATGGGGTGGGGGCAGAGAGGCGCCTCATGGGGCGGGGGCAGAGAGGCGCCACCTTTGGCACGCAAAAACCGGGGGCGCAAAAATGGGCCACTGTGCTGCGAGGCGCAAAAACGTCCGTGCCGTGGGGTGCAGATACAAGGCGCTGCACCATGCAAGAACAGGGCAGGGCTAGTGAGCATCACACAGGCATTAGCCCTGCCTCATTTGCAGCACATGCATGCTTGCGGCCCCATGCACACATGCATGCATGTAAAATGCTTCCCCCTCCCTTTTCTTCCAATCCACCAATCGACAATGCTTGGTGACCTCTGCTCTACCACCTCTACTCGAGCTTGCTAGTTGGCTGCTTCGCCTCCTTTGTGCTGGGTGGGGCTCCTGCTCCGGGCGGTGGTGGCAGCCTGATGGACCTGCTGCCAGCGGCAGTGGCACGCGTGCCAACAGAGAGGGCTCTGAGTGCCGCCTCTGGCACGTGTGCCATAGGTTCGCCACCACTCTCCTAGCAGGTGCTACCCATTTGTTGAGAAGATTCTTGCACATAGGCTTTTTAGCAATAAATCAGTTTAACTGGACTTTCACTATGGACCTGCTCTTTCACTCCTGACGTACTGATAGACAATTCATTTCATTTATATTTAACCCTCCCCACCCCCAAAGGCAGCACCTAGTCAAGCTTAGCTGATGTTGAAAGAAGCCAAGCAAGGTAAGACCAATATAGGACTTAGAAATAGGGCCACAAAGAACTCCCAAGATCTGTAAATTAGAGCAGACCATCAACAGTAGTAGCACTGATGATGTTACCCAGTCTGCAGTGCTGGGATTCAAATAGGCCAGGGGTAGGCAACCTTGGCTCTTTTATGACTGGTGCACTTCCACTCCCAGAATTCCTCAGCCAGCCATGCTGAGGGGAAAGGGAGAGGTTTCCAAGCTGAGCCATGCTGGCTCAGGAATTCTGGGAGTTGAAGTCCACGAGTCATAAAGTTGCCAAGGTTGAGAACCCCTGATATAGGGCAGGGGTGGGGAACTTTGGCTCTTTTATGACTCGTGGACTTCAATTCCCAGAATTCCTGAGCCAGCCATGCTGAGGGGAAAGGGAGAGTTTCCAAGCTGAGCCATGCTGGCTCAGGAATTCTGGGAGTTGAAGTCCACGAGTCATAAAAGAGCCAAGGTTGCCTACCCCTGAAATAGGTGAACAACTGGTTCTCTGCATGGATGCCGCTTCCGGAAATCCGTTCTGGGCCTAGGCAACAAAAAAAATAGCTACCGGTTCTGCCAAAGTGGTGCGAACCGGCTGAACCCCACCACTGAATTGGAGGTTTAGAACTAACAGTCAAAATAAAACACCATATTACAGCTTAATGTTTATGGAGATTCTCAGTCATCCAGGTCCATGGTTGTCCCAAAGGTGCTTTTTCAAGAGGCAACTGGACTTTCTTTGTTTTTCTTTGAAGATGTTTTGCTTCTCATCCAAGAAGCTTCTTCCAGCTCTAAGCAACGGAGTGAGTAGCTGTTCCTTGCCCCAGCTCCCACCCACCTAGCAGTTTGAAAGCATGCGAATGCAAGTAGATAAATAGGTATCAAATAGATAGTAGCATTTAATGTGCCTTTAATGCCGAAGTGGTGCGAACCGGCTGAATCCAACCATTGCCAGTTTGGCTAATGAAACCTCTGCAAGAAAACAATCAAGCTCAGAGAGCACCAAGGACCCCACACAGACCATCTCCTCCTCCTCCTCCTCCTCCTCCTCCTCCTCCTCCTTCCTCCTCCTCCTCCTCCTATCCACAAACCCCTCTCCCTTCTAGCACTGATGATGTTACCTAGTTTGGCTAATGAAATCTGCAAGAAAACTGTTATGCTCAGAGAGCACCAAGGACTCCACAGTCCTCCTCCTCCTCAACCCCTCTCCCTTCTAGCACTGATGATGTTAGCTCGCTTGGCTAATGAAACATCTGCAAGAATACTACTAAGTTCAGAGAGCACCAAGGACCCCAGAGTCATCGTCTTCATCTTCGCAAACCCCTCTCCCTTCTCGCACTGATGACGTTACCTAGTCTGGATAACGAAACGTCTGCAAGAAAACAACCTCACTCAAGAGAGTACCAAGAACCCCTCAGACCATCAGCAGAACATCCAAGGAGATAGTGGCAATCCACGACTGTATCACTGCCAACAAAACCTAATAAATGTGTCCAGTGACCTCAGGATCCCCCCCTCTCTCATGTCATTCTGAGCACACTCATGAGGTGGGAGGGGAGCAGAATGGCTCTCTGCCTCCCCCCTTTTTATGGAGACTATTTTACTGTACACTCTCCTTCTGTGGGTGATGCTACAGCAGTTTCGAAGGACCCACCTTCAAGGTCTACCACAGCTGACTGTTGGATGCTTTCATTCCCGGGGCAAAGCTATTTTTAGAACGGGTTTTTAAACGGTTTCTTTTTTAAAAAATAAAAAAATAAAGGTGGAGAAAACTGAGAGCGTGGGTCATTTGCCCCGTAAATCTGCCGTAGCTTAATATGAAGAAGAGGAAAAAAGGAAGAAAAAAGCTTCCTTCTGCTCTTTCCCTGCTTGTGTACGCAGAGAAAAAAGAGGAATCTCCACTTTTTCCTAACCACGAAAGCCACTTATTTAAAGAGGGACGTGGCAGCCAAACCCGCCGGCCCGGTGTGGGATAGGCTGCTGTACTTTTTGGTTCTGCCCTGCCTGTTCGGGGTCCCTCATTCATCCCATAAGTAGGCTTGATTCTATATTTCCACTGGAACGTGGCACCCCAGCAAACCTCTGCTGGTCGGTCGCAGCAATTTTTAGAAACAGGAGCCAGGCTCTAAATTTCCCACTTGTATGCTATACCAGCCTTGGCTGTTTATTTTTATTTTATTTTTGAGCCTGAAAATTGCTGAGGTCGAATTGTGACGCTAGTTTGTGATGCGAGGCAGGTCCAAGGAAATCTCAGTGTTTGATGTGAGGATGTCAAAGAAAGAAACTGAGGGACTATTGAGCTGAGAATATAGAACAGGGGTGTCAAACTCAATTTCACTGAGGGCCGCATCAATACTGCGGTTGCCCTCGGGGGAGGGCTGGTGGGTGTGGCCAGGGTGGGTGCGGCCTACTGGTGAGCAGGGATGGAGTGGGTGTGGCCTACTGGGTGGGCGTGGAGAGCGCTACATCATTTGTGTCAAGGGTGCCTGTGGGGGCCTGGGCAGGAGTGGGACAGATCTGAGGGTCTCTGGCAAAAAGGGGGGGGACCAGGGCAGAGCCCATCAAGCCGGATAGGTGAAGCAGGCGAGGGCCATTTGCTGGCCACTTCCAGGTGATGGTGCCTTTCTTCATTCACCACAAAGGGTGACCCCTCCCCAGCATGCACCCAGGAGGCGGGGGCGACGCAGCAGGGGCTGGTTCCTCGCTTTTTCCAGACGGCCTTGTGGAGCTAAGACTGAATGCGTTTCAGCATAGATGGCCACCACAAAATTGTACATTGGCTCCTGGCCGGCCTGGGCCAGGGCCAAGGCAGCGGGGGCCGTTCCCTCACTGTTTCCAGGATGGCTTCGCGGGCCACATGAAACCACTTCGCGGGCCGCATCCGGCCCCCGGGCCTTGTGTTTGACATGTCTGATATAGAATAACAGAATTGGAAGGGACCTCGGAGGTCTTCTAGTCCAACCCCCTGCTCAGGCAGGAAACCCTACACCATTTCAGACAAATGACTGACCAGTCTCTTCTTAAAAACTTCCAGTGTTGGAGCATTCACCGCTTCTGGAGGCAGGTTGTTCCACTGGTTAATTGTTCTAACTGTCAGGAAGTTTCTCCTTAGTTCTAGGTTGCTTCTCTCCTTGGTTAGTTTCCAACCATTGTTTCTTGTCCTGCCTTTTGGTGCTTTGGAAAATAGCTGGACCCCCTTCGTCCTTGTAGGAGCCTCTCAAATATTGGTACAGTGGTATCATGAGCCGAGGTGGCGCAGCAGTTAGAGTGCAGTACTGCAGGCCACTTTAGCTAACTGTGTTCAGCAGGTCAGCGGTTCAAATCTCACTGGCTCAAGGTTGACTCAGCCTTCCATCCTTCCGGGGTAGGTAAAATGAAGACCCAGGTTGTTGGGGGCAATGTAAATATATATATATATATATATATATATACATTGCTTACTGGTGTACACCGCTTAGAGAGTGCTTGCACTTAAAGCGGTATATAAGTCTCATAAATAAATAAATAAATAAATGTCACCCCTAATCCTATATATCATTGGTATAGACCAGTGGTGGCGAACCTATGGCACGGGTGCCAGAGGCGGCACTCGGAGCCCTCTCTGTGGCACACATGCCATTGCCCGAGTCTTGCCTCCCCCTGCAACCCTTCACCAGCAGCCCCCCTGGAGGAGAGTCGCCCCCGAGCGTGGCTCACATGGAGCAGTGCAGCCAAGGACATGGCAGCCAGACAGAGTAGACAAGACTCTGCCCTCACGCCCCATTGCGCACAGTTGATGCTGCGGGGCATGGGCAAAGGACGTGGCCACCATGGCGCTGCTCGGCGATCTGTGGCGGGCCCTGGAGGTGGTGAGTGGCCCTGCGGGCAGGCGGGGTGGGGATGGAGTGGGGTCAGGGCAGGGGGTGGAGCAAGGGCAGGGCCAGTTTTTGGGCACTCAGTCTCTAAAAAGTTTGCCATCATTGGTATAGACCAGAGGTCTTCAAACCTGGCCCTTTTATGACTTGTGGACTTCAACTCCCAGAATTCCTCACCCAGCATGCCTGGCTGAGGAATTCTGGGAGTTGAAGTCCACAAGTCATAAAAGGGCCGAGTTTGAAGACCCCTGGTATAGACTCTATATCATTCTGGACAAATGGCTGTCCAATCTCTTCTTAAAAACCTCAATGATGGAGCACCCACAACTTCCAGTGGCAAGCCGTTCCACTGATTAAGTGTTCTCACTGTCAGGAAATTTCTCCTTAATTCTAGGTTGAATTTCCGTCTGTTACTTCTTGTCCTGCCCTCAGATGCTTTGGGTAACAGGTTGACCTCCCTCTTATCTCTCCAATAGTTGTAGACTGCTACCGGTATCATGTCACCCCCTAATCCTTTTCTTTGTTAGACCAAACCCAGTTTCTGCATCTGTTCATCAAGTGTTTTATCCTCCAGTTCCCTGATCATCTTTGTTGCTCTTCTCTGCACACTTTCTAGAGTCTCAACGTCTTTTTTTGCATTGCGGTGACCAAAATTGGATGCCGTGTTCCAAGTGTGGCCTTACCAAAGGAGTATAAAGCAATACTAACACAGACAGACAGATAGAGCGAAGGAACCACTCACAGTTAATACACCCAAAACACTGCAACAGCAGGTTCTCCCTGTGAAATTTTCAAAAGCCGGTCCAACTTTGATAGTTTTCAGACTGCCTCTGAGCTAGAAAGATTCAACTTAGCCAAAGGCAATTCAGCTGGAAAAAATGCAAGGGGGCCGCAGCAATGATTGGGTTCCTGTTGATGCAGTCATTAAGCTTTTGATCAAGCATACTGGTGCACGCTTTGGATTCTGCACGCTTTCTGATCTGGATAATGTGCTAGGCAGGGAAGTAGCTGCAGACGACCATAGCTGAATCTCCAGCGGTTGGTGCGTTTCGTTGCTATGTTTTCTAAGTTCAGCTGATGGTAGATGGCAAGGCTTTGATGTATAAAATCAATGGAAGCCTGTAATTATACTGCTCGGAGCAAAGACACTTCACCCAGCACCAGATACTAAAATACAGGCCTGACTTGTTAATTGCATAGCAAGCTTCACTTTTAATGTCCAAAAGCAATATTCAGTTGCTTTTCGGGCACGCTAGCAGACATATGTTGAGGAAGAGGGTGAGAAAGGGTTAATTTTCACATTGCTTTTGCATAAGTGGGTTCTCTTTCCAGGCTAATCAGCTCTAAAACTGGGGAGAGGGGTGTCAGCTGCGATGACCTCATGGGGTCTGCATGCAGATGTGCCAAAGCATGAACAGAAAAATTGCTATGCTTTGTAAAGTCTGTTTTATGGCTTCGCATGTAGCACCAATCATGCAAAGGCTGGTTTTTCCAATTAACCTTAACCCCTACAATAGTTGCACAAAGCCACAGGTTAGTGCAGGGGTCTCCAAACTCTGGCAACCTTAAGACTTGTGGACTGATCTGCTGGCTGAGGAATTCTGGGAGTTGAAGTCCACAAATCTTAAAGTTGCCAAGTTTGAACCCCTGATCTAGAACAACAACAGAGCTGCCTCTTAATGCTGGCTGGGGAATTCTGGGAGTTGAAATCCACAAGTCTTGAAGTTGCCGAGTTTTGAGATCCCTGATCTAGAACGACAACAGACTTGTCTCTTTAATGCTGGCTGAGGAATTCTGGGAATTGAAATCCACAAGTCTTAAAGTTGCCGAGTTTGTAGACCTCTGATCTAGAACGACAACAGAGCTGCCTCTTAATGCTGGCTGGGGAATTCTGGGAATTGAAATCCACAAGTCTTGAAGTTGCCGAGTTTTGAGATCCCTGATCTAGAACGACAACAGACTTGTCTCTTTAATGCTGGCTGGGGAATTCTGGGAATTGAAATCCACAAGTCTTAAAGTTGCCGAGTTTGTAGACCTCTGATCTAGAACGACAACAGAGCTGCCTCTTAATGCTGGCTGGGGAATTCTGGGAATTGAAATCCACAAGTCTTGAAGTTGCCGAGTTTTGAGATCCCTGATCTAGAACGACAACAGACTTGTCTCTTTAATGCTGGCTGGGGAATTCTGGGAATTGAAATCCACAAGTCTTAAAGTTGCCGAGTTTGTAGACCTCTGATCTAGAACGACAACAGAGCTGCCTCTTAATGCTGGCTGGGGAATTCTGGGAATTGAAATCCACAAGTCTTAAAGTTGCCGAGTTTTGAGATCCCTGATCTAGAACGACAACAGACTTGTCTCTTTAATGCTGGCTGGGGAATTCTGGGAATTGAAATCCACAAGTCTTAAAGTTGCCGAGTTTGTAGACCTCTGATCTAGAACGACAACAGAGCTGCCTCTTAATGCTGGCTGGGGAATTCTGGGAATTGAAATCCACAAGTCTTAAAGTTGCCGAGTTTTGAGATCCCTGATCTAGAACGACAACAGACTTGTCTCTTTAATGCTGGCTGAGGAATTCTGGGAATTGAAATCCACAAGTCTTAAAGTTGCCGAGTTTGTAGACCTCTGATCTAGAACGACAACAGAGCTGCCTCTTAATGCTGGCTGGGGAATTCTGGGAATTGAAATCCACAAGTCTTAAAGTTGCCAAGTTTTGAGATCCCTGATCTAGAACGACAACAGACTTGTCTTTTTAATGCTGGCTGGGGAATTCTGGGAATTGAAATCCACAAGTCTTAAAGTTGCCGAGTTTGTAGACCTCTGATCTAGAACAACAACAGAGCTGCCTCTTAATGCTGGCTGGGGAATTCTGGGAATTGAAATCCACAAGTCTTGAAGTTGCCGAGTTTTGAGATCCCTGATCTAGAACGACAACAGACTTGTCTCTTTAATGCTGGCTGGGGAATTCTGGGAATTGAAATCCACAAGTCTTAAAGTTGCCGAGTTTGTAGACCTCTGATCTAGAACGACAACAGAGCTGCCTCTTAATGCTGGCTGGGGAATTCTGGGAATTGAAATCCACAAGTCTTGAAGTTGCCGAGTTTTGAGATCCCTGATCTAGAACGACAACAGACTTGTCTCTTTAATGCTGGCTGGGGAATTCTGGGAATTGAAATCCACAAGTCTTAAAGTTGCCGAGTTTGTAGACCTCTGATCTAGAACGACAACAGAGCTGCCTCTTAATGCTGGCTGGGGAATTCTGGGAATTGAAATCCACAAGCCTTGAAGTTGCCGAGTTTTGAGATCCCTGATCTAGAACGACAACAGACTTGTCTCTTTAATGCTGGCTGGGGAATTCTGGGAATTGAAATCCACAAGTCTTAAAGTTGCCGAGTTTGTAGACCTCTGATCTAGAATGACAACAGAGCTGCCTCTTAATGCTGGCTGGGGAATTCTGGGAATTGAAATCCACAAGTCTTAAAGTTGCCGAGTTTTGAGATCCCTGATCTAGAACGACAACAGACTTGTCTCTTTAATGCTGGCTGGGGAATTCTGGGAATTGAAATCCACAAGTCTTAAAGTTGCCGAGTTTGTAGACCTCTGATCTAGAACGACAACAGAGCTGCCTCTTAATGCTGGCTGGGGAATTCTGGGAATTGAAATCCACAAGTCTTAAAGTTGCCAAGTTTTGAGATCCCTGATCTAGAACGACAACAGACTTGTCTTTTTAATGCTGGCTGGGGAATTCTGGGAATTGAAATCCACAAGTCTTAAAGTTGCCAAGTTTTGAGATCCCTGATCTAGAACGACAACAGACTTGTCTCTTTAATGCTGGCTGAGGAATTCTGGGAATTGAAATCCACAAGTCTTAAAGTTGCCGAGTTTGTAGACCTCTGATCTAGAACGACAACAGAGCTGCCTCTTAATGCTGGCTGGGGAATTCTGGGAATTGAAATCCACAAGTCTTAAAGTTGCCAAGTTTTGAGATCCCTGATCTAGAACGACAACAGACTTGTCTCTTTAATGCTGGCTGAGGAATTCTGGGAATTGAAATCCACAAGTCTTAAAGTTGCCGAGTTTGTAGACCTCTGATCTAGAACGACAACAGAGCTGCCTCTTAATGCTGGCTGGGGAATTCTGGGAATTGAAATCCACAAGTCTTAAAGTTGCCGAGTTTTGAGATCCCTGATCTAGAACGACAACAGACTTGTCTCTTTAATGCTGGCTGGGGAATTCTGGGAATTGAAATCCACAAGTCTTAAAGTTGCCGAGTTTGTAGACCTCTGATCTAGAACGACAACAGAGCTGCCTCTTAATGCTGGCTGGGGAATTCTGGGAATTGAAATCCACAAGTCTTAAAGTTGCCAAGTTTTGAGATCCCTGATCTAGAACGACAACAGACTTGTCTTTTTAATGCTGGCTGGGGAATTCTGGGAATTGAAATCCACAAGTCTTAAAGTTGCCAAGTTTTGAGATCCCTGATCTAGAACGACAACAGACTTGTCTCTTTAATGCTGGCTGAGGAATTCTGGGAATTGAAATCCACAAGTCTTAAAGTTGCCGAGTTTGTAGACCTCTGATCTAGAACGACAACAGAGCTGCCTCTTAATGCTGGCTGGGGAATTCTGGGAATTGAAATCCACAAGTCTTAAAGTTGCCAAGTTTTGAGATCCCTGATCTAGAACGACAACAGACTTGTCTCTTTAATGCTGGCTGAGGAATTCTGGGAATTGAAATCCACAAGTCTTAAAGTTGCCGAGTTTGTAGACCTCTGATCTAGAACGACAACAGAGCTGCCTCTTAATGCTGGCTGGGGAATTCTGGGAATTGAAATCCACAAGTCTTAAAGTTGCCAAGTTTGTAGAGCCCTGATTTAGAGCAACATATGGACCAAGGCAATTAGTTTTTTTTAAAGATGCTAAGGTCCCTTTTTCAGATGCAGTGGTCAGAATTTCAGCTGGGTTCTGTAAAGCCTGCCATGACATTTTAAAAAATACAGGTAGTCCTCACAATAATGACTGGCCGCTTGGTGACTATTTGAAGTTACGACGGGTCTCCCCAGAGCTACTTACGACCTGATTTTGAAGTCAGCCACACACCCCATAACCGCATGATCACATTTTGGATGCTGGGCAACCAACTTGCATCTACAGCCGTTTGTAGCATCCACCAGTCATGTGATCATGATATTTGGCATTCTTCAAACATTATTCAAAGTCTCTATTCTTTCATTCATTTGCTTTGATTTAAATAAACAGAAGCTCACTCTGCCTGTTTCTTGAAACGGGCACGTTAGCTACAGTTTATTTCCATAATTTTCTTTTGGCTAGATCAGTGGTTCTCCACCTGTGGGTCGGGACCCCATTTGGGGTCGAACGACCATTTCACGGGGGTCGCCAAACAACGCAGTCCGCCATTTTTTTCCCCTTTTCCTTAGCTGTGCTACTCCCTTTTATTCTATTGGCTTTTGAAAGCCAATAGAATAGACTCTCTTGAATAGAGTCTAATTCTATTGGCTTTCAAAAGCCAATAGGAATTGTCCAGGCTGTCTCTGCCCTGCTGAGTCCGCCAAAAGTCCCATTCTGCAAACGGTGCTGCACCAGTTGAATAGTCCTCGACTTACGACCGGTTGAGTAGTCCTCAACTTATGACCGGTTAGGAGTCGCGGCATTAAAAAGGTTGAGAACCACTGGGCTAGATTTAGTGAGAATGAGGGTTATAATAATTGCTCTTTTGCCAGTATATGTAATTGCTTCCTAGTCTTGTGTTAACAGCCATGGAAACACTTCTCTTATTGATGCTTCCTGCATGAATATCTTGGTCGATAGCTAGTTTGATGTAGTGGTTAAGGTGCTGGAGGCTGTGAGTTCTAGTCCTACTTTAGGCATCAAAGCCGGTTGGGTGACTTAGTCTTAGGCCAATCACTAGGAAACCGTGAGTTCTAGTCCCGCCTTAGGTATGAAATCCAGCTGGATGACATTGGGCCACTCACTAGGAGACTGTGAATTCTAGTCCCACCTTAGCCATGAAAGCCAGCTGGATGACTTTGGGCCAATCTCTAGGAGACGGTGAGTTCTAGTCCTGCCTTAGGCATGAAAACCGGTTGGATAACTTAGGCCAATCACTAGGAGACAGTGAGTTCTAGTCCCGCCTTAGGAATTGAAAGCCAGCTAGGTGGCTTTGGGCCAATCAGCAGGAGACTCTGAGTTCTAGTCCTCCTTACGAACCCAAGCCAACTGTATGACTTTGGACCAGCCACTCTCTCAGTCTAACCTACCTCGCAGGGTTATTGTGGGGAAAATTGGAGGAGACAGGAGCATGATGTATGTGTGTTGCCTTCAGTTACTTACAAAGTAATAAAGGCAGGATAAAAAAAAAGTCTAATAAATAAATAATGTCTAGAAGTGCTGAGAAACACCAGTGGGCCTAGATTCTGAAGACCCACCATTGAGGAAGTGTTAAAGCTCTGTTGAAGTTCTCTTGAGTCCTCACAGTCTCCAGATAAGCAGCAAAAATAATATCAGTAAAGAATCAGATTCCGTCATCCTGGATAAAGGTCAGAGTTGTTCTGGACTAATCTCTGAATTTATGTTGTTAATCATTCTCTTGACGTTGAGTCTCATGCTCTAAAGCAGGGCTTTTCAACCAGTGGTACGGGTACCACCTGTGGTACATTGGCACCTGGCAGGTGGTACGCGACCATCCTAGAAAAATGGTAGTGGGGGAGGGGAATGAGCTGAACCGGTGGCAGCACCCCACAAGCCTGAGCGAGAGACGGCTGGAGCTGCAGGGCTGTCAGGGCTCAGCAGAAGCACCAGGATCAGCACTTCTTCTGGGCTGTCAGGGCTCAGCGGAAGCACCAGGATCAGCGCCAGGCTCCAGCTGGATCTCGGCACTGATCCTGGCACTTCTGCTGAGCCCAGAAGAAGCGCCGATCAGCTGGAATGTTGCAGCCTCTCCAGGGTCTTGTGATTTACATTCAGATGCTTGGCAACTGATTCATATTTATGACGGACACAGTGTCCCAGGGTCATGTGAAGGGACCAAAACCTGCTGCAACCACCCAGCAGACGGGGGAATAAAAACCAAACACCCCCCACCCCATCCCCACTGCCAATCCTCAACAGAAATGCTGACAACAATGAAAACCTCGGACAGGAGGAAGAGCGCCGCCAGGTGGGCAGGCAGGTGTCTTGCTTGGCTGTGGCTTGGGGGGCACTTTTTTCAGTGCCATTGTAACTTGGAACAATCACTAAGCGAACTGTTATAAGTCAAGGACTACCTGTACTTCATCACGTTTTTCTTTCTTTTTTTTTTTGGTCATCAAGTTTTTGACACCTTGCTAGGCGACTGGTGGTACTCGGATATTGCCATATCCTAAAAGTGGTACAATGGGTGAAAAGGTTGAAAAGCCCTGCTCTAAGATTCCAGATGTACGAATGTACAGATGCAATCCCAGATGTGCATATGGTGTTTCCTTTCTGAGCTGACAGAATCTCGATTACATATGTGGGATATTCTCTGTGGAGAACAATGGTCCAGCTGTGGATAATGTTAATTAACTTCTAATCCTTGGATTTATTTCCTCCCTTCACTCAGAATCTGATCTACTCGGCCTGGAGGCCACTTATGCAAGAATAGAGCAGGATCTGAATGAAACACTGAGGCGACGCAGACACAGCGGAGAAAATGACTACAATATTGAGGTTCTCCTTGGGGTAGATGACTCGGTGGTCCGATTCCATGGCAAAGAACACGTGCAGAACTATCTTCTCACCCTTATGAATATTGTGAGTGCAACATTTTCTTGTTTTAGTTTGGGAGAAATAAAGACTCTAGAAAGAGTGCAGAGAAGAGCAACAAAGATGATTAGGGGACTGGAGGCTAAAGTATATAAGGAACGGTTGCTGGAATTGGGTGTGTCCAGTTTAATGAAGAGAAGGACGAGGGGGGACATGATAGCCATGTTCCAATATCTCAGGGGCTGCCCCAAAGAAGAGGGAGTCAAGTTCTTCTCCAAAGCACCTGAAGGCAGGACAAGAAGCAACGGATGGAAACTAATCAAGGAGAGAAGCCGAGCTAAGGAGAAACTTCCTGACAGTTAGAACAATTAACCAGTGGAACAACCTGTCTCCAGAAGTGGTGAATGCGCCAACACTGGAAGTTTTTAAGAAGAAACTGGACAGCCATTTGTCCGAAATGGTATAGGGTTTCCTGCCTGAGCAGGGGGTTGGACTAGATGACCTCTATGGTCCCTTCCAACTTTACCACTACTACTACTACTACTACTACTACTACTACTACTACTACTACTACTACTACTACTACTACTACTACTACTATGTTGTTGTTGTTATTATTATTATTATTATTATTATTATTATTATTATTATTATTATTAAGATCTCGGTCCCTTAAGCCTCAAATTGATTGTGGATAATCTTGAGAAAGCTACAAAGGGTTTTGAATCCCCTCACTTTTGGATCAGAGACTGTAAGGAAATGCTAAGGCTACAGGTAAGATTAGAAAGTGGAACATCTAGAACAGGGGTCTTCAAACTTGGCCCTTTTATGACTTGTGGACTTCAACTCCCAGAATTCCTCAGCCACCATGCCTGGCTGAGGAATCCTGGGAGTTGAAGTCCACACGTCATAAAGGGCCAAGTTTGAAAACCCCTGATCTAGAAGAAGGCTACTTCTGTAATGGAACTGAGATAGGGACTTGTAGCAGACACCTAAAGTTGAGGAATTCTCAAATGGGAGCATAAGTTCGAACTTGTAATCAGGGAACACTCCACCTGTCTGCAGGTAGGTTTCAAATGAGAAACTTCACAGATGGTTGGTCTGTCTGATTATCCTGTTTCTCTTAGCACGGTACTGTGCTTTGGATATGGTACAGGTCAGGGGTCTTCAAACTTGGCCCTTTTATGATTTGTGGACTTCAACTCCCAGAATTCCTCAGCCAACGTGCCTGACTGAGGAATTCTGGGAGTTGAAGTCCACAAGTCATAAAAGGGCCAAGTTTGAAGACCCCTGGTATAGGTAGTCCTGCACTTATGACTATTCATTTAGTAACAGAATAACCCCCTGCTCAGGCAGGAAACCCTGTACCATTTCTGACAAATGGCTGTCCAATCTCTTTTTAAAAACTTCCAGTGTTGGAGCCTTCGCCGCTTCTGGAGGCAGATTGTTCCACTGGTTAATTGTTCTCACTGTCAGGAAGTTTCTCCTTAGTTCTAGGTTGCTTCTCTCCTTGATTAGTTTCCATTCATTGCTTCTTGTCCTGACCTTTCTGATTGCAGTTTCGATGCTTTTAGAATATTGGCATTTGAAAAGCTTTGGTCTCTTCATTCCATAATTAATCTTTTCTTCTTCAAAGTGATTCCGGGATTGGGAGACTGCTCTCTGAGCTGTTAGCACCAAATAAATGCAGAAATGGGTGTTTCTTTCAAGAGTCATTCAATTTTCCAGTGTCAGAGCCATGCTGCATTTTAAGCAACAGAGGAGCGTTTCAGCAACAAGAGTTGCCCTTGAAGACCCCAAATTAAAAAGTTTGTGGTTGCTGTGAAAACATAATTTTAGGGAATGGAGAGATGCTTTCCAAACAAAGCAAAGCAAAAACAAGGGAGTTTCAGAGAAAGAAGTTTGAATATTTAATGGTTTGTATTTTTGCTTTTATCATATTGTAAGCGGCCCAGAGTTGCATGAAATGGGTGGCATTTGAAAGAAAAAGAAAGAAAGAAAGAAAGAAAGAAAGAAAGAAAGAAAGAAAGAAAGAAAGAAAGAAAGAAAAAGAAAGAAAGGGGAGGGAGGGAGGGAGGGAGAAAGGAAGAATTGAGGGAGGGAGGAAGGAATGAAAGGAGGGAGGGAGGAAGGAGGAAGGGAGGTAGAAAGAGAAAGAAAGAAAAAGAAAGAAAGAAAGAAAGAAAGAAAGAAAGAAAGAAAGAAAGAAAGAAAGAAAGAAGAGGGAGGGAGAAAGGAAGAATTGAGGTAGGGAGGAAGGAATGAAAGGAGGGAGGGAGGAAGTGAGGAAGGAAGGAAGGAGGAAGGGAGGAAGAAAGAGAAAGAAAGGAAGGAAGGAAGGAAGGAAGGAAAGAAAGAAAGAAAGAAAGAAAGAAAGAAAGAAAGAAAGAAAGAAAGAAAGAAAGATGAGGGAGGGAGGGAGAATTGAGGGAGGGAGGAAGGAATAAAAGGAGGAGGGAGGAAGGAAGAAACGAGAAAGGGAGGCAGAAAGAGAAAGAAAGGAAGGAAGGAAGGAAGGAAGGAAGGAAGGAAGGAAGGAAGGAGGGAGGGAGGGAGGGAGGGAGGGAAAGGAAGAATTAAGGGAGGGAGGAAGGGAGGAAGGAATGAAAGGAGAGGGAAAGGAAAGGAAAAGAAAGGAAAGGAAAGGAATAGTGTTTAAAAGATAAAGAAAGAGAATCCCATACATTTAGGCTTTGCTCAGGATCCCTGCTTGTTTCAGCCCCATTTACTGGTAGCCTCCAATGTTAGTTCTGACTGAAAGAAAGTTGGTATTCCAGTTACTAAAGTGCATTAGAAGTTTCCTGAAAATAACTGGAACAACTGGTTGTAATCTAGAAAGAGAAAGGTAAAGCTTGGCTAATTAATGAGGTCCTGGGGCATACATAAGCCCCGGATCATTTACCCTTTATAAAAAAAATACAAAAAAATACACCTAAGCAAGGACTTCTGGCTTGTACCTTCTACCTGGCGCAGATTGCAAATTATCTGAGGGGCTGTCCTTTTTCTAAGAATTTCTACCCGTCCAATTCTACCTAACAGATTGGGCATATTGTAGATCAGCCAAAGAGTGTCAGCTATGGGGACTTTTAGCTATGGGGCCTTTTCTGCGCTGGCCCTGTGGAACATCCTTCCCTCAGCGGTCAGGATGGCCCCAACCCCATTGGCCTTTTAGCAGGGTTTAAAAATGTGGCTATGATCTGGAGCCTGGGGCACTTGAATGCATTAAAGGTCCCATTTCTTGACTTTACTGTGAACTGATTAACTGCCTGGGCTGCTATGTATATTTATTCTGGATGTTTTTATAGTTTTGCAATTGTAAGCCGCCTCAGGAGATGGGCTGTTAGATAAAATGAATGAATGAATCAATCAATCAGTGAATGAATCAATGAATCAATCAATCAGTCAATCAATCAATCCATGTGGAGTCGTCCAATCCACGTTTTTCTTGACTCTCTCATTACTAAGGACTTTGGTCATTGCTGTTGTTCTTCCTTTTCTCTTTCTTCTCATTAGGTGAATGAAATTTATCACGATGAATCTCTGGGCATCCACATAAACGTTGTGCTGGTTCGTATGATGATGTTAGGTTACGCCAAGGTAAATAAACCAGGTGAAGGGTTCATCTGTCTCCTGCACGCGAACACGTCTTATGGGTCTTAACGGAACAGGATCTTAGGATCCAATCCAAAGACATAATGGGTTGGGTTTGGACTTAGCACGCCAGATAATCCCAACCGTTGTGGTTAATTCAGTAAGCCATGATTAAAACAATTCATGCCTACTTGGATGTTGCTCAGTTCATATATCACAGATAGAAAAGAATATCTGTAGCTCAGGGTTCAACTGTGGGGTCTCTGAGCTTGGTATTTTCTTGCAGACATTTCACTAACCAACTAGCTAACACCATCAGTGCTAGAAGGGAGTGGGGTTTGGTCTTTGTTTATATCCAAGTGATTTGCATTGTCAGTGGTGTTGGGAATGGAAGTGAAACAACAAGACCACTTCCACCAACACCAGCAAGCCACTAGAATAAACTGAAAGCAAAGCTCCTTCCTTACTAGCACTGATGATGTTACTTAGTTGGGTAATGAAATGTCTGCAAGAAAACTATCAACCTCAGAGACCAACAAGGAAACCACAGTTGTTGTTGTCGTCATCGTCGTCGTCCTCCTCCTCCTTCTTCTCCTTTCTGCAAATCCCATTCCCTTCTAGCCCTGATGATGTTATCTAGTTGGGTAATGAAACGTCTGCAAGAAAACAACCAAGCTCAGAGAGCACCAAGGACACCACAGTTGTCCTCCTCCTCCTCCTCCTCCTCCTCCTCCTCCCCACAAATCCCACTCCTTTCCAGCTCTGATGATGTTACATAGTTAGGTAATGAAACGTCTGCAAGAAAACCACCAAGTTCAGACAGCACCAATGACCTCATGTATCATGCTCAACAATGCTACACTTGATCCTAGCCATAGACATACTATGCCATGATCCGCCTTATGGTTTATGAAATAAGCCGCAAATGGCAGGATTCACAATAGCACAAATGACTTAGTACAATATGCAGGGGAGGTGTTTGTTATTGCCTTGGTTTTTAAGAATACCTTTAAAAAGATAGACCGATGGCATCAGCAAATATGGCGGGCTCATTTGGCAAAAGGAAGCTCAGGACCGCGGAAGAGGCCTTCATCCTGCAGTGGATAGATCAGTGGTTCTCAACCTTTTTAATGCCGCGACCCCCAACCGGTCGTAAGTCGAGGACTACTCAACTGGTGCAGCACCGTTTGCAGACTGGGACTTTTGGCTCAGCAGGGCAGAGACAGCCTGGACAATTCCTATTGGCTTTTGAAAGCCAATAGAATTAGACTCTGTTCAAGAGAGTCTATTCTATTGGCTTTCAAAAGCCAATAGAATAAAAGGGAGGAGCACAGCTAAGGAAAAGGGGGGAAAAATGGCGGACTGCGTTGTTTGGTGACCCCCGTGAAATGGTTGTTCGACCCCAAATGGGGTCCCGACCCACAGGTTGAGAACCACTGGGATAGATAGACAAATGCCTAAAATGATGGTGGTGGTGATGAGTTGAAAAATGTCATTTCCCCCCAAGCGTGTTGATATCTCCCCATATCATTATTTGATTTTGCTTTTAGAAGGAGTGATGGACCATCCCCCAGAGGGCCGCTGGTAATATCCCAGCGCCCCAGAACTGCACCATGAGAATTTGCAAGCAAAAGGAATCATTTTCAGCTGTGCTCTTTGGGGTTATTTTCTCAAAAATGAAAAAATGAGAAAATGTCTCCCCAGATCATTGTATATACAGTGCCTCTTGTTTACCTTCCTGTAAACAAAGCAAAACGAGAATCCAAACTCTGAATGCTAACATCGGGTAGAGAAATAAATACATTTATATTGTTACGCAGCCTTTATTGTCAATTATTCATTTAGAACATTGTTGCTGCATTATTTAGCAGAAGAATATCAGACGGTTGGGTGACTTCCACCAAAGCTAATAAATATTTACTCTGTATTTTTGTATTGGCGCACAACTCTCATGCATATAGAGTATGTTGTGGGTTTCCAGGACAGTGCGCTAGCGGGTATAAATTGAGCGGTCAATGTCCTCAGAGTCATTTTAGAAATGGAATAACTTAATCTGGAATACCAGCAAAACATTTTTGCTTGATTTCCTCTGTTGAGTATCTGGTCTTCCTCATGAGATGTTTGTTCCAGTTGCAGGACCCCCAGCTTGTTATTTTTCCGAAAGAATATAAACGGTTGAGATAATAGTTCCTGCAAAGCTTCTAATACGAAGCTTTAACAAGCAGATCCAAGGGCTTGGAAAAAAAAAAATTTATTTTTAAAAAGGGGGAGTTTGAAGCAGAAAATATGTCCTCCCAAATATAAATCTGTGCTTACAACATACAGAGGTTCCCTAAAAGTAAATCCTGATGCAGCCTGGACAGCAGCCATCTTTTCTAGGGGGCCGTTCATACAAATCAGTGTACACTTAGGAGTATGAGATAAGAATCCATTTAGATTCTGGAATGTTGCAGAAAAATGGGATGGGGATGAAGTTGTTCATAGTGATAAATTTAGTTCTTTTACAAGACATGGTGCCTGTGGGTACTACATGATATGAAGGCCTCTGCTTGCTGGTTGAGAAAAAAAAATATTTATCTTGTCTTGCGTTTCCATCACTGTACTTCCACTGTACTTCAGAAGGACAATAGTTAAAATAGGATCTATCTATCTATCTATCTCTCTATCTATCTATCTATCTATCTATCTATCTATCTATCTATCTATCTATCTATCTCTCATCTATCTAGATCTATTTATTTAGCTATCATCTATTTTATATCTAATCTAGCTATCTTCTATCTAGATCTATCTGTCTAGATCTATCTATCATCTATCTAGATTTATTTACCTAGATCTATCTAGGTATCTATCATTTATCTAGATCAGGGGTGTCAAAGTGCCAGCCCATGGGCCGGATGCATCATAGCCAACCCGTGCTCACCCCATTGCCGGCAATGGAAAAAAAGTTGCGATACGTCGCAACACGTCACGTGACGTTGCAAGTTTGTCACCCCTGATCTAGATCTATTTATCTACTATCTATCCAGATGTATCTTATCTATCCATCCATCCACCCATCTATCCATCCATCTATCAAACAATGTGGGATCCTTGGTGCTCTCTGACCTTGGTTGTTTTCTTGCAGACATCTCATTACCCAAATGAAGGTAATGATCATCAGTGCTAGCAGGAAAACAAGCCAGCTCAGAGAGTCCCAAGGACCCCACCTTTCAACCCTGAGTTACAAATATTGTCCTCTATGGGCATCAAGAAATGTAAAAGGCTTAAAGAGCCTGTTTGACCTAGTAGTTAAGGCACCAGGCCGGAAAGCGGGAGGATGTGAGTTCTAGTCCTGTTTCAGACCTGAAAGCAAGCTGGGTGTTTTTGGGCCACACATTCACTCTCAATCCAACTCATCTCATGGGGCTGTTCTTGTAGGGGAAATAGGAAGAAGAAGGTGTGCTGGATAGATTTGCTGCCTTATTTGTAAAAATAATAAGGGAAGGGAAGGGAAGGGAAGGGAAGGAAGGAAGGAAGGAAGGAAGGAAGGAAGGAAGGAAGGAAGGAAGGAAGGAAGGAAGGAAGGAAGGAAGGAAAGGCGGGAAGGGAAGGGAAAGAAGAACGAAAGGAAGGAAGGAAGGGGAGATGGAAAGGGAAGGGAAGGGGAAGAAGAACGAAAGGAAGGAAGGGGAGATGGAAAGGGAAGGGAAGGGGAAGAAGAAGAAAAGGAAGGTAGGAAGGAAGGAAGGAAAGAGAGAGAGAGAGGCAGGAAGGGAAGGAAAAGAAGAACAAAAGGAAGGAAGGGGAGATGGAAAGGGAAGGGAAGTAAAAGAAGAACAAAAGGAAGGAAGAAGGAAGGAAGGAAGGAAGGGGAGATGGAAAGGGAAGAGAAGGGGAAGAAGAAGAAAAGGAAGGAAGGAAGGAAGGAAGGAAGGAAGGAAGGAAGGAAGGAAGGAAGGAAGGAAGGAAGGAAGGAAGGAAGGAAGGAAGGAAGGAAAGAGAGAGAGGCGGGAAGGGAAGGGAAGGAAAAGAAGAACAAAAGGAAGGAAGGAAGGAAGGAAGGAAGGAAGGAAGGAAGGAAGGAAGGAAGGGAAAGGAAGAAGGAAGATGCTAAGCTAACCAGCTATGATATAAAACAACAGATTGGTTTGTAACCCATTCGTATGTTGTTATTTTTTTTCCAGTCCGTCAGTCTAATTGAACGAGGAAACCCCTCCAGGAGCCTGGAGAATGTCTGCCGTTGGGCATATCAGCAACAAAAAACAGACCCCGCTCACTCAGAACATCACGATCACGCCATCTTTCTAACCAGGCAAGATTTTGGACCAGCTGGAATGCAAGGTAAAAGCGCTCAAGTGCCCCCTCCCCACCCCTTCAGAAGCCCACTTCAGCTTTCAGTACGGAAGAGTACGCCATGTCTGGAAATTCAGGCGGCTTCACCCCCCTATCCCAGACACTCTGCACTTGGCAACTTTTGCCCTAGATCAGGGGGAGTCAACCTTGGCTCTTTTTTTTTTTTATTATTGAAAATTTTTATAAATTTTTACAGAAAGACAAAAAAAATAACAATACAACAACAGCATAAAAAAAGAAAAACAAAACAAAGCAAAACAAAACAACCCTTCCCCAAAACACCCACTCCCTCCCCCCCCCCCCCCGGAGCTTCCCAGAGCAGAATATAGGCTTAATTAAAAAAATTAAAAAAATTATATAAAAAAAGAGTGTAACACTAAAATATATATATATATATATAAAAATAAGAGTTATAAAAAAGCTAAATGATATTTTTTTATATCCAATTTAAATTGTATAAACTTTATCCATTTATCCCAAACAGCAAGAAATTTCTCTTGCGATTGTTCTTTTAGGAAAGTCGAAATCTTTGCCATTTCCGCCAGATAAGATACTTTAAGAAACCATTCCTGCAAAGTAGGCAAAGATTCCTTCTTCCAATATTGTCCTACTAACAGCCTTGCGGCTGTAATCAAGTTCAACATCAATATAACCTCCTTTGCATCACAATCGATAACTATACCTAACAAAAATAATTGTGGAGTAAATTTTACCCTCTTTCTAAAAATTCTCTGAATATTCCACCATATCTTAATCCAAAAAGCTTTTATATTTCTGCACGACCACCAAATATGATAGTAGGTGGCATCCAAACAACCACATCTCCAACATTTAGGCTGTAGGTCAGGGTACATAAGAGACATTTTTTGTGGATCAAGGTGCCATCTATAAAACATTTTATAAAAATTCTCCCTTAGATTCTGTGCTTGTGTAAATTTAACATTTCTCACCCAAATAGTTTCCCAGGTATCCAGTAGAACTGGTTCACCAAAATTCTGCGCCCATTTGAAAACTCATAAATGTTCCTCTCCACGGAAATCTTTAGTAAAAGGCGAAAGATTTATACGATCTGAAGAGAAACCAGAGTATAACCTTGGCTCTTTTATGACTCGTGGACTTCAATTCCCAGAATTCCTGAGCCAGCTTAGCTGGCTCAGGAATTCTGGGAGTTGAAGTCCACGAGTCATAAAAGAGCCAAGGTTGACTACCCCTGCCCTAGATTATGAACAGTTCAATTCTCTCCGCTTTCTTTCTTCTTCTTCAACCGGCTGTCCGTTAGATATGTAGGACCCACAGTTAGAGAAAATGACTAAAAAACATATAGATTTTAAGCCAGAATTATTTTTGTTAGGCATAATTGTAGGAAACTATGAGAAAGAGTGTATATATCTAATTTGACATGGATTAATTCCAGCGAGAATTGTATTCGCTCAACATTGGAAAAAATGAAGATTTACCCACGGAGGAAAAGTTAATTAAAAAAAAAAATTAGATTGTGCAGAAATGGATAGATTGACACTGAAAACCAAAGAGAAAGAAGATTCAGTATATTTTAGAACACAGGATACCTTTTATCAATGGCTAGAGAAATGAGGTAGAGAGAAAGGAATTTAACATGTATTAGTAAGTTAAATGTTGGAAACCCAGATAATATGTTGCTGATAAAATATTAAGCATTTGTGATTATAAAAAATTTATACACACACACACATATTGTATATAAATGTATGTATTTATGTATATGTATATGTATGTGCATATGTGTATGTATATGTGTTGAGAGAAGTAGTCGAACACCAGGTTAAATAAAAACAACTGTTTAATAAACTAACAATTGTTTGATAAACTTAGCTTTCGTCGGCTAACTGCCAACGTCATCAGAGTGGAATGCCGGAGGTTTGAAAGCCTACTTCTCTCAACATGAATATACCCGGGATTCGCATTTTTAGTATAATTAGAGACAAATATGTATATGTATATGTGTTGAGAGAAGTAGTCGAACACCGGGTTAAATAAAAACAACTGTTTAATAAACTAACAACTGTTTGATAAACTTAGCTTTCGTCGGCTAACTGCCAACGTCATCAGAGTGGAATGCCGGAGGTTTGAAAGCCTACTTCTCTCAACATGAATATACCCGGGATTCGCATTTTTAGTATAATTAGAGACAAATATGTATATGTATGTCTAAAAGTGTTTTTTTATGATGCAGCCTGTTGGCCCAAATATGGGACGAAGAAATCTTTTTCCTGTATCAGCCCCAATCTGGGGCTATCCACAGGCAGCAGTTGCTACTGCGAAAATCATTTTTGTGTTTAAATTTGGATTGCTAAGAAAGAGTTAAAGGGAAGCTGGTACAGCTGGCTGATGAGAGCTAAGGAGCTTGAAATAGCTATACCAGCTTCCCTTTATCTCTTTGTTAGCAATCCAAATTTAAACACACACACACACACACACACACATGCTCTTTGCAGGATGCTAAATTAGAGGAAGTTGACTTGAATTGGGAGCCTGGGGACAAGAGAGGGGGGGTTCTTTGTCCCCGTCATTCCAGGTCTATGTGTTCTGCAAGGTGGCCTTGGCAATTACAGGTAGTCCTCGACTTACGACCGCAATATTGAGTTCCAAATATCCGTTGCTAAGGGAGACATTTGTTGAGTTTTGCCTCATTTTACGACTTTTCTTGCCATCGTTGTGAAGTGAATCACTGCAGTGGTTAAGTTAGTAATGTGGTTGTTAAGTGAATACGGCTCCCCCAATGACTTTGCTGCTCAGAAGGTCGCAAAAGGGGAATCACCCCAAAACTAGGGCTTATTTTGGGGGTAGGGCTTATATTAGGCCCACCCCCAAAAATCAATCTAGGGCTTATTGTTGGTGTAGGCCAGGGGTAGGCAACCTTGGCTCTTTTATGACTCGTGGACTTCAACTCCCAGAATTCCTGAGCCAGCATGGGGGAACTATGGCCCCTTCATGACTCGTGGACTTCAACCCCTCCAGAATTCCTGAGCCAGCCATGCTGAGGGGAAAGGGAGAGGTTTCCAAGGTGAGCCGTGCTGGCTCAGGAATTCTGGGAGTTGAAGTCCACGAGTCATAAAAGAGCCAAGGTTGACTACCCCTGCCCTAGATTATGAACAGTTCAATTCTCTCCGCTTTCTTTCTTCTTCTTCAACCGGCTGTCCGTTAGATATGTAGGACCCACAGTTAGAGAAAATGACTAAAAAACATATAGATTTTAAGCCAGAATTATTTTTGTTAGGCATAATTGTAGGAAACTATGAGAAAGAGTGTATATATCTAATTTGACATGGATTAATTCCAGCGAGAATTGTATTCGCTCAACATTGGAAAAAATGAAGATTTACCCACGGAGGAAAAGTTAATTAAAAAAAAAAATTAGATTGTGCAGAAATGGATAGATTGACACTGAAAACCAAAGAGAAAGAAGATTCAGTATATTTTAGAACACAGGATACCTTTTATCAATGGCTAGAGAAATGAGGTAGAGAGAAAGGAATTTAACATGTATTAGTAAGTTAAATGTTGGAAACCCAGATAATATGTTGCTGATAAAATATTAAGCATTTGTGATTATAAAAAATTTATACACACACACACATATTGTATATAAATGTATGTATTTATGTATATGTATATGTATGTGCATATGTGTATGTATATGTGTTGAGAGAAGTAGTCGAACACCAGGTTAAATAAAAACAACTGTTTAATAAACTAACAATTGTTTGATAAACTTAGCTTTCGTCGGCTAACTGCCAACGTCATCAGAGTGGAATGCCGGAGGTTTGAAAGCCTACTTCTCTCAACATGAATATACCCGGGATTCGCATTTTTAGTATAATTAGAGACAAATATGTATATGTATATGTGTTGAGAGAAGTAGTCGAACACCGGGTTAAATAAAAACAACTGTTTAATAAACTAACAACTGTTTGATAAACTTAGCTTTCGTCGGCTAACTGCCAACGTCATCAGAGTGGAATGCCGGAGGTTTGAAAGCCTACTTCTCTCAACATGAATATACCCGGGATTCGCATTTTTAGTATAATTAGAGACAAATATGTATATGTATGTCTAAAAGTGTTTTTTTATGATGCAGCCTGTTGGCCCAAATATGGGACGAAGAAATCTTTTTCCTGTATCAGCCCCAATCTGGGGCTATCCACAGGCAGCAGTTGCTACTGCGAAAATCATTTTTGTGTTTAAATTTGGATTGCTAAGAAAGAGTTAAAGGGAAGCTGGTACAGCTGGCTGATGAGAGCTAAGGAGCTTGAAATAGCTATACCAGCTTCCCTTTATCTCTTTGTTAGCAATCCAAATTTAAACACACACACACACACACACACATGCTCTTTGCAGGATGCTAAATTAGAGGAAGTTGACTTGAATTGGGAGCCTGGGGACAAGAGAGGGGGGGTTCTTTGTCCCCGTCATTCCAGGTCTATGTGTTCTGCAAGGTGGCCTTGGCAATTACAGGTAGTCCTCGACTTACGACCGCAATATTGAGTTCCAAATATCCGTTGCTAAGGGAGACATTTGTTGAGTTTTGCCTCATTTTACGACTTTTCTTGCCATCGTTGTGAAGTGAATCACTGCAGTGGTTAAGTTAGTAATGTGGTTGTTAAGTGAATACGGCTTCCCCAATGACTTTGCTGCTCAGAAGGTCGCAAAAGGGGAATCACCCCAAAACTAGGGCTTATTTTGGGGGTAGGGCTTATATTAGGCCCACCCCCAAAAATCAATCTAGGGCTTATTGTTGGTGTAGGCCAGGGGTAGGCAACCTTGGCTCTTTTATGACTCGTGGACTTCAACTCCCAGAATTCCTGAGCCAGCATGGGGGAACTATGGCCCCTTCATGACTCGTGGACTTCAACCCCTCCAGAATTCCTGAGCCAGCCATGCTGAGGGGAAAGGGAGAGGTTTCCAAGGTGAGCCGTGCTGGCTCAGGAATTCTGGGAGTTGAAGTCCACGAGTCATAAAAGAGCCAAGGTTGCCTACCCCTGGTGTAGGCCTTACTTTTGGGGAAACAGGGTAAATGTCATCTCTAGTTGGTCACCTGTGCCCTGGTCATCTCCTGTTTGGACTACAGGAAGTCCTCAACTTACCACAGTTCATTTAGTGTCAATTCAAAGATTGGTCAGAGAAAACATACCAGAAGGTCATGGAAAAACCACTTCCATATTGTTACCAAGAAAACTATCTTTCCATGTCCATCGGGTCATAAGAAGTCCAGCTCAGAATAACAGAATAATAGAATTGAAAGGGACCTTGGAGATCTTCTAGTCCAACCCCCTGCTCAGGCAGGAAACCCTATAACATTCCAGTCAAATGGTTGTCCAATCTCTTCTTAAAAACTTCCAGTGTTGGAGCATTCTCCGCTTCTGGAGGCAGGTTGTTCCACTGGTTAATTAACTGTCAGGAATTTTCTCCTTAATTCTAGGTTGCTTCTCTCTTGATTAGTTTCCATCCATTGCTTCTTGTCCTGCCTTCAGGTGCTTTGGAGAATAGCTTGACTCCCTCTTCTTTGGAGCAACCCTTGAGATACTGGAACGCTGCTATCCTGTCACCCCTAGTCCTTCTCTTCATTAAACTAGACATATCCAGTTCCAGCAACCGTTCCTTATATGTTTTAGCCTCCAGTCCCCTAATCATCTTTGTTGCTCTTCTCTGCACTCTTTCTAGATAGAAAGTCTCAACATCTTTTTTATATCATGGTGACCAAAACTGGATGCTGTATTCCAATTGTGGCCTTACCAAGGCATTGTAAAGTGGTATTAACGCTTCACGAGATCTTGATTCTATCCCTCTGTTAATGCAGCCTAGCACTATGTTGGCTTTTTGGGCAGCTGCAGCACACGGCTGGCTCCGTTGTGCCCACAGTAAAAAAATGACAATAAAGGTTATCTTATCTTATCTTATCTTATCTTATCTTATCTTATCTTGAGACCATCCTTACCTTTCATAGCTGTGAGCCCAAGTAAACTGATCTGAGGTATTCTTTGAGGAAATTAAGTTTTTAAAAGCTGGGAAGAACTCTTCAGCACAAGAGTGAAATGAAACAGGATGCCTGCGAAGACTTGTGTGCAATGACCTCTGATAAGAACAGCTTCAAAGAACTCAACTTTGCCACAAGTGAAGAACTTCAGCGCTTTTGATCAAGAGGGCTTTGATAGACAAAAATGCCCTTAGGTAGCCCAGATCTGTGCCAAAATAAACTCTCTCAGCTCAGAGCTCGTCAACCCAAAGAGACAAGCAGACGGAAGTACATTCTCACTTGCTCAGTTTTCTGTGAACATGAGGGCTTTGTGATGCTTTACTAAAGAGATTTGGAGAGGTATTTTGTGCCTTTGAGTCAAGTCAAGTCAAATAAGTTTATTACAGTCAAAGACCAGAGACCAGAACAAGTTAAAAACACTCAAGGAATATCCGGTAAAAAAAAATATCTAATATAATAAGTAATAGTTAAAATCTAAATTAAAATCACAATTTGGCATCCCATCCATCAGTTACACATGAGCAAAACACAGCGTGGCCTAACTATACTACAATATCAATCCTTAAAACTGTGAGGCCCATTAATAATAATAATAATAATAATAAAGTTGGAAGGGACCTTAGAGGTCATCTAGTCCAACCCCCTGCTCAGGGAGGAAACCCTATACCAGTGATGGCGAACCTTTTAGAGACTGACTGCCCATACTGCAACCCAAAACCCACTTATGCATTGTCGAGTGCCGGGTGGGTGTGGCCCATTGGGTGGGTGTGGCCCACTGGGTGGGCGTGGCCCACTGGGTGGGCATGGCTGCAATGGTAACGGCAGACTGGGTGGGACTAAAAAGTTCAATCAATCAATTCCAACTTTGCAAAATCCTTTTTTTTCCTGCTTCTCGCAGGAAAAAAAAGGATCTTGCAAAGTTGAAATTGACTGATTGAACCTTTTTTTTTTTTTTTTTGCACACGGCGGCGGAGGCCTAAAGCGAAAAGGTTATAAAACCCAACTGAAGACCTAGGACTGTGGCGACGGCGTGCGTGCCCACAGAGAGGGCTCTGAGTGCCGCCTCTGGCACCCGTGCCATAGGTTCGCCACCACTGCCCTATACCATTTCAGACAAATGGCTGTCCAGTCTCTTCTTAAAAACTTCCAGTGTTGGAGCATTTACCGCTTCTGGAGGCAGGTTGTTCCACTGGTTAATTGTTCTAACTGTCAGGAAGTTTCTCCTTAGTTCTAGGTTGCTTCTCTCTTTGATCTTTCCATCCATTGTTTCTTGTCCTGCCCTCAGGCACTTTGGAGAATAGCTTGACTATAACATAACATTGTAGCAAACTCATAGCAGCTCTTAACCACACTCAGTTCTCAACTCTAAAACTTAGAAGCAAAAATATAGTAGTATAGGCTTCAGAAACTATCTAATGTAGCAGATTTGATTTTCTTTCTTTCTTTCTTTCTTTCTTTCTTTTTTTTTAAAAAAGCAGAAATAAAAATCAAAGCCCTCCCAGGAGCCAACTAAGTCCCAGGTCTTCCAAATACAGGTAGTCGTCAACATACAATGTTAAGGTATTGATTTAACAGCTAGCCAGCTTATGTAATGTAAGATGAAAGATGTAATGACTCAGCAGGGTCTGTGTCTCTTTAAGAGCCTTTGTATAACGGGAAGACTCTGCTGATGTGTTCTCTCTCTTCTTCCATTTCCTGCTGTAATTGTGGTTTGTTGGATCCTGCTCTATTAGCACATGTGTGTATATTGTTCCTGGTGTATTGATATTGTAGATAGTGTAAGATAAACCACCATTTAATGCAAACCACTGTTTACTGTGTTTACTCCTGGGGCAATAAAACTGTGCACACTCTGACATACAACCTCCTTCATTTAATGACTTTAGTTACAACAGCCACTGAAAAAAGGGACATGATCATTATTCACACGACCATTGCAGCATCCTCGAGATCACGTGACCAACATTCAGACGCTTGGAAACTGACTCATATTTACGACGGTTGCAGTGTCTCGGGGGTCAGGTGATCCCCTTTTGCGACCTTCTGACAAAGTCAAGGCAGAAACCAGGCTAACTTAACAGCTGTGTTACTAACTTAACATCTGCAGTGATTCACTTAACAACCGTCTCGCTCGGCAATGGAAATTTGGGGCCGGATTGTGGGTCGTAAGCCGAGGACTCTCTTGCAATCCTCTGATCATTAGGGGGAACAGAAAGATGAATATTCTTTGCAGTCATTAGCACTCTGAAGGTCGATCAATTCCCCAAGAGACCTAAAAGACTCTCAGCTGACAACCGACCTTCAGACGTAAAGAATATAAATCTTTCCGTTCCATCAGAACTGAAGAAGCTTCTTGGATGAGAAGCGAAGTGTTTTCAAGGAAACAAAATGCTAAGAAAAGTCCAGTTGCCTTGTGGAAAAGGACTTTCGGGACCTGGGCGATTGAGAGTCTCCATAGCCATTGTTGTTTTGTTGTTGTTAGTTGCAAAGTCGTGTCCGACCCACCGCGACCCCATGGACAATGTTCCTCCAGGCCTTCCTGTCCTCTACCATCTTCTGGAGTCCATTTAAGCTCACGCCTACTGCTTCAGTGACTCCATCCAGCCACCTCATTCTCCGTCGTCCCCTTCTTCTCTTGCCCTCCATCTTTCCCAGCATTAGGCCCTTCTCCAGTGAGTCCTTCCTTCTCATTAGGTGGCCAAAGTATTTGAGTTTCAACTTCAGGATCTGGCCTTCTAAAGGGCAGTCAGGGTTGATCTCCTCTAGGACTGACCGGTTGGATCGCCTTGCAGTCCAAGGGGCTCACAGGAGTCTTCTCCAGTACCAGAGTTCAAAGGCCTCCATTCTTTGGCACTCAGCCTTTCTTACGGTCCAGCTTTCACAGCCATACATTGCAACTGGGAAAAACATCTTGTTTTTTTTTTCATGTGCTCCACAGGCTACGCTCCAGTCACAGGCATGTGCCATCCGGTGAGGAGCTGCACTCTGAATCACGAAGATGGGTTTTCTTCAGCTTTTGTGGTGGCCCACGAAACTGGCCACGTGTAAGTCTCAACATAAAATGGGATTATCCTCTGGCGGTTCCTGGATTAAATCGAACCCCGGTACATTGCATCTCTCTTCTCTCAATCCAGCTGTCCATCTGGGGAACATCTCCTTAAAAATTGTTACCAGAAATTAGATGACAGGTAATCCTTGACTTACAACCCTCTGTTTAGTGACCGTTTGAAGTTAGAACGGCACGATTGTTGGAGCATCCCCTTGGTCACGTGATCAAACTTTGGCCACACTTGGCAACTGACTGGTATTTAGGGCGGTTGCAGTGTCCCGGGGGCATGGGATCAACTTTTGCGACCTTCTGACAAGCAAAGTCAGCAGAGAAGCCAGACTTGCTTAACAGGCACATTAGTAACCTAACAATGGCGTTAATTCACTTAACAAGTGCGGCAAGGAAGGTTGCAAAAATCCATTGAACAGAAATTTGTGGTCATAAGTCAAGGACTATCTGTACTTATTAATTGCTGAGTCTAAATTCTGCTTTCGAGGTCGTACTTGGTACCTAGGATCTTTAGGAGAGCTGTTGTCCAATGGGAGACAAGTGTGTTGATTTCGTCCAATGGGAGATATGTATGTATCTAGGACCTTTAGGAGAGCTATCATCCAATGGGAGACAAGTGTATTGATTTCGTCCAATGAGAGATAAGCATGTACCTAGGACCTTTAGGAGAGCTATTGTCCAATGGGAGACAAGCATGTTGATTTCGTCCAATGGGAAATATGTGTGTATCTAGGACCTTTAGGAGAGCTATCATCCAATGGGAGACAAGTGTATTGATTTTGTCCAATGGGAGACAAACGTGTACCTAGGAACTTTAGGAGAGCTATCGTCCAATGGGAGACAAGCGTGTTGATTTCATCCAATGGGAGACAAGCGTGTACCTAGGACCTTTAGGAGAGCTATCGTCCAATGGGAGACAAGTGTATTGATTTCGTCCAATGGGAGACAAGCGTGTACCTAGGACCTTTAGGAGAGCTATCGTCCAATGGGAGACAAGTGTATTGATTTCGTCCAATGGGAGACAAGTGTGTATCTAGGACCTTTAGGAGAGCTATCGTCCAATGGGAGACAAGCGTGTTGATTTCGTCCAATGGGAGACAAGCGTGTACCTAGGACCTTTAGGAGAGCTATCGTCCAATGGGAGACAAGTGTATTGATTTCGTCCAATGGGAGACAAGTGTGTATCTAGGACCTTTAGGAGAGCTATTGTCCAATGGGAGACAAGCATGTTGATTTCGTCCAATGGGAGATATGTGTGTATCTAGGACCTTTAGGAGAGCTATCGTCCAATGGGAGACAAGTGTATTGATTTCGTCCAATGGGAGACAAGTGTGTATCTGGGACCTTTAGGAGAGCTATTGTTCAATGGGAGACAAGTGTGTTGATTTTCTCCAATGGGAGACAACCGTGTACCTAGGACCTTTAGGAGAGCTATCATCCAATGGGAGACAAGCATGTTGATTTCATCCAATGGGAGACAACCGTGTACCTAGGACCTTTAGGAGAGCTATCATCCAATGGGAGACAAGCATGTTGATTTCATCCAATGGGAGACAAGCGTGTACCAAGGACCTTTAGGAGAGCTATCGTCCAATGGGAGACAAGTGTGTATGCTTTCCATATTTTGATGTTTGAAAAGGAGAGCAATTGTAGTCAAACCCATCTGAAAGACCGGGTAGAGGTTTCCAACTGGTGTTTCTCATTCCCCACCCCCAATTAATTCTGACATATTCTTTGATTCAGGCTAGGGATGGAGCACGATGGACAAGGGAACCGATGTGGAGATGAGACAGCGATGGGAAGCGTCATGGCGCCATTGGTGCAAGCAGCTTTCCACCGATACCACTGGTCCCGTTGCAGTGGCCAAGAACTCAAAAGATACATACAGTAAGGACCACTCTCTTGCTAACAGATACTATATCATAGAATCGGAGAGCTGGAGGTCTTGTAATCTAACCCCCTTGCCCAAGGCAGGAGTCTTTATACCATCCTGGACAAATCTTTTCTTGAAAGATTGGAGCACCCATTGTTGTGCAGGAGCTGAGGTGTTGCTTGATAAAGAAACACAGGAAACCAGAAGTTGCCTTTAAGCTTTACGTTTTTATTCAGCTGAACAAAGACGGGCTCCTCTAAAAGGGAGAAGACCCAAATGACAGCAAATCCCTATTTTTATACTTTCTGATTACATAAGCAATCCACCCAGCAAAGCTGACACACATAAGATAAAGACTTCGCCCAGTAAGTCTGGCACACTGTAGATAAGAAGGGAGAAAGCAGAAGTAGCTAAAAAATGTTCCCTTTTGGGTGTTTCCCTAAAGACACCGTATGTTCCCGGGTGCGCTGGGACGTGGGATGTTTTCCTTGTTGTCCTTTCATGACCCTGCATCCATGACTCTGCAAGTGCCCAAAGACAGGAGGGCCATCTGCACATATTCACCATTCATACTTCCTATGCTGTCCCCTAATTCCGGGTCAACATCACAATTCCGGGAGACAAATTCTTTCATTGACTAATGGTTCTCACGGTCAGGAAATTCCTCCTTATTTCTAGATTGGATCTCCCTCTAATGAGGGAGATTGCATCAAATGAATGGCTATCGCAACAAAGGCAGGACAATAAACAATGGATGGAAACTAATCCTGGCTGCAGCCAAAAAAGCTAATGCAATCCTGGGTTGTATAAACAGAGGCATAGAATCAAGATCACGTGAAGGATTAGTACCGCTTTATAAAACCCTAGTGAGGCCACACCTGGAGTACTGCAACCAGTTTTGGTCAGCATACTACAAAAAAGATGTTGAGACCTTGGAAAAAGTTCAGAGAAGAGCAACTAAGACAGTGGTGGCGAACCTATGGCACGGATGCCAGAGGCGGCACTCAGAGCCCTCTCTGTGGGCACGTGCGCCGTCGCCCCAGTCCTAGGCCTTCAGCTGGGTTTTATAAAACCTTTTCACTTTAGGCCTCCACCGCCATGTGCAAAAAAAAAAAAAAAGGTTCAATCAATCAGTCAATTTCAACTTCTCGCGGGGAAAAAAAAGATCTTGCAAAGTTGGAATTGATTGATTGAACTTTTTAGTCCCACCCAGTCTGCCGTTACCACTTCAGCCATGCCCACCCAATGGGCCACGCCCATCCAATGGGCCACACCCACCCAATGGGCCGCACCCACCCAGCACTCGACGATGCATAAGTGGGTTTTGGGTTGCAGTTTGGGTACTCAGTCTCTAAAAGGTTCGCCATCACTGAACTAAGATGATCCAAGGCCTGGAGACTAAAACATATGAAGAACAGCTGCAAGATGTGCGTTTGGCTAGTCTAAAAAGAAGAAGAAACAGGGGTGACATAATAGTAGTATTCCAGTATTTGAGGGGCTGCCACAAAGAAGAGGGCATCATACTATTCTCCAAAGCACCAGAGGGCAGGACAAGAAACAATGGTTGGAGACTGATCAAAGAGAGAAGCAACCTGGAATTAAGGAGAAACTTCCTGACAGTGAGGACAATTAACCAGTGGGACAGCTTGCCTCCAAAGATCATGGGTGCTGCATCACTGGAGGTTTTTAAGTAGAGACTGGACAGTCACTTGTCTGAGATGGTAAGGGTTCTCTTACTTGAGTAGGGGGCTGGACTAGAAGACGGCCAATGTCCCTTCCAACTCTATTCTATTCTAATCAAGGAAAGAACCAACCTAGAACTAAGAAATTCCCTGATAGTTAGAACGATTCATCAGTGGAACGACTTGCCTCCAGAAGTTGTAGGTGCTCCAATACTAGAGATTTTTAAGGAGAGATTGGACAACCATTTGTCTGAAATGGTATAGGATCTGCTGCTTAAGCAGGGGGTTGGACTATAAGACCTCCAAGGTCCCTTCCAACTCTGCTATACTGTTATGATTGATCCTCCAGACCCCTTCTCATCTTTGTTGGTCTTCTCTGCACTCCACATGCCTCTACTGGCAACTAGAATATATCTAGACCAAGCTAGGAACATTATTAACTGACCAACGTCCGGCCAAGGTGTAAATTTGAACTGGAAGAATGTGTCATCCGATCAAGACAAATGATGGTCACCTGAGGCAGAACCATTGAGAGTAACGCTGTTTTCCCATTCCTTCCCTGCTTATAATGTTGATTCTTTCCAGGGACTCACCAAGTCCTGGTGTGAATCAGGAAGACTCATAGTAAGGAACTATCGGTACTGTAGCGGCAATAAGACTATTGATGCACTGTTTGGCTGGCACACAGTGTGGGGCTGGGCACATGCTTCCGAGTGATGCTCATTTTAGACGAGATGAGCAGCCTGTGGTTAACATGGCCTTACATATCCTTTGGTGAAGCTCCTGGAGCCTCTTCGGAACAATTTGCCAGATTTCAATAGCTTAGCTGCCAAAAGTCAGCAGTAGAGTTGCCAAAAATTGGTATTGTGGTCTGCCACTGTTCTGTGGCAGGAAACAGAAAATCAACTGCAATACAAGCCTTAAAATAGCTTAATACAGTTAAGAAGAAGGAAAGGCAAGAAGCAAAAAGTTTACCCCTCACTCCATTAAGAATAATATAGAATATAGAATATTATGTATATGTATGTATGTACATATGTATGTATGTATATATGTTTTCTGAGGTTTTCGCGGGTGTTTGTATGTAGGTCTTTGGTTATTTGGGTTTTCTCCCACGTAAAATTGGAAGTGTCTTGGCGACATTTCAACGAAGTCTCATTCGTCATCTTCAGGCTGGTGTTTTCAGCTTCATTGCTCCTCGAAGCACGAAGCTGAAAACACCAGCCTGAAGATGACGAATGGGACTTTGTCGAAACATCACCAAGACACTTCCAATTTTACGTGGGAGAAAACCCGAATAATCAAAGACCTACATATATATATATGTATATATATGTATCTATCTATATCTATATCTATATATCTATATCGAGATAGAGATAGAGATAAAGAGAGAGAGAGAGAGAGAGAGAGAGAGAGAGAGATAATAGAGATAGAGATAGAGATAGAGATAGATAGATTGATACAGGGGTTTTTTTCCTCATAGAATGCCCAGAATTTTTTGGGATGGAACCTTGTAGGGTAGGCAAAAAAAGCACTGGATAGATAGATAGATAGATAGATAGATAGATAGATAGATAGATAGATAGATAGATAGATAGATAGATAGATAGATAGATAGATAGATCTATATCTATATATCCAGATCTATCTAGATCTACATACAGATATAGATTCAGATACAGATACAGATATTAGATAGATAGATAGATAGATAGATAGATAGATAGATAGATAGATAGATAGATAGATAGATAGATAGATTATATATCTATGAGGATTCTCAGTCATCCAGGTCATGGTTGTCCCAAAGGTGCTTTTTCAGGAGGCAACTGGACTTCCTTGTTTTTCTTTGAAGATGTTTCGCTTCTCATCCAAGAAGTTTCTTCAGCTCTAACTGGATGATGGAGAACGGAAGGATTTATACTTCTTGCAGACCACTGGTCATTTGCATTCTTTTAGAGAGTCGTTGAGGCCACTTGGAGGTTTATCTGTGTCCTCAGGGTCACCTGAGTGGTGCAAATGGTGTGGAGCCTTCTTGGCTCCAGGAGGGACACAGGGCAGAAAGCATCCTGAAACCAAGAAGCCTGTGCACACCCATTTGTTTTCTTTTCTAAGACTATGCCCCAAATCTCCCTGCTTTGAGATGCAACTGAGTTTCTGTGAAAACACCAACCTGTGTTGTAATGGCCTCCTGACAATATTTCGTAAGAATTCAGCATCCCTGTGTCAGAAATGATCAAAAATTGTCATCATCATCATCATTTGGGGCTTTGGAGTCACGACATGGGGATTCTGCAGGTAGTTTGCTGCCAAACCTTAGTTTAAAAAAAAAGATGAATTAGTTTTCAGAGTAATTAGATCAGTGGTTCTCAACCTGTGGGTAGGGACCCCATTTGGGGTCGAACGACCATTTCACGGGGGTCGCCAAACAAGGCTGTCCGCCATTTTTTCCCCCTTTTCTTTGGCCATGCCCCTGGCACCCAATGATGTATAAGTGGTTGGGGGTCACCACAACATGGGGAACTGTATTATGGGGTCGCGACATCAGAAAGGTTGAGAACCACTGAATTAGATGCTGAAGCAGCATCTTCAGTGAGATTAGGACTTAGGTAACATCTCCAGATGTTGCCAAGAGCCTAAAGATGTTACCTAGTTTTGGTAATGAAACATCTGCAAGGAAACAACCAAGATCAGAGAGGACCAAGGACTCCTCATTTCAACCCCAGCTACAAATATCCTCCTTTGTTGGCGCAATAAAGTTGGTCTGACATGATCTGCTTTTGATAAACCCATGTTGGCTTCTAGTAATTCATAGCTGACCATTTTGTCTCCTATTGGTTTTCTCTCGCAGTTCTTATGATTGTCTCCTCGACAACCCTTTTGAACATAATTGGCCGAAACTTCCAGAGCTGCCTGGGGTAAATTATTCCATGGACGAGCAATGTCGCTTTGATTTTGGAGTGGGCTACAAAATGTGCACGGCGGTAGGTCTTCCTCGATTCCTATCAAGTAAAGCTGAATTATAGTTTCAGTATCAAGATACATCAGCCCAAATCTGAGTTGATTGTGACATGATTTAGAAAAAACAAATGCACAGGTATGGTATAGGTGGTTCCTTGCTCAACAGTAGCAACTGTGAGAGAGACCTCAGAGTCCTAGTGGACAATCACTTAAATAGGAGCCAGACGTGTGCTGCAACTGCCAAAAAAGCCAACACAGTGCTAGGCTGCATAAACAGAGGAATAGAATCAAGATCAAGTGAAGTGTTAATACCACTTTACAATGCCTTGGTAAGGCCACACTTGGAATCCTGCATCCACTTTTGGTCACCACGATGTAAAAAAGATGTTGAGACTCTGGAAAGAGTGCAGAGAAGAGCAACAAAGATGATTAGGGGACTGGAGGCTAAAACATATGAAGAACGGTTGCTGGAATTGGGTATGTCTAGTTTAATGAAGAGAAGAAAGAGGGGGGACATGATAGCAGTGTTCCAATATCTCAGGGGCTGCCACAAAGAAGAGGGAGTCAAGCTATTTTCCAAAGTGTCTGAAGGCAGGACAAGAAGCAACGGATGGAAACTAACCAAGGAGAGAAGCAATCTAGAACTAAGGAGAAACTTCCTGACAGCTAGAGCAATTAACCAGTGGAACAACCTGCCTCCAGAAGTGGTGAATGCTCCAACACTGGAGGTTTTTAAGAAGAGACTGGACACCCATTTTTCTGAAATGATATAGGGTTTCCTGCCTGAGCAGGGGGTTGGACTAGATGACCCCCAAGGTCCCTTCCAACTTTATTATTATTATTATGTATCTCCCTTTCTTTATTCATAGTTTCAGTGTAGAAGCTGCAATTTTGGGAGAAAAGAGGAGGGCCTGAGATTTTTGACCACTTTCAGTTTGACCACATCCAGATCATTGACAATCGCCAACTTCTTTCCACAAACCCACCTCAGTTCAGGGAGAATTTCCCATTGTTTGCTGTATAGGCAGTCCTCGACTTACAGCTAAAACAGTGCCTGCCCATTAAGGGTTGGTAAGTGAATCATCACACGACTGTCCTGATTTTTACAGTGGTCATTAAGTGAACAATGTGATCGTTAAGCAAGCCCACTTTTCATTGTGGGGCCTTTTGGCCAAAAAAAAACAAAAAACAAAAACCCAGAAGTGGAAGCTGGATTTCAGCAGCCATATTGTAAATCATGGTCACGTGACTGCAGGATATTGCAAATGGCCATAAATGCAGGCCGAATGGTAAGCACCCAAAATTGATCACGTGGCCACACAGGCTGGTGGCTGTCAGAGCTTTGGAACTAGGTCATTAGTAACTTGGGGAGGGGGGAAGGGGCTCTGTCAAAACTCTGAATGATCAATAAGCGATCTGTCATAAGCCAAGGACTATCTTTATACACTATATCAGGGATAGACAACCTTGGCTCTTTTATGACTCGTGGACTTCAGCTCCCAGAATTCCTGAGCCAGCTATGCTGAGAGGAAAGGGAGAGGTTTCCAAGCTGAGCCATGCTGGCTCAGGAATTCTGGGAGTTGAAGTCCACGAGTCAGAAAAGAGCCAAGGTTGCCTACCTCTGGCCTAGGCCTAGGCTGCTTTATGAGTCATAGACTTCAA